>JALMQS010000101.1:716135-820689 GCA_024734495.1 Forficula auricularia | reverse complement strand
AGAAAATCATATGCGCCAATCTACTGAAAAAATTTAAAAATAGGACTTTCTTTTGAGTGTCCTAAAAAAATATATTAAATTTTCGTAGATAATGCATTAAATCTTTCTCTATCCATGTTTTCTGAAATGCGCAATATATGTTATTCGAAAATGGTTTCTTGTAAGTAGTAAGCTATCGTTGAATTATAAAATAAAAGTAATATTATTATCACCTAGTTGATAAAAATGATAACAAAAAATATGGAATATGAAGAAATATATTCAATTTAGTTAAGAAAAATCAATAAAACAATAATTTAGAAACTTTAAATTTCTGCGCTAACTTGAGCACTATTTAATTCTTTAATAAATTTCTTCAAATAAAATGTTGTCGATGTCCAGATTAACATTCTAGTATTCCATATGATTTATCGATTTTGAGATATCGTTTCTACTCAAAAAACATAGTGGAAAGTCGTCATGATTGATTGATTGATGGTTTCAGATTTTAAAATGACTAGGTATTTTTAATCTAATTCGAATTTTTACCATGTAGTTAGTTATAGTAAAAATTAGTAAGTGTAAAAAACAAAACAAAAAATACGAATGAATATTACCGAAGGCTGTGATGTTTTAACACTTCCATATACTTTGTTTTTAACAATGACGTTATCTTTCTCTTCAGTGAGAGGTTTTGCTTGTTCCGCTGCATATTCTGGGGTTACAGTTCCTCTCCTATCTAAAAATAAAATTTATATATTTGATAATTTAATTTATTTTACAAAGATATAATTTTTAAAACAGAGGGGTTGTAAAGATAAAAGTAAATATTATTATATTAAACGAGCAAATCTTGTATATATATATATCCAATCGGGTTCTCGAAAACGGCTCTAACGATTTGGATGAAATTCACGGGTTAGGGGGGGGGGGGGGGGGTGTTGGCGATTCGATCTGTCACGGTCTCATCTTCGGCTAAATTGTTTTTGATGGGTTTTTTGTTAATTGAAATAATTATTCACAGGTGGTTGTCTCGATAAAAATGTATAATTACATTTTTATTCAATTTCCTTTTATTAATTAATTGGTTTTTCAATTTTAAATTTGGTTGTTGAATAAATTTTTCCTCTTACTCCAAACACGGACTAAAAACATTATCGCAAGCCTGAGAAGATCAAGAACAGTCGATGGTGGGGATGTAATCTCCGAAGTCGAAGCTCAAATAAAATGTATATGCTAATGCATGTAAAATAATTGGTTCAATAAAATTTATTATTATTATTATTAGTTGATGAACTCAAAAATTGTTAAATTAATTAAAAGGAAAGAATTATACGAATTATTTATTTATTTATATACCTATACCTATATACACATAATCTGTGGGCCACTACAAGGCTAGAAATGTAAAACTGGGTGAGGGGGCGGGATTGGGGTGGGGTGAAGTGGTGGGGTCCGGGGGCGAGGGGGGGTTCGATGATTAATATATAGCTTTTAACTGAAGCAAAAAGTTACCGAGCATCGCTCGGTGGTCCAGGTACTAAATATTATATGAAATATTCATTTACTATGAGTTAGGTTTTCTAGGTCTTTTATTTTAATTTAATCTATTTACTTTTATTTTTATTAAAGATGTTTCACCTTGCACCAACACCACAATCTCTTTTAATTATCAGAGGGGTTGTTCTTTTTTGGATAACAACTCATTATTTTCGAATGATTAAAATTACGATTTTTCTGTTGATATATAAGATTTTTATATTAATTTAAATCTTACCAATTAATGAGGGATTGCACAGGACCACATAATACATAAAAGCAATTTGGAACAAACATTGCCATGACTATAAGGATTAAAACTGTCATGTGTTCTCTTGTGACTAAATGACCCTTTGATCTATAAAAAATAAATAAATTAAAAAATAATTTATATAAAATTGAAAGTATATAATAATATTTTATATTAAAAATTAGAGAATAAGCAATTGGATGTTGATGACGGCAGTCAAGAAACGTCGGTTTAACAAATAAATGTAATGAAACCATTTATAGTCTTATTTTTTACAACCCACCGTGGACTGCCTTCGTCCAAAATATCAATTGCATGTTTATACCAGTCCGTCTCCTAAAGAAAAACGCATATCAATTAGAGAATAAGGTAGTGAATTTTATTATAGCCAATGTTTGGACGCAGGACCGGCGAAATACACCTTTCAAGAGAGGCGAGGCTCTTATCCATTAATCTACTGATCCTGAACTCAAACTAATGCCTAATGTCTATTTAGAAGATAACATTTTATTTATTTTTAATCTTTTTCCTTATTCATTTTTATAATTAAATTATTTTCAAACACCCAAACAAATATGATCGATTGAAAGTGTTTGGGTGTTTGGAATCATATTTTTGCCCATCCTCATTTGTTGTTTGATTAGATGTTGTTAGATAAGTGTGAAAACCAGCTAAACCCAAAACGGACCAGACACTCAAAAACAAACTACTCCTACGACAACACTTGTAGGCGAGTCTTTACTGCATCCAAATATGTTTTATCATCTTTGGCCACTAGATCGAAAATATATTTATTAATAAAATATTTTATATGTCTAATATAAAAATAAATGTTATTATCAGCTTACATAAAATAATTATGTTGTAACAGCACATGCGAAAATAAATACACATGACAGAGAAAGGCTAATGAGACGATGAACATATAAAAATATCTATAGTTTCGTTTGCCAACGCAATTGCCAACCCAGGGACAATGGTGATCAAATCTCTCTGAAATTCATTTAAAAGTTGTTTAACGAATTAATAAATGAAAGAGGTTGAGAGAAGAGAATTGAAAAATTATATCTTACCAACACAATTATCACATAAACTACAATGAGACGCTCTTGGAGGTCGAAATATTTTACAAGTGAAGCAATATTTCAATTTAACAGGTTGTCCTTTTATTAGAATTTCTTTCGTTCTTGGAGGTGGACGATAAGTAGGAGAATTACCTGAATTTGGAACTTCTGAAACAAACGAAAATAAATTAATGTAACGTAATGAATCGGTCATTTTCTTAATAATTAAAATTAACAATAATGATTTGTGAGCATATAAATTATTCATTTACAATTATTAAACATTTTTAAATTGTTGAAATAACTAGCAAGTACAAGTGGAAGATTATGAATTGGAGCCTACGACTCGGGCCTTACGTCTTATGGGGTTCAACAAATGTCGGTTTGTGCACATATACCATATGCGATTAGTAAAGACAGAATTTTCAGAAGCGTGCAATATAAAAACCACGAAACTTGCAAAAACGAGCAAATGAGGTAAAAAGCCCTGTTTAACTAAATACAATTTTTATTAACAGCAAAATTAGAGTAATTTTACCCATATAATAAACAATAAAATAAAAGCATTATAATTGAAATTCGACAATATAATATTATCATGTCAAGAAATAACTAATTTTAAATTTGTAAACGATAAATTTTATTTAATAAATATGATTATTTTCTTGTCCTGAGTTTGATTTTGAATTTTGAAGACCCTCAAAAATTTTAGTTGCCCAGGGCCTCGCATTTTCTCTAAAAGTACCTGCATGTAGGTATGTTTTACTTATTATTTATGTAGAATTATAAATATAATATGATAAGTATTAGCTTGGTTATGTATTTATTTACAATTTGGGTTTTATTTGGGTGCAATAAAAATGTATGCTTTTTTACATATTTTCTACTAAGTACGGCCGGTGAGCAAGAAGAATATTCAATATTTCATTTTACTTATTCTGGCTTAGAAATTTCTGCAATATGGAAAATTAATTGCTATTACCGATGCCAAATCAAGATGGGTAAATAAAGGGAAGAGGGGATAGCAAGGTAGTTAAAAAAACCAGTTAACCTGACTAAGGGCCAGTTGTATGTCGGTTGGTAAATTCTTTGTAAAAGTTGACAAAGGGTAAAACCTTAGAATTCACATTGTGCCCCAACGGGATGGCCAATCAGATGAAAGTGAGTGTCATTTGATTGGCCATCCGGTCGAGCTCAAGGTGAATTCTAAGGTTTTACCTCTTGTCAACTTTTACAAAGACTTTACCACTCTGTAAGGGTAGCGTGAAGATGCTGCCTTGACTGGATTGACACTAACGTTAATGTAAGAACAGTGTCTTTCCAAGAAAAGTGATTAAGATTTTGGGCTTTCTAGTTTTAGAATTCTGAATAAAAAAATGCAGACAATCAAAAGAAATCAAATCAGAAATTCTATTATAGACAAAAGGATCTGGTGTTAGGGCTCTCGTGAGGTGAGTGCTGTGTGGCGCTTTGTGTTGCGCCCCCCATCAAGTCGATGGGGTCCTAACAATCTGTTGAGTGCAGAGTTGTAGGTTGCGTGTTCATGTAGGGTGTGGTGCAGGGGAGGGCTGCTGGATGGCGGTGGCCCCTCCAGATTCGCTTCTCCAGTCGAAATCGAGTCGCTTTAATTATAGCATGGCTGATAATATTTCACTCATGCAAAAGCGACGCAACGATCCGACTGAGTCATCTAGCGGCCGTGTCTCAAGGCTCGTCGCCATGAGCGAGAGCGGGCCGCTACACCACACCCTTTCTTTCTTGGGTGATTGCCGATTACCGACTAAGTCAGCCGGGCAAGGCTCTATCCACCTAGCTGGTGGGTCAAGAGGCTGCTTGCTTTGCAATCACGTCGGGGTCACCAGTTTTATTAGGGCTCTCGTGAGGTGAGTTGTGTGGCGCTTTGTGTTGCGCCCCCATCAAGTCGATGGGGTCCTAACAATCTGTTGAGTGCAGAGTTGTAGGTTGCGTGTTCATGTAGGGTGTGGTGCAGGGGAGGGGCTGCTGGATGGCGGTGGCCCCTCCAGATTCGCTTCTCCAGTCGAAATCGAGTCGCTTTAATTATAGCATGGCTGATAATATTTCACTCATGCAAAAGCGACGCAACGATCCGACTGAGTCATCTAGCAGCCGTGTCTCAAGGCTCGTCGCCATGAGCGAGAGCGGGCCGCTACAGATCTATCGAGATTTGACCCGGGATCTCTGCATGAATGACGCGTTGGTTTCTGGTCTAGTGATGAAGAGATTCCAGATTATATCTAATGTCTAGATATTTTAAATAATTTTAATTTATTTTCAATTCCAGCATAAATGGGTCTAGCTAGAAAATCTTTCAAGATTATCTACTTTTTCAAATTCCTTTTGTTTCCAGTTACGAGTACTGTAATTCGATTAATTTATTATCATTTTTCTTCTACTTCGCGTGCAATACCCGATTCGAGTGTAGGCACTATGGAAAGCATTCCTATTTTTCGGGATTGTTTCCCGTTGCCGTCGTCCTGTATTTAAAAAGGTGTCATAAATTTTTGTTAGATGTGAACATTTTCTCAACAGAACCAGATTAGATTGAAACTCGATGGGAAGTTGATCTCTCTAGTCCAGAAATGTGGTATGGATAGAGCAATTCAATATAATAATTGTTCTGATGCAGTATTTTTAAAATAAGTTGTTTAATTAAAGAAAAAAAAAGAAAAAATGTTTAAAAACAAATTTTTAATAGAAAATTGTTTGTCATCTGAACGAACGACGCAAGTGTGCAAAGTTTCAAGTCTATCGGATATGTGGATGTGGGTCAAAATTATTATTACATCATCAAATATAAAATAATGAAAATTATTATTTAGAAAAATAATCTCATTTTATTAAATATTTTACTCGTGAAAATAAAATCTGCGGGCTTCAGTAGGGTTAAATAATCTTTAGTAGGTAGGCACGGGACGGCTCCCTCCCTGTTACCTACCCATTTTGTTTAAAAATGACTGAAACGTTAAGAAAAATTTTAAACCACGAATTCTTTTGTCTGGCTGTGGTTCGTGTGTCTGTCTGTCTGTATTCCGACACCCACGATAACATAAAAACGAAAAGTCATATAAAGTTCATTTTGTGTTAAAATGTTTGTATTTTCAAGAATAAGAACTGATTAGATTTTGGACTCTCTAGCTTTAAAACTTCAGGTTCAAAAATGCATAGAAGATTTTTAAATTGATTTTATTGAGATATAAGGCCATGTCATAATATAGGTATAAACCAGTGGTGCCCAACCTTTAACCTGGCTTGAGTCAATTAAGAATTTAAAATTTTTTGGCGAGTCACATAAATATTTTGCTTCTAATGTTTCAATTTAAAACGTATATAATGCACACAAAAATTGCAATATGTTAAAGAAAAAGCGTTTTTTATTAAGAATTCACCTATAATTAATGTTTTTTTACTTATGGAAAGTGGTGTAGGTTTTAGGTGAAACATGATGTTAATTAATAGAGTAAAGGGTGTGTAGTTTCACAGTGAATGAAATAAAACTCAAAGAGGTTTATACAAACTCAATATATTTCGGATTATTAGTCCATCATCAGGAGTTTACAAGTTAATACTGAGTATTAGCTCAGTATTAGCTCAGTATTAGCTCAGTATTAGCTCAGTATTAGCTCAGCTCAGTATTAACTTGTAAACTCCTGATGATGGACTAATAATCCGAAATATATTGAGTTTGTATAAACCTCTTTGAGTTTTATTTCATTCACTGTGAAACTACACCCTTTACTCTATTAATTATAATTAATGTCTTTTTTCTTTATATACATTAAAATTAAAGAAATGTCTTAGCAACTGAGCCATTAATCGCGCTATTGCATTTATAGAGCAAATAATTTTTAGACATTTCATGCCCGACTTGATAAAAATGTTCCACATGAAAAGTTACCGTGTGGTAGGGTACCCCTGGTATAAACAGTCGCGGATTTAATAGTTGAGAAGCCCCAGACGCAATTCACTTACTAAATTTTTTCGATACCATTACAGTATGCATTCTCGTTTTTACTATAGCGGAATCTGCTTTATGGTATTTTTGTTATGAGCCCTATATCAATCAAGTTAAAATTCTGAAAAAATCTTACAATTACTTCATTCTCTGGTGTCAACGAAAAATAAGAACGAATTGGTGTACGCTTTCAATCATGTTCGTTGCGCAATTCTTTCATACATATATTATTAACTAAGGTTTAAATCTTTTTTTTTAAGACTTGAGATTTGAGGCCACCTCGGTTCAGAAGGCCTCAAGCGTGCGCCTCAATGCGCCTGTGCGGAAATCCACCACGGGTAAGTCCGCCCCCTGGTGTAATGGTCAGAATAACTGGCTGGCAACCCGGAGGTCTCGGGTTCGATTTCCGGCTATACCCAGACATTTTTTATGTAAGTATAGGGTCTGGTAATAAAAATTAAGTGGGAGATAAATTTAACCTAATTTATCGCGCGGAGAATTTACCACTGCTCGAAGCCCCTAAAAACTTAGTAAATTGGACTATACCTAACTTTCTGAGATTTGGCTCGTGATCCCGGCTTCTTTTCCTTCTACTCTGTTCTTTTCACGATGGAGGGGCCAGCCCATACAGGCCTTTAGGGGATGTACCTTCTGGTGTATCTCCTTCTCACATCAATATCATAAAAAAAAGAGCGTACCAAGTCTTGAAAAAGTTTTCACTTTTTTCTCCATTTTTATTTTTGCTTTTAGTCGTTAGAAAAATCTGAAACGTGGAGATAAATCATGATTTGTTTTTCTATGTGTGTGCAGAGCCTGCCCTACTATATGGCGAAAGGAGTCCAGAGTCCCAGAGGCGCCTCTGTGGTAAGGAAAAATAAAGGAAAAAAATGTTTTTTACGCTTTTTGATATTTTGATTGCCAGCGATTGGCTAATATGTGAATGACCTTAAGCGCCGCAAGGGCCAAAGACCCAACTGGTATATGGTATAGCAAGTAAGGGGGGGCGCCATAATTGGGTCTCGCTCCATCCTAAAACATGCCTTGGGCCGGCACTGTGTGTGTGTCTGCCTGGGTTCCGATGCCCATGATAACTCATGAACGAAAATCGTAGAAACTTCGAACTGGTGCCAAAATCGCCCCCCCCCCCCACCAAAAAAAAGAACTGATTAGGAGTTGAAGATTGGCTACTGGGTGTACCGAGTAATAAGAAATTGGAGGAGAGGTACAATCAACATTATCTGGCCTGGGCTTTGCTCCAAACAACTGGTCACTTTATTAAGTTTAATTTTTCGGTAGACCAGGGAGGCAGAATTCGTCATTATCCTGTGGATGGTCTTAATAGTAAATTTACTCGAAACTTTTTTTTGCTAAATAAATTTATAGGGAGAGGGGGGGGGGTTCTGTACTCTATTGAAATTCGCCCCCTCCCCCTTGGGAAAATGTCTAGATTCGCCATTGATTATAATTGATATATTTAATGAATCGAATATAATTTTTATCTAGTGAAAAATGAACATGATTAGATAAGGAAATATGCAATTTTCTACTCACAGTGAATAGGGATATTTTTTAACTCGAATGTAGCTATAAATAGATTCAGTTAGTATAATTGGTTTCTGTTCACTTAATAGAAATTTGTTTATTTGGAACGTCCAAATAAACGGATTTTAAAAATATTTTTTCATTATATAATAGTTTCATTATACATGTAGAATGGGTTTTCTTATACATAAATAAATTCTAATGATTTAGAAGCTTGCAAGTTAGTTTTCCTCTTTCAGGCTGATTCGGGCATAGAATGAAGCGAATTATAATTTTTAATTGGTCCGAGAGTTGCATGATCTCTTTTTTTAATGGAAATGATGAGAGAAGGAGATACACCAAAAAGGTGCATCCCCTAAAGGCCTGGGTCATCGTGAAAAGAAGAAGAAGAGGGGATTTTATGGGCTGGGTGGGGGTCGAAGGTATCTGTGGATACGGGTCTTAAACAGCTGAAGGTTATAAGTCGCGGGGAAGAAGGTGGCTGGGAGCGATTTCAGTCTCTGGAGTTGGAGAAAGCGCTTGTTCGATTTTTATCCAATTTGACAGCGAAGGGGTGCTGAGCGTTCGAAAACCGCGTGTTTCTCGTAAAGAGGCCTTTAGGGGGGATAATTGATTTCAGCTCGACTGAACAGACACCATGATAGTATCTGTAGTACAGGGAAAGGGCAGAAAAGGTTCTTCGGTGAGCCAGGGAGTCGAGTGAGTTAACAAAATATAGAAATATAAATTTGGATAAAATGAACTCACTGCTCAAATATTCGACCAAGTGTCAGAGGGTCCCGTATTTTTTACACAGTTTACTTTAAAGAATTATTACAAATTTTTGGGATGCAAAATTAGAGGAGGAAACATTGCTAAGAGCTTTATATATAGGCTCATAGCGGGCGACTAGGAACTACAAAATAAAAATTACAAGGAAACGGATTTTCAAATACCTATTCAACGGTTCTTTGCTCACTGGGGTGCATGAAATTTCTTTTGTTAGTACTTGTCATATTTGCAAAGGTGCCGCAAAAACAATTATTTTTTACGAATATTAAACTAATAGGTGGATTAGTATAAGAATTAAAAGCTGATGATAATTAAGTTTTATTGGAAAGATTATTAATAAAAAAGTTCGGCATTTGGGAGAAAAAAGGATTCGCCAACACAATTGAAAGGGATAATTTTCTTTATTTTTAACCTTTGAAAATATAAATCTTGTAATATTGAATTATAAATTCAATCATGAGAAAAGAAATATAATGTTGAATTCAATTAAATATTCTATATTGGCCCTATGAATATTAAATATATAAAAGCTTGAACGAATTGAAAAGGCTAATCCAATTTCTTTCTTAATTAAATATCATATATAATTTTTTTAAATGAAAAATTAAATAAGGAAACGAGATTAGATAAAAGCAAGTTCATCTATCCTATCGGAAAAGTTTACTTCCTTCATTTAAAGGCCAAATTAAACTTAAACAATATATTGTTTTAAAACTATAGGGAGAGAATCTCAATAAAATTTCCTTAACGTGATTCCAAAAAGAAATATGAAATGTCTATGCCTTGGTTGACTAACAATTTGAAATAACTTTGGTCTTTAACCAAATTAAAAAAAAATAAGATCTTTAATCCCTATACTTCATACAAGAAGATAATTCCCATAATGATAATGATAATCTTATTCCCACCCAAAATACTTGTGTGAAAAAAGACCAAGTTCAAAATAGTCAAGTATACCATAAATTAGACAAGAATATTTAAGTCGAGAAAATAGTACTTTCAATTTAAGTGCATTCTTTCCATTTTAAATGACGATCTAGAACAGTGTTTCCCAAACTTTTTTAGGCCATGCCCCACTTTAACATTTCTAAAATCATCATGTCCCCCCATATAATAATTTTAGTTAAAAAATTTATTTTTGTTCTTTTTAGTAATATGAATAATAATTTTGAAAGCGATTTCTTACAACTGTTGTCAAAACAAAGAAACGAACTTTTAATAAATAAAAATAATATATTTTTAAAACTTAATTTAATGTGTTTTGTGGACTTGATGCTTTTTACACAGCGATTTTATATCTGGCTCAAGCTTAGTTAGCCTAAGTCTCAAATATTTTTATTAAATCAAACCACGTAATAGAACCGAATATGTCCAAAGGACTCCGCTTCGGTTAATATATATTCAGTTCAAAATATGCAAGGGCGGATCCAGGAATTTTTATGGGGGGGGGGGAGAATGTATATAAGATGCCCGCGATGTATAT
The DNA here is from genome assembly GCA_024734495.1 of Forficula auricularia. Classification (NCBI taxonomy): domain Eukaryota; kingdom Metazoa; phylum Arthropoda; class Insecta; order Dermaptera; family Forficulidae; genus Forficula; species Forficula auricularia. The sequence continues at coordinate 810,088 of JALMQS010000101.1, read as the reverse complement.
AAGATCTACTTTTTATCTCGAAAGTGGTCAGAGACGCCCCCCCCCCCACACACACACATAGAACTTTATTTTCAATTTAAAAAAATAAATGTTGATTTTTTTTTACAATTTTTTTTTACAAATTTCATATCTCATATTTTCAAATTGCCTCCCTGTGGGGCGTACGCCCCACTTTGAGAAACACTGATCTAGAATCTAGATTTATGGATTTTACTCGTATATTTTTAATTTAAATTATTTTCCGGAAACTTGGTTGGTCATGAATTTGATCAATGATATAATACGTAAAAGTACCATTTTCTCGACTTAAATATTTCTTGCAAATTTAACTTGGCTCCACTCTAGACTTTACTACTTCAAACTTGGTCTTTTTTCAAACAAGTGTTTTGAGTGGAATTTCCCTTCTTTTTATAAGTTAATATGTGATTTTTATTAACTTATTTTTTGAGGGAGGGGGCTTTATTTACTCCACAAATTTAAACTCTTCATTTTAGAGATTAAGGGTAGTAAAGTTTTTGTGATTATATTTTCACCTTTATTAATGACCTACACTCTACTACCTACTTATGAAATTTGGAAAGAGAAGAATTTTAATTTGCATAAACGCTATGTTATATAAAATATTTATGTATAGCATTTTATACTAGAAGAGTATACAAATAAATATTCCATTATCTACTTTTAATAATCCGATAATATTCTACTTTCCGTGACATGTAATCTTTAACTCATTAATATTATATTTACATAGTTGCTTTTCAGGCTTTGAGCAGAAATATTTTTTTCGTTTTCTACTAGACGTGGTCAAAATAATAAATTTAATTCGAATAAAAGTAAGATACAGGTATATTTTTGGCAGTTGATTTACTACGGCTTTAGAATGGCATTTCCTCTTCTCCTTGCGTCTGAATTCTATACCAGTGTTCTTAAGATTATTAGAGAATGCTTCGCTTGACAGACAAACTTAAGTCAGACCCTCCCAGTGGGCGACATTCAGTTTCACAATTTTAAATGGCGTAAACAGGCGTCACACACGTTTGAATGCAAGGCTGAATTGCCATATATATTATATCTTACATGATAAAAAAATTAAAATAATAATATAGATAATTATATTAATAATTTTAAAAAAAAGTTTAACATACAATTAGTGAAAAAATAAAGAAAAAAGAATTTAATCATTTAAAAACTATCTCAAAGAAATGAGAAATTCTGAAAAATAATCTGAAATTAAAGAAAGTTTAAAGATGGAAATAAAATGCTATCGTTATCACGAAATCCAGTACAGGATCTCAGCTCTGAAATAAAATACTAGTATCTTGACACTTGATAAATACACTAATTTTTAAAAAAATCGTTGGAGCCGTTTTTGAGAAAATCAAAAAAAACGAAAAATCTTTCATGTAAATAACCACTTCCGGTCTTCCGATTTCAACCAAAAGCTTGATGTACTCCTTCTAGTCTATATCTATATATATTATATATCTATATTCTAGCTTAAGTTTCGAATTTCGTATCTCTGAGACTTTTGGTTGCAAAACACAGGGGGGGGGTAAATTCTTTCGTACGTAAACATAACTTCCGGCTTTTCTATTTTAGCCAAAATCTTGTTATACTTCTTGTAGCCTCTAGATCGCTTAAGTTTCAAATTTCAAGGCTCTGCGACTTTCCGAAGACGAGATATAAACGATTAAAATATTTATTTTACGACACTCCTAATTTACAACCCCTTCCTTTAATTCAATCGGATTAAAAATTTGACACAACTATTAACTCATGACACTTGATAAATACAGAAATTTTTAAAAAAATCGTTAGACCCGTTTTTGAGAAAAAAAAACGAAATAAAGGATGTGGGTGTAAATTAGTAGTGTCCGATGACTTCAAATAAATGAAAATGTGAAAGTCGTGTGGTGAACACACCAGTTGATTTTTGAGTTCAGATCAAAGTTAGTTATTGATTCATTTAAGGCCGCAATAATGAAATATTAAAATTTAAGAAATCTCTATAGGTTTTTTGAATCTCAGTGTATTTTTCAAATTTGAGAATAAAAATAATTTTTAAGATCAAAGTTAAAGAAAAGTCAACAAGTTTTCTGGCACTGGAATAGTAGAATTTAATTAATTGAAAAGTTTTTATTTTGCCGAGAGTAGCAGGGTTGTTGATTCATAGAGATATTTTATATATATGTATGTTTATTTGCATCAAGTAGAGGACAACCTCCTTGTTTCTCTCTAAGAATTTAATTAAATTAGCTTAAATACTCAGTTAAAAAACTAAATTTAAACGAGTTAAGGTAACAATTTTCTAAAGGTTGGCGGATGATTTTGTATTCTCAACCTGATTCTAAATGAATTTATTAATTCTATTTCAAAAATTATTTGAAACTTTTAAATATTTTTGTCGGGAGCTTTTTTTAAATCTTTAATTTTAACTTTTGTTTCATTATTTTAAGTAGGGTAGCGAGGATCGTACGTAAAATAGAGTTATTCGGTTCAGTGATTTTCGGAAAAGAATTTCGGGACAAAATAAATTTATTAAAGAAATTATAAGAAGCAAGTAATTAATATTATATTAATATTCATTTCAATTGAAATGGCACCGTAACAACATCAATTTGTACAGATCTTCAGGTTGAGTTGATTTTAACTAGAACTGAAGAATTAGAAGCCGAAACTTCGTGAAATACATTAGAAAATTTTAAGAAATTTTCTAATTTCTCATGGTTGGTTGAACCCAAAAAATCCCCAGAAATAATTCACATTTACATTTATTTTTTTCTTTGAAGAAATTTGAATATGTACAAATTTCGGTAGGTCTTAAAGGCGCAGCCTCGGATTCTAATTCCGAAGATGCAACCAGGGGCGTAGGGTCAGAACCCCCCCCCCCCCAAGGGCAGGATTCATGGGGTGAGTAACAGCAACGACAAACCGTTTCCTATGGCAAACTAACAGTAATTAAATATATTTCATATGTTTAATCATTAATTATTATTATTATTTTTTTTAATTTCTTGAAGTATCTATTTGTTTTAATAAAAAAAATTCCGACTAAATATTTTGATTAACCCCCATGAAAATTTTCTGGCTATGCCACTGGATGTAATATTATAATTATGAAATACGATTTACAGTTATAAAACAATCTTATACAAGTTAAAATTTTATGGATAAGAATCACTAGATTTCAATGTGACTTTTGTGTATGGTAATTCTTATCTCTCTATACAGGGCCGGAGAAGGGGAGTCCACCTGGGCTGCGACGCAGAAGAAGAGGGCCGCTGAGGGGTGAACCGCGACCTAATATCGTGTACACCTACTTCCACTTTCCTTTCCAAGTAGAAGACAATAGATGAAGGGGGATTATCTAATGAATTCCAAAATAATTCCATTCCAAAGAGGTGTACACCTAATTCCAATCGCGGTTCACCCCTCGAGGGCCGCTATTAAAGGCCCTGTTTAATCAATTAGTTTTTAAACAATCATTAATTAATTATTCAAAATAAGTTAAAATTTAGGTAATTTAATTCTTTTATGTAAATTCTGTGCTATCTATTCAGAAAAATTACTTTTTAATGAATTTAATTTTAACTAACCATGGAAATATCAAGCTTATGACAGTTTGTTGACTATTTTTAAGAAACTTATAAAAGAGTTTATTGACGGTGTTCAAAAAAATCTCCCAAAATGCCAGCAAATATTGATTATTCAAACGAAGTTCTTATGAAATAATTTATTTTGTACTATAAGAACTTCGATTGAATAATCAATATTTGCGGTCATTTTGGGAGATTTTTTGAACACTGTCAATAAACTCTTTATAAGTCTCTTATAAATAGTTAACAAACTGTCATAAGCTTGATATTTCCATGGTTAGTTAAAATTAAATTCGTTAAAAAGTAATTTTTCACGAAAAAGCGGCTTTATTAAGAAAACTTGATGTTTTATGATATATCGTCTTAAAGCATTTTTCTTCGTCTTTCAATTTATTGAGTAATATACGGGGGTCTCATTTAAAAAAAAACGAGCTTTTGACCCCTTTTATGAATAACGAAAATAATAGTAATTTTAGCACGCCCTGTATAATATGGAGTGGATTTTTCGGCGGAAATTAAATACTTCGGGTCTGTTTAAACTACCACCAAAATATCAACTTTTCATGAATTGAGAGCACTAATTTATTTCAGTTTGATTAGGGCCATGTTTTGGACCATATTTAACACAAATTATTTTTTATCTCGAAAACCGATAGAGATAGATATAGGATAATATTAACAAAAAAGTATTTTAATAAAAGGGCAATTCTAACAACGTGTTAATATACGGGGTGTTCCATTAAAAAAAATAAAGTTGCTACGACTTTTCGATGGAAACCGAAACATCGCAATGCTGAAAATATATTAGAACGATAGAACAGGTAAGGAAATGTAAGGTGCTAAATTTTCAGAAAAATCCTGCCTTCCGTTTTCCATAAACGTCTAACGTGCCATCGACCGTGAATCACCCTGTATACATCAAATAAATTTTTAATATATCGAAAATGGAGGCGTAAAATATTTTTATTTTTTCTTATTTTTTAAGTCTAGAAACGAATAAAAGACAGAGCCAAATTGCTGAATTCAAAAACATCTGATGAACGCCTGTCATTCCCGAAACAATTCTCTATTCAGTAGATCTATAATAATAGATTCTAGAGAATAAACTGAAGATCCTTTACTTTGCAACGACTGATTCTTAATGAGTGATTTTCTTGACGCATTTAAGTAATTATTTTTTTAAATAGAATAATATATGTATTTATTTATAATTATAATATTATTATTATAAAGCGCTGTTTTACAGCATGCGCCGTTTCCGCATCCAATACGGCGTATTCTTTCTATTCAGAATAATTATAATATTACATTATTTAATCATAAGACTTGCAAGTTTTTAACTTTATTAAGCTTTGATCAGGAATTATGTATAAAAATGTCAAAAAACGAAGGATACACAGAAATGCTTCATAAAATTATAAATAAGCCAAAAAATTAATTATTTTAATAAACTAGATGAATGACTCGACGCTCGTGAATTCAATACTTAAGCTTGTCCAGTGGCCAGCAGAAAAATCATTATATTTTACAAAATACTTAAATATCTAATTCGTTCATAAGGAGAGAATTAATTAATTTTAAGAATTTTTTCACAATTTTAATTTAAGTACTTGATTGCAATTAAGCTAGTTTAAAAATTACCTAAAAAGGGTCACATTGGGGCTCTCCCACATCATGAAATGAATAAAAAAAAAACCTATTTCTACTTAAGATGTTTTTTACAGGGATTCCTCACAGCTCACACCCCATGATAAAAAAAATATTTTGGACCCCACCAAAAATTCGACCCTTTCCAAGATAATTATTTGATTAAAATTTTAATACGATTTTTGATTTCGGGGAAAACGAGGGGTGAACCGCGACCTAATATCGTGTACATTACTTCCACTTCCACTTTCATTTCCTAGTCGAAGACAATAGATGAAGGGGCATTATCTAATGAATTCCAACATAATTCCAAAGACGTGTCCAAACCTAATTCCAATCGAGGTTCACCCCTCGGGGAAAATGAATAACTTGTGAAATTTAAGTCTGTATCTTATTTAGTTTAGGAGCTACAATGCTCTGACAGACGGACAGTGAGAGAGACATTGTAAGACAGCAATAGGGGCCCATTTTATTTTTTAAACGGAACCCTAAGGATAGCTAAATATTAAATTTTTTATTTGCATAGATACTCCTGAAGGAAAATAAAAGTAAAAAATGTAGGCATTCTTTTCTCGTAAACTGAAAACATTAAAAAAAATCCAAAAATATAAAATCCTGTTTTATCTATCTATATACCATGTTTATTGAAAAAATGTATAATAAAGGTATATAATAAATAACCGGAATCGGATTAGCCGAGAGCTTAAAGACACTAGCCTTCTAAGCAGGAGTCCCGGGTTCGAGTCCGAGTCCCTGCATTGATATTTGACCGGCTATAATCTGATTCCTAGTCACCAATCCGTCTGGCAAGCGTGGTGACTTAATGCCAACCTCCTTCCATTTGATGGAAGAGGCCTATATTCAGCAGTGGATTGTCGATATCGACAGGCTGATGATGAATAAATAATAATAAAGATATATCCAACTTTTGTCGAACAATTATATCAGATATGAAAATGAATAGAAGAGGTACATTAGGATGAGAAATTCATTTTAGTCATATGATGTTTAGATTATTAAAATAAAATATAAACTCTTTTTAGAGCATTAAATCTCGAGGGTAGGTACTTGCTTTTTAGGAATATTTCTTGTCTCTGATTTCCAGTATAACTCATTTGTGTGTTGCATATCATAATTGATAACATGATATCATTCCTAAAACTTTACTCGATACGTCCGGGAGATGAGCTTCACCTGCCTCCTGGACGGTCCAGAGTATTTCGGGCGTTTTTAATATCACTTAGTATTTTATTTTATTTTATTTATTTGTTTGTTTTTTACTTTATCCAATGCGAAGCATGGGGAAAGTATTGTAATCGGTCTTGCGGCAAGCACGACTTCAAAGGGTCCTCAGGTAAAGACTACGGAACCCATGGTCTCAATTTATTTACGTGTTTAGAAAGGTTTGAAATAAAAGGAGAAGAAAAGTCATCTTAAAATTATTTTTTTTTCTGTATGTATGTCTGAATTACGTTACCCACGATAACTTAAGAACATAACGTCGTAAAAAGTTCATTGTGGTGCAATGTTTGCAATTTCAACACTGAATAGATTTTGAGTTTACTAAATTTAGATGTTCCGGTCCAAAAACGAACTAGTTTAATCTGTTTTTCTGCTATTATCCATTTTTTCAGGGGTAGTCGGAGTGTATGGCTACATGCAAGATATTCATATTAATTATTCAAACATGGAGACTCTCGAGCATCCAGTTCTATAGTAACAAATCGATGACTTGTGTGACTCTGGCTAGATTTATCACTTTGATCATTGGAATCAGCAGAATTGGGGGACGAAATATCGAGAGATTATACTAAAAAATATTGGTTAATTTCATAATTATTGAACTATGGTTAGTCTGCGCCGAAAACATATTCAAGATGATCTCACTTTAGGTCTTAACTAATTGGATTAATTTAATAAGTAGTATTATGTGGAAGTTTTTTAGCGTAGAAATGTTGGATCTTTAGTGTTAAGGGCTTGATTTCGATACGAATATGGAATGAGATATGAGTAATTTCATTCATTTAAAGGAGTTGAAGGCGTAGTAAGTAAACGGATGAATCACTGGGAAAATTATATTAATATAGTTCAATTAAAACATTCTTACTTTTTATTATGTTTTAACATAATTAGACTTAAAAAGCATGACATGAATTTCTTCAATTATTAATTAGTAGATTATTGAAAATATGTATATAAATCATCATTGAGTATACAGTCCTAAGACTGGTTTGATGCAACAATCCGTCTCCACTCGACTCTGTCCCCCGCCAGCTGTTTGACCTCTCTAAATGTCTGGCATCCCATATCCCCAATTATTTGGTTGAAATATTCTAATCTGGGTCTTCCCCTTCCCCTTTTCTTTCCACCTCCCCTCCAAGATATCCCTAAGCAGTCCCCCATGTCTCAGTGTGTGCCCCATCATCTGACCTCTTCTCTTCTTCAGACTCTTCCACAAGGTTCTTCTTTCTCCGATTCTTCCAAGAACTTCTTCATTTGTAATTTTATCCATCCATTTGATATTCATCATTCTTCTGTAGCACCACATTTCGAAAGCCTCTAATCTCTTTCTCTCCGCTTTTCTAATTGTCCAGGTTTCACACCCGTACATGGCTATACTCCATACATATGTCTTCAATAGCAACTTCCTGTTTTCTAAGCTGATTGAGGAGGAGCATAGTAGTTTTTATTTGGTTGGAACCGCCATAAACATATAAAAGAGATTATTATTATTTCCTTTAGAATTATTCGAAATGCAGATGGTAGTAGATATACCATTAAGCTGTTCAAGTTATTAAAGTGCAAAAAATAAAATAAAAAAATACGTTTTATTAGCTCAATCGACGAAAATCGTGAAAAAATACCAATTACAGACCTATTGCAATCACTTCTGTCCTCTCTAAAATAATGGAAATGATTATGAATCAACATGTCCTATTAATGGAAAACGAGGAGTAAACCGCGACCTAAAATCGTGTACACCTACTTCCATTTTCATTTCCAAGTAGAAGACAATAGATGACAATAAATTATCTAATGAATTCCAAAGTAATTCCAAAGACAGTGTACACCAAATTCCAATCGCGGTTTACCCCTCGATGGAAAAGCAGCCTAAGAATAATGAAAAATACAAATTCTGCAAAAAATATAAGAAGGTCATTTTCATCCTCTTTAAAAACCAACGTTGTGGAGGATCTACCCTACTACTTCAGGATTTAAAAGAGTCAACGAAAGATCTTTAATATTGCATTTGTTTGACTAGTGTTAAAGTTTGCCATTAGCATCAATAGATCATTCATTTGTTGACCCTTTTGAAATCTGAGGAAGGGAAGATCCTCAGAAACATCGGGTTTTTAAAGAGGATGAAAATGACGTTCTAATAAATTATTTTATTAAGAATTTGTGGTTTTTATTATCCTTGGGTTGCCTTTCCATCAATTCACCATTGAATTCTACCAGTCCTAATCCATAGAAATTATTCTAATATATTAAAATTCTAATTTAAAAATAAATAGAAACATAGTGAAAAATTAAGTACATATTATATTGAGTGAAATATATAAGAAATTCTTTATCTTAATTTTCATTAATTATTATACATAGATATGTAACGAAATTACAGCTTATTATTTAAAATGATTATGTATATTCGAAGATTATATATGAGAAAGCAGATTATCGAAATCGGATAAGAAATTATATAAATTTAAATGAAAGTGGCCTTAAATGGAAAGTACGAAAGGAAACTAAAAAATGAATTAAATTTGTATTGCCACTTCAAAAATATAAATTAAAAAAAAAAAAAAAAAAAAAAACGAGATCTATTTGCAAAATATAAATAACACCTGATAAATTAACATAATAAATTATTGTTAGTTCAACGTCATATTTTATATTTGTTCAAGTTGTTATCAGTAGGATATTTTAACTAATAGAGGAATGATTCTTTAATTTTCTTTATGATTAAATCCTGAAAAAAATGAATAAAATAAATCATCATGAAGCCCTTGTATTAGTGAAAAGAGTATTGCAACTCCGATCACGCACCTTTTAGGCCTTTCCAATCAATTCCAGTAAGATATACTTAAGCAATAAATCTGGGAAAGCTTTAAAGAAGTAACTTCTGAGATTATGGATTCTGTTGTTTTCAATATGATATCAATACAATTATTAAATTATTATAAATAAACATCTATCTTCTACCTTGACGTATTAAAAGTTATCAATGGCCAATGGATCTTGATGAATAAGTATGGGTTAGATAGGTGACAGTGTGTTGGCGGAATATTTACCGCAATCCCAGTTCGTTTTGTTTTTTTAATGAAAATGATGAGAGAAGGAGTTACACCAAAAAGGTGTATTCCCTAAAGGCCAGGTTTGGCCCCTCCATCGTGAAAAGAAGAAGAGGGAATTTTATGGGTTGGGCAGGGGTCGAAGGTATCTGTGGATACGGGTCTTAAACAGCAGAAGGTTATAAGTCGCGGGGAAGACGGTGGCAGGGAGCGAGTTCCAGTCTCTGGTGGTCATAGGAATAAAGAGTTGGCGAAAGCGCTTTATTCGATTTTTATCAGATTTGACAGCGAAGGGGTGCTGGGCGTTCGAAAACCACGTGTTTCTCGTAAAGAGGGCTTTAGGGGGGGGGTAATTGATTTCAGCTCGACTGCACAGACACCATGATAGTATCTGTAGTACAGGGAAAGTGCAGAAACGGTTCTTCGGTGAGCCAGGGAGTCGAGTGAGTTGGTTAGAGCCGGAGTCTCCCATTAGTTTAATTGCTTGCTTCTGAATTGCATCCAGTGTGGCAAGAGAATGCTTGGAGCACCCCTCCATAGATGAGAGCCATATTCGAGACAGGGACAAATTTGAGCCTTATACAGTGTAAGAAGTTGACTGGGAGTATAAGAGCGTCTAGACCTAAATAGAAGTCCAAGCTTGCGCGCTGCAGCTTTAGCAGTGGTTGAGATATGGTCATTCCATGAAAGGTCAGACCCTAGAGTTACGCCTAGCATTGAAATTTTATCCCTAAATTCCAATCGAATGATATGTTTGGGAGGTTTCTGTCGACGCGCCTAGAAATATGACAACAATGAGATTTCACTGCATTGAAGTTAACTAAGTTTTGGGATCCCCAGTTTTTAAGTTGCTTGCATGACACTGCAATTGATTAGGGGAGCCCAAAGGGGATTTCTGGTAGTCGCGACCATTTATCTACTAGAAACATAGATGTCCAACGGCTAAATTCTTCAAGGCTTAAGGTTGCGGATAAGGTGCTAGCATTGCAACAAAAGCCAAAAGCCTGTACCAATACAAAAAAAAAAAATACAAAAAGTAAATCTCAGAATCGTAATTTATCTATGAGAGAGTTATAAAATCAATCTCCATTTCATTAATGTAAATGCAATTACATTAATGAAATGGAGATTGATTTTATAACTCTCTCATAGATAAATTACGATTCTAGATTTATTTTTGTATTTTTTTGTATTGGTCAGGCTTTGGCTTTGTTTATGCTAGCACCTATCTATAACCTTAAGCCTTGAAGAATTTAGCCGTTGGACATCTATGTTTCTAGTAGATAAATGGTCGCGACTACCAGAAATCCCCTTTGGGCTCCCCTAATCAATTGCAGTGTCATGCAAGCAACTTAAAAACTGGGGATCCCAAAACTTAGTTAACTTCAATGCAGTGAAATCTCATTGTTGTCATATTTCTAGGCGCGTCGACAGAAACCTCCCAAACATATCATTCGATTGGAATTTAGGGATAAAATTTCAATGCTAGGCGTAACTCTAGGGTCTGACCTTTCATGGAATGACCATATCTCAACCACTGCTAAAGCTGCAGCGCGCAAGCTTGGACTTCTATTTAGGTCTAGACGCTCTTATACTCCCAGTCAACTTCTTACACTGTATAAGGCTCAAATTTGTCCCTGTCTCGAATATGGCTCTCATCTATGGAGGGGTGCCTCCAAGCATTCTCTTGCCACACTGGATGCAATTCAGAAGCAAGCAATTAAACTAATGGGAGACCCGGCTCTAACCAACTCACTCGACTCCCTGGCTCACCGAAGAACCGTTTCTGCACTTTCCCTGTACTACAGATACTATCATGGTGTCTGTGCAGTCGAGCTGAAATCAATTACCCCCCCCCTAAAGCCCTCTTTACGAGAAACACGTGGTTTTCGAACGCCCAGCACCCCTTCGCTGTCAAATCTGATAAAAATCGAATAAAGCGCTTTCGCCAACTCTTTTATTCCTATGACCACCAGAGACTGGAACTCGCTCCCTGCCACCGTCTTCCCCGCGACTTATAACCTTCTGCTGTTTAAGACCCGTATCCACAGATACCTTCGACCCCTGCCCAACCCATAAAATTCCCTCTTCTTCTTTTCACGATGGAGGGGCCAACCCAGGCCTTTAGGGAATACACCTTTTTGGGTAACTCCTTCTCTCATCATTTTCATTAAAAAAACAAAACGAACTGGGATTGCGGTAAATATTCCGCCAACACACTGTCACCTATCTAACCCATACTTATTCATCAAGATCCATTGGCCATTGATAACTTTTAATACGTCAAGGTAGAAGATAGATGTTTATTTATAATAATTTAATAATTGTATTGATATCATATTGAAAACAACAGAATCCATAATCTCAGAAGTTACTTCTTTAAAGCTTTCCCAGATTTATTGCTTAAGTATATCTTACTGGAATTGATTGGAAAGGCCTAAAAGGTGCGTGATCGGAGTTGCAATACTCTTTTCACTAATACAAGGGCTTCATGATGATTTATTTTATTCATTTTTTTCAGGATTTAATCATAAAGAAAATTAAAGAATCATTCCTCTATTAGTTAAAATATCCTACTGATAACAACTTGAACAAATATAAAATATGACGTTGAACTAACAATAATTTATTATGTTAATTTATCAGGTGTTATTTATATTTTGCAAATAGATCTCGTTTTTTTTTTTTTAATTTATATTTTTGAAGTGGCAATACAAATTTAATTCATTTTTTAGTTTCCTTTCGTACTTTCCATTTAAGGCCACTTTCATTTAAATTTATATAATTTCTTATCCGATTTCGATAATCTGCTTTCTCATATATAATCTTCGAATATACATAATCATTTTAAATAATAAGCTGTAATTTCGTTACATATCTATGTATAATAATTAATGAAAATTAAGATAAAGAATTTCTTATATATTTCACTCAATATAATATGTACTTAATTTTTCACTATGTTTCTATTTATTTTTAAATTAGAATTTTAATATATTAGAATAATTTCTATGGATTAGGACTGGTAGAATTCAATGGTGAATTGATGGAAAGGCAACCCAAGGATAATAAAAACCACAAATTCTTAATAAAATAATTTATTAGAACGTCATTTTCATCCTCTTTAAAAACCCGATGTTTCTGAGGATCTTCCCTTCCTCAGATTTCAAAAGGGTCAACAAATGAATGATCTATTGATGCTAATGGCAAACTTTAACACTAGTCAAACAAATGCAATATTAAAGATCTTTCGTTGACTCTTTTAAATCCTGAAGTAGTAGGGTAGATCCTCCACAACGTTGGTTTTTAAAGAGGATGAAAATGACCTTCTTATATTTTTTGCAGAATTTGTATTTTTCATTATTCTTAGGCTGCTTTTCCATCGAGGGGTAAACCGCGATTGGAATTTGGTGTACACTGTCTTTGGAATTACTTTGGAATTCATTAGATAATTTATTGTCATCTATTGTCTTCTACTTGGAAATGAAAATGGAAGTAGGTGTACACGATTTTAGGTCGCGGTTTACTCCTCGTTTTCCATTAATAGGACATGTTGATTCATAATCATTTCCATTATTTTAGAGAGGACAGAAGTGATTGCAATAGGTCTGTAATTGGTATTTTTTCACGATTTTCGTCGATTGAGCTAATAAAACGTATTTTTTTATTTTATTTTTGCACTTTAATAACTTGAACAGCTTAATGGTATATCTACTACCATCTGCATTTCGAATAATTCTAAAGGAAATAATAATAATCTCTTTATATGTTTATGGCGGTTCCAACCAAATAAAAACTACTATGCTCCTCCTCAATCAGCTTAGAAAACAGGAAGTTGCTATTGAAGACATATGTATGGAGCATAGCCATGTACGGGTGTGAAACCTGGACAATTAGAAAAGCGGAGAGAAAGAGATTAGAGGCTTTCGAAATGTGGTGCTACAGAAGAATGATGAATATCAAATGGATGGATAAAATTACAAATGAAGAAGTTCTTGGAAGAATCGGAGAAAGAAGAACCTTGTGGAAGAGTCTGAAGAAGAGAAGAGGTCAGATGATGGGGCACACACTGAGACATGGGGGACTGCTTAGGGATATCTTGGAGGGGAGGTGGAAAGAAAAGGGGAAGGGGAAGACCCAGATTAGAATATTTCAACCAAATAATTGGGGATATGGGATGCCAGACATTTAGAGAGGTCAAACAGCTGGCGGGGGACAGAGTCGAGTGGAGACGGATTGTTGCATCAAACCAGTCTTAGGACTGTATACTCAATGATGATTTATATACATATTTTCAATAATCTACTAATTAATAATTGTAGAAATTCATGTCATGCTTTTTAAGTCTAATTATGTTAAAACATAATAAAAAGTAAGAATGTTTTAATTGAACTATATTAATATAATTTTCCCAGTGATTCATCCGTTTACTTACTACGCCTTCAACTCCTTTAAATGAATGAAATTACTCATATCTCATTCCATATTCGTATCGAAATCAAGCCCTTAACACTAAAGATCCAACATTTCTACGCTAAAAAACTTCCACATAATACTACTTATTAAATTAATCCAATTAGTTAAGACCTAAAGTGAGATCATCTTGAATATGTTTTCGGCGCAGACTAACCATAGTTCAATAATTATGAAATTAACCAATATTTTTTAGTATAATCTCTCGATATTTCGTCCCCCAATTCTGCTGATTCCAATGATCAAAGTGATAAATCTAGCCAGAGTCACACAAGTCATCGATTTGTTACTATAGAACTGGATGCTCGAGAGTCTCCATGTTTGAATAATTAATATGAATATCTTGCATGTAGCCATACACTCCGACTACCCCTGAAAAAATGGATAATAGCAGAAAAACAGATTAAACTAGTTCGTTTTTGAGCCGGAACATCTAAATTTAGTAAACTCAAAATCTATTCAGTGTTGAAATTGCAAACATTGCACCACAATGAACTTTTTACGACGTTATGTTCTTAAGTTATCGTGGGTAACGTAATTCAGACATACATACAGAAAAAAATAATTTTAAGATGCTAGAAAATCATAGATCAAAGATGGTGTCATCTATTAATTCCGATGGAGTGGAATATTTTTAATTATATGTCAGAGGGGTTGTTTCACCCCCTCGGGAATCGAACCCGAGTGCCAGTAACAGCAATCCGGGCCACCTGGCCCACCTGCGGGATACGAACTCTCTCTGACATATACAAACGCGTAAAATTAATAGATGACACCATCTTTGATCTATGATTTTCTAGTAAATTTGAATCTATTACCATCGGCAAATTAATATCTTTCATATTAAATTTTAAGATGACTTTCTTCTCCTTTATTTCAAACCTTTCTAAACACGTAAATAAATTGAGACCATGGGTTCCGTAGTCTTTACCTGAGGACCCTTTGAAGTCGTGCTTGCCGCAAGACCGATTACAATACTTTCCCCATGCTTCGCATTGATAAAGTAAAAAACAAACAAATAAATAAAATAAAATAAAATACTAAGTGATATTAAAAACGCCCGAAATACTCTGGACCGTCCAGGAGGCAGGTGAAGCTCATCTCCCGGACGTATCGAGTAAAGTTTTAGGAATGATATCATGTTATCAATTATGATATGCAACACACAAATGAGTTATACTGGAAATCAGAGACAAGAAATATTCCTAAAAAGCAAGTACCTACCCTCGAGATTTAATGCTCTAAAAAGAGTTTATATTTTATTTTAATAATCTAAACATCATATGACTAAAATGAATTTCTCATCCTAATGTACCTCTTCTATTCATTTTCATATCTGATATAATTGTTCGACAAAAGTTGGATATATCTTTATTATTATTTATTCATCATCAGCCTGTCGATATCGACAATCCACTGCTGAATATAGGCCTCTTCCATCAAATGGAAGGAGGTTGGCATTAAGTCACCACGCTTGCCAGACGGATTGGTGACTAGGAATCAGATTATAGCCGGTCAAATATCAATGCAGGGACTCGGACTCGAACCCGGGACTCCTGCTTAGAAGGCTAGTGTCTTTAAGCTCTCGGCTAATCCGATTCCGGTTATTTATTATATACCTTTATTATACATTTTTTCAATAAACATGGTATATAGATAGATAAAACAGGATTTTATATTTTTGGATTTTTTTTAATGTTTTCAGTTTACGAGAAAAAGAATGCCTACATTTTTTACTTTTATTTTCCTTCAGGAGTATCTATGCAAATAAAAAATTTAATATTTAGCTATCCTTAGGGTTCCGTTTAAAAAATAAAATGGGCCCCTATTGCATGTCTTACAATGTCTCTCTCACTGTCCGTCTGTCAGAGCATTGTAGCTCCTAAACTAAATAAGATACAGACTTAAATTTCACAAGTTATTCATTTTCCCGAGGGGTGAACCTCGATTGGAATTAGGTTTGGACACGTCTTTGGAATTATGTTGGAATTCATTAGATAATGCCCCTTCATCTATTGTCTTCGACTAGGAAATGAAAGTGGAAGTGGAAGTAATGTACACGATATTAGGTCGCGGTTCACCCCTCGTTTTCCCCGAAATCAAAAATCGTATTAAAATTTTAATCAAATAATTATTTTGGAGAGGGTCGAATTTTTGGTGGGGTCCAAAATATTTTTTTTATCATGGGGTGTGAGCTGTGAGGAATCCCTGTAAAAAACATCTTAAGTAGAAATAGGTTTTTTTTTTATTCATTTCATGATGTGGGAGAGCCCCAATGTGACCCTTTTTAGGTAATTTTTAAACTAGCTTAATTGCAATCAAGTACTTAAATTAAAATTGTGAAAAAATTCTTAAAATTAATTAATTCTCTCCTTATGAACGAATTAGATATTTAAGTATTTTGTAAAATATAATGATTTTTCTGCTGGCCACTGGACAAGCTTAAGTATTGAATTCACGAGCGTCGAGTCATTCATCTAGTTTATTAAAATAATTAATTTTTTGGCTTATTTATAATTTTATGAAGCATTTCTGTGTATCCTTCGTTTTTTGACATTTTTATACATAATTCCTGATCAAAGCTTAATAAAGTTAAAAACTTGCAAGTCTTATGATTAAATAATGTAATATTATAATTATTCTGAATAGAAAGAATACGCCGTATTGGATGCGGAAACGGCGCATGCTGTAAAACAGCGCTTTATAATAATAATATTATAATTATAAATAAATACATATATTATTCTATTTAAAAAAATAATTACTTAAATGCGTCAAGAAAATCACTCATTAAGAATCAGTCGTTGCAAAGTAAAGGATCTTCAGTTTATTCTCTAGAATCTATTATTATAGATCTACTGAATAGAGAATTGTTTCGGGAATGACAGGCGTTCATCAGATGTTTTGAATTCAGCAATTTGGCTCTGTCTTTTATTCGTTTCTAGACTTAAAAAATAAGAAAAAATAAAAATATTTTACGCCTCCATTTTCGATATATTAAAAATTTATTTGATGTATACAGGGTGATTCACGGTCGATGGCACGTTAGACGTTTATGGAAAACGGAAGGCAGGATTTTTCTGAAAATTTAGCACCTTACATTTCCTTACCTGTTCTATCGTTCTAATATATTTTCAGCATTGCGATGTTTCGGTTTCCATCGAAAAGTCGTAGCAACTTTATTTTTTTTAATGGAACACCCCGTATATTAACACGTTGTTAGAATTGCCCTTTTATTAAAATACTTTTTTGTTAATATTATCCTATATCTATCTCTATCGGTTTTCGAGATAAAAAATAATTTGTGTTAAATATGGTCCAAAACATGGCCCTAATCAAACTGAAATAAATTAGTGCTCTCAATTCATGAAAAGTTGATATTTTGGTGGTAGTTTAAACAGACCCGAAGTATTTAATTTCCGCCGAAAAATCCACTCCATATTATACAGGGCGTGCTAAAATTACTATTATTTTCGTTATTCATAAAAGGGGTCAAAAGCTCGTTTTTTTTTAAATGAGACCCCGTATATTACTCAATAAATTGAAAGACGAAGAAAAATGCTTTAAGACGATATATCATAAAACATCAAGTTTTCTTAATAAAGCCGCTTTTTCGTGAAAAATTACTTTTTAATGAATTTAATTTTAACTAACCATGGAAATATCAAGCTTATGACAGTTTGTTAACTATTTATAAGAACTTATAAAGAGTTTATTGACGATGTTCAAAAAATCTCCCAAAATGACCGCAAATATTGATTATTCAATCGAAGTTCTTATAGTACAAAATAAATTATTTCATAAGAACTTCGTTTGAATAATCAATATTTGCTGGCATTTTGGGAGATTTTTTTGAACACCGTCAATAAACTCTTTTATAAGTTTCTTAAAAATAGTCAACAAACTGTCATAAGCTTGATATTTCCATGGTTAGTTAAAATTAAATTCATTAAAAAGTAATTTTTCTGAATAGATAGCACAGAATTTACATAAAGAATTAAATTACCTAAATTTTAACTTATTTTGAATAATTAATTAATGATTGTTTAAAAACTAATTGATTAAACAGGGCCTTTAATAGCGGCCCTCGAGGGGTGAACCGCGATTGGAATTAGGTGTACACCTCTTTGGAATGGAATTATTTTGGAATTCATTAGATAATCCCCCTTCATCTATTGTCTTCTACTTGGAAAGGAAAGTGGAAGTAGGTGTACACGATATTAGGTCGCGGTTCACCCCTCAGCGGCCCTCTTCTTCTGCGTCGCAGCCCAGGTGGACTCCCCTTCTCCGGCCCTGTATAGAGAGATAAGAATTACCATACACAAAAGTCACATTGAAATCTAGTGATTCTTATCCATAAAATTTTAACTTGTATAAGATTGTTTTATAACTGTAAATCGTATTTCATAATTATAATATTACATCCAGTGGCATAGCCAGAAAATTTTCATGGGGGTTAATCAAAATATTTAGTCGGAATTTTTTTTATTAAAACAAATAGATACTTCAAGAAATTAAAAAAAAATAATAATAATAATTAATGATTAAACATATGAAATATATTTAATTACTGTTAGTTTGCCATAGGAAACGGTTTGTCGTTGCTGTTACTCACCCCATGAATCCTGCCCTTGGGGGGGGGGGGGTTCTGACCCTACGCCCCTGGTTGCATCTTCGGAATTAGAATCCGAGGCTGCGCCTTTAAGACCTACCGAAATTTGTACATATTCAAATTTCTTCAAAGAAAAAAATAAATGTAAATGTGAATTATTTCTGGGGATTTTTTGGGTTCAACCAACCATGAGAAATTAGAAAATTTCTTAAAATTTTCTAATGTATTTCACGAAGTTTCGGCTTCTAATTCTTCAGTTCTAGTTAAAATCAACTCAACCTGAAGATCTGTACAAATTGATGTTGTTACGGTGCCATTTCAATTGAAATGAATATTAATATAATATTAATTACTTGCTTCTTATAATTTCTTTAATAAATTTATTTTGTCCCGAAATTCTTTTCCGAAAATCACTGAACCGAATAACTCTATTTTACGTACGATCCTCGCTACCCTACTTAAAATAATGAAACAAAAGTTAAAATTAAAGATTTAAAAAAAGCTCCCGACAAAAATATTTAAAAGTTTCAAATAATTTTTGAAATAGAATTAATAAATTCATTTAGAATCAGGTTGAGAATACAAAATCATCCGCCAACCTTTAGAAAATTGTTACCTTAACTCGTTTAAATTTAGTTTTTTAACTGAGTATTTAAGCTAATTTAATTAAATTCTTAGAGAGAAACAAGGAGGTTGTCCTCTACTTGATGCAAATAAACATACATATATATAAAATATCTCTATGAATCAACAACCCTGCTACTCTCGGCAAAATAAAAACTTTTCAATTAATTAAATTCTACTATTCCAGTGCCAGAAAACTTGTTGACTTTTCTTTAACTTTGATCTTAAAAATTATTTTTATTCTCAAATTTGAAAAATACACTGAGATTCAAAAAACCTATAGAGATTTCTTAAATTTTAATATTTCATTATTGCGGCCTTAAATGAATCAATAACTAACTTTGATATGAACTCAAAAATCAACTGGTGTGTTCACCACACGACTTTCACATTTTCATTTATTTGAAGTCATCGGACACTACTAATTTACACCCACATCCTTTATTTCGTTTTTTTCTCAAAAACGGGTCTAACGATTTTTTTAAAAATTTCTGTATTTATCAAGTGTCATGAGTTAATAGTTGTGTCAAATTTTTAATCCGATTGAATTAAAGGAAGGGGTTGTAAATTAGGAGTGTCGCAAAATAAATATTTTAATCGTTTATATCTCGTCTTCGGAAAGTCGCAGAGCCTTGAAATTTGAAACTTAAGCGATCTAGAGGCTACAAGAAGTATAACAAGATTTTGGCTAAAATAGAAAAGCCGGAAGTTATGTTTACGTACGTAAGAATTTACCCCCCCCCTGTGTTTTGCAACCAAAAGTCTCAGAGATACGAAATTCGAAACTTAAGCTAGAATATAGATATATAATATATATAGATATAGACTAGAAGGAGTACATCAAGCTTTTGGTTGAAATCGGAAGACCGGAAGTGGTCATTTACATGAAAGATTTTTCGTTTTTTTTGATTTTCTCAAAAACGGCTCCAACGATTTTTTTAAAAATTAGTGTATTTATCAAGTGTCAAGATACTAGTATTTTATTTCAGAGCTGAGATCCTGTACTGGATTTCGTGATAACGATAGCATTTTATTTCCATCTTTAAACTTTCTTTAATTTCAGATTATTTTTCAGAATTTCTCATTTCTTTGAGATAGTTTTTAAATGATTAAATTCTTTTTTCTTTATTTTTTCACTAATTGTATGTTAAACTTTTTTTTAAAATTATTAATATAATTATCTATATTATTATTTTAATTTTTTTATCATGTAAGATATAATATATATGGCAATTCAGCCTTGCATTCAAACGTGTGTGACGCCTGTTTACGCCATTTAAAATTGTGAAACTGAATGTCGCCCACTGGGAGGGTCTGACTTAAGTTTGTCTGTCAAGCGAAGCATTCTCTAATAATCTTAAGAACACTGGTATAGAATTCAGACGCAAGGAGAAGAGGAAATGCCATTCTAAAGCCGTAGTAAATCAACTGCCAAAAATATACCTGTATCTTACTTTTATTCGAATTAAATTTATTATTTTGACCACGTCTAGTAGAAAACGAAAAAAATATTTCTGCTCAAAGCCTGAAAAGCAACTATGTAAATATAATATTAATGAGTTAAAGATTACATGTCACGGAAAGTAGAATATTATCGGATTATTAAAAGTAGATAATGGAATATTTATTTGTATACTCTTCTAGTATAAAATGCTATACATAAATATTTTATATAACATAGCGTTTATGCAAATTAAAATTCTTCTCTTTCCAAATTTCATAAGTAGGTAGTAGAGTGTAGGTCATTAATAAAGGTGAAAATATAATCACAAAAACTTTACTACCCTTAATCTCTAAAATGAAGAGTTTAAATTTGTGGAGTAAATAAAGCCCCCTCCCTCAAAAAATAAGTTAATAAAAATCACATATTAACTTATAAAAAGAAGGGAAATTCCACTCAAAACACTTGTTTGAAAAAAGACCAAGTTTGAAGTAGTAAAGTCTAGAGTGGAGCCAAGTTAAATCTGCAAGAAATATTTAAGTCGAGAAAATGGTACTTTTACGTATTATATCATTGATCAAATTCATGACCAACCAAGTTTCCGGAAAATAATTTAAATTAAAAATATACGAGTAAAATCCATAAATCTAGATTCTAGATCAGTGTTTCTCAAAGTGGGGCGTACGCCCCACAGGGAGGCAATTTGAAAATATGAGATATGAAATTTGTAAAAAAAAATTGTAAAAAAAAATCAACATTTATTTTTTTTAAATTGAAAATAAAGTTCTATGTGTGTGTGTGGGGGGGGGGGCGTCTCTGACCACTTTCGAGATAAAAAGTAGATCTTATATACATCGCGGGCATCTTATATACATTCTCCCCCCCCCCCATAAAAATTCCTGGATCCGCCCTTGCATATTTTGAACTGAATATATATTAACCGAAGCGGAGTCCTTTGGACATATTCGGTTCTATTACGTGGTTTGATTTAATAAAAATATTTGAGACATAGGCTAACTAAGCTTGAGCCAGATATAAAATCGCTGTGTAAAAAGCATCAAGTCCACAAAACACATTAAATTAAGTTTTAAAAATATATTATTTTTATTTATTAAAAGTTCGTTTCTTTGTTTTGACAACAGTTGTAAGAAATCGCTTTCAAAATTATTATTCATATTACTAAAAAGAACAAAAATAAATTTTTTAACTAAAATTATTATATGGGGGGACATGATGATTTTAGAAATGTTAAAGTGGGGCATGGCCTAAAAAAGTTTGGGAAACACTGTTCTAGATCGTCATTTAAAATGGAAAGAATGCACTTAAATTGAAAGTACTATTTTCTCGACTTAAATATTCTTGTCTAATTTATGGTATACTTGACTATTTTGAACTTGGTCTTTTTTCACACAAGTATTTTGGGTGGGAATAAGATTATCATTATCATTATGGGAATTATCTTCTTGTATGAAGTATAGGGATTAAAGATCTTATTTTTTTTTAATTTGGTTAAAGACCAAAGTTATTTCAAATTGTTAGTCAACCAAGGCATAGACATTTCATATTTCTTTTTGGAATCACGTTAAGGAAATTTTATTGAGATTCTCTCCCTATAGTTTTAAAACAATATATTGTTTAAGTTTAATTTGGCCTTTAAATGAAGGAAGTAAACTTTTCCGATAGGATAGATGAACTTGCTTTTATCTAATCTCGTTTCCTTATTTAATTTTTCATTTAAAAAAATTATATATGATATTTAATTAAGAAAGAAATTGGATTAGCCTTTTCAATTCGTTCAAGCTTTTATATATTTAATATTCATAGGGCCAATATAGAATATTTAATTGAATTCAACATTATATTTCTTTTCTCATGATTGAATTTATAATTCAATATTACAAGATTTATATTTTCAAAGGTTAAAAATAAAGAAAATTATCCCTTTCAATTGTGTTGGCGAATCCTTTTTTCTCCCAAATGCCGAACTTTTTTATTAATAATCTTTCCAATAAAACTTAATTATCATCAGCTTTTAATTCTTATACTAATCCACCTATTAGTTTAATATTCGTAAAAAATAATTGTTTTTGCGGCACCTTTGCAAATATGACAAGTACTAACAAAAGAAATTTCATGCACCCCAGTGAGCAAAGAACCGTTGAATAGGTATTTGAAAATCCGTTTCCTTGTAATTTTTATTTTGTAGTTCCTAGTCGCCCGCTATGAGCCTATATATAAAGCTCTTAGCAATGTTTCCTCCTCTAATTTTGCATCCCAAAAATTTGTAATAATTCTTTAAAGTAAACTGTGTAAAAAATACGGGACCCTCTGACACTTGGTCGAATATTTGAGCAGTGAGTTCATTTTATCCAAATTTATATTTCTATATTTTGTTAACTCACTCGACTCCCTGGCTCACCGAAGAACCTTTTCTGCCCTTTCCCTGTACTACAGATACTATCATGGTGTCTGTTCAGTCGAGCTGAAATCAATTATCCCCCTAAAGGCCTCTTTACGAGAAACACGCGGTTTTCGAACGCTCAGCACCCCTTCGCTGTCAAATTGGATAAAAATCGAACAAGCGCTTTCGCCAACTCTTTATCCCTATGACTCCAGAGACTGAAATCGCTCCCAGCCACCTTCTTCCCCGCGACTTATAACCTTCAGCTGTTTAAGACCCGTATCCACAGATACCTTCGACCCCCACCCAGCCCATAAAATCCCCTCTTCTTCTTCTTTTCACGATGACCCAGGCCTTTAGGGGATGCACCTTTTGGTGTATCTCCTTCTCTCATCATTTCCATTAAAAAAAGAGATCATGCAACTCTCGGACCAATTAAAAATTATAATTCGCTTCATTCTATGCCCGAATCAGCCTGAAAGAGGAAAACTAACTTGCAAGCTTCTAAATCATTAGAATTTATTTATGTATAAGAAAACCCATTCTACATGTATAATGAAACTATTATATAATGAAAAAATATTTTTAAAATCCGTTTATTTGGACGTTCCAAATAAACAAATTTCTATTAAGTGAACAGAAACCAATTATACTAACTGAATCTATTTATAGCTACATTCGAGTTAAAAAATATCCCTATTCACTGTGAGTAGAAAATTGCATATTTCCTTATCTAATCATGTTCATTTTTCACTAGATAAAAATTATATTCGATTCATTAAATATATCAATTATAATCAATGGCGAATCTAGACATTTTCCCAAGGGGGAGGGGGCGAATTTCAATAGAGTACAGAACCCCCCCCCCCTCTCCCTATAAATTTATTTAGCAAAAAAAAGTTTCGAGTAAATTTACTATTAAGACCATCCACAGGATAATGACGAATTCTGCCTCCCTGGTCTACCGAAAAATTAAACTTAATAAAGTGACCAGTTGTTTGGAGCAAAGCCCAGGCCAGATAATGTTGATTGTACCTCTCCTCCAATTTCTTATTACTCGGTACACCCAGTGGCCAATCTTCAGCTCCTAATCAGTTCTTTTTTTGGTGGGGGGGGGGGGCGATTTTGGCACCAGTTCGAAGTTTCTACGATTTTCGTTCATGAGTTATCATGGGCATCGGAACCCAGGCAGACACACACACAGTGCCGGCCCAAGGCATGTTTTAGGATGGAGCGAGACCCAATTATGGCGCCCCCCCTTACTTGCTATACCATATACCAGTTGGGTCTTTGGCGCCCGTAGTAATCCTTTGGGCCCTTGCGGCCTTAAGGTCATTCACATATTAGCCAATCGCTGGCAATCAAAATATCAAAAAGCGTAAAAAACATTTTTTTCCTTTATTTTTCTTTACCACAGAGGCGCCTCTGGGACTCTGGACTCCTTTCGCCATATAGTAGGGCAGGCTCTGCACACACATAGAAAAACAAATCATGATTTATCTCCACGTTTCAGATTTTTCTAACGACTAAAAGCAAAAATAAAAATGGAGAAAAAAGTGAAAACTTTTTCAAGACTTGGTACGCTCTTTTTTTTATGATATTGATGTGAGAAGGAGATACACCAGAAGGTACATCCCCTAAAGGCCTGTATGGGCTGGCCCCTCCATCGTGAAAAGAACAGAGTAGAAGGAAAAGAAGCCGGGATCACGAGCCAAATCTCAGAAAGTTAGGTATAGTCCAATTTACTAAGTTTTTAGGGGCTTCGAGCAGTGGTAAATTCTCCGCGCGATAAATTAGGTTAAATTTATCTCCCACTTAATTTTTATTACCAGACCCTATACTTACAGAAAAAATGTCTGGGTATAGCCGGAAATCGAACCCGAGACCTCCGGGTTGCCAGCCAGTTATTCTGACCATTACACCAGGGGGCGGACTTACCCGTGGTGGATTTCCGCACAGGCGCATTGAGGCGCACGCTTGAGGCCTTCTGAACCGAGGTGGCCTCAAATCTCAAGTCTTAAAAAAAAAGATTTAAACCTTAGTTAATAATATATGTATGAAAGAATTGCGCAACGAACATGATTGAAAGCGTACACCAATTCGTTCTTATTTTTCGTTGACACCAGAGAATGAAGTAATTGTAAGATTTTTTCAGAATTTTAACTTGATTGATATAGGGCTCATAACAAAAATACCATAAAGCAGATTCCGCTATAGTAAAAACGAGAATGCATACTGTAATGGTATCGAAAAAATTTAGTAAGTGAATTGCGTCTGGGGCTTCTCAACTATTAAATCCGCGACTGTTTATACCAGGGGTACCCTACCACACGGTAACTTTTCATGTGGAACATTTTTATCAAGTCGGGCATGAAATGTCTAAAAATTATTTGCTCTATAAATGCAATAGCGCGATTAATGGCTCAGTTGCTAAGACATTTCTTTAATTTTAATGTATATAAAGAAAAAAGACATTAATTATAATTAATAGAGTAAAGGGTGTTAGTTTCACAGTGAATGAAATAAAACTCAAAGAGGTTTATACAAACTCAATATATTTCGGATTATTAGTCCATCATCAGGAGTTTACAAGTTAATACTGAGCTGAGCTAATACTGAGCTAATACTGAGCTAATACTGAGCTAATACTCAGTATTAACTTGTAAACTCCTGATGATGGACTAATAATCCGAAATATATTGAGTTTGTATAAACCTCTTTGAGTTTTATTTCATTCACTGTGAAACTACACACCCTTTACTCTATTAATTAACATCATGTTTCACCTAAAACCTACACCACTTTCCATAAGTAAAAAACATTAATTATAGGTGAATTCTTAATAAAAAACGCTTTTTCTTTAACATATTGCAATTTTTGTGTGCATTATATACGTTTTAAATTGAAACATTAGAAGCAAAATATTTATGTGACTCGCCAAAAAATTTTAAATTCTTAATTGACTCAAGCCAGGTTAAAGGTTGGGCACCACTGGTTTATACCTATATTATGACATGGCCTTATATCTCAATAAAATCAATTTAAAAATCTTCTATGCATTTTTGAACCTGAAGTTTTAAAGCTAGAGAGTCCAAAATCTAATCAGTTCTTATTCTTGAAAATACAAACATTTTAACACAAAATGAACTTTATATGACTTTTCGTTTTTATGTTATCGTGGGTGTCGGAATACAGACAGACAGACACACGAACCACAGCCAGACAAAAGAATTCGTGGTTTAAAATTTTTCTTAACGTTTCAGTCATTTTTAAACAAAATGGGTAGGTAACAGGGAGGGAGCCGTCCCGTGCCTACCTACTAAAGATTATTTAACCCTACTGAAGCCCGCAGATTTTATTTTCACGAGTAAAATATTTAATAAAATGAGATTATTTTTCTAAATAATAATTTTCATTATTTTATATTTGATGATGTAATAATAATTTTGACCCACATCCACATATCCGATAGACTTGAAACTTTGCACACTTGCGTCGTTCGTTCAGATGACAAACAATTTTCTATTAAAAATTTGTTTTTAAACATTTTTTCTTTTTTTTCTTTAATTAAACAACTTATTTTAAAAATACTGCATCAGAACAATTATTATATTGAATTGCTCTATCCATACCACATTTCTGGACTAGAGAGATCAACTTCCCATCGAGTTTCAATCTAATCTGGTTCTGTTGAGAAAAATGTTCACATCTAACAAAAATTTATGACACCTTTTTAAATACAGGACGACGGCAACGGGAAACAATCCCGAAAAATAGGAATGCTTTCCATAGTGCCTACACTCGAATCGGGTATTGCACGCGAAGTAGAAGAAAAATGATAATAAATTAATCGAATTACAGTACTCGTAACTGGAAACAAAAGGAATTTGAAAAAGTAGATAATCTTGAAAGATTTTCTAGCTAGACCCATTTATGCTGGAATTGAAAATAAATTAAAATTATTTAAAATATCTAGACATTAGATATAATCTGGAATCTCTTCATCACTAGACTAGAAACCAACGCGTCATTCATGCAGAGATCCCGGGTCAAATCTCGATAGATCTGTAGCGGCCCGCTCTCGCTCATGGCGACGAGCCTTGAGACACGGCTGCTAGATGACTCAGTCGGATCGTTGCGTCGCTTTTGCATGAGTGAAATATTATCAGCCATGCTATAATTAAAGCGACTCGATTTCGACTGGAGAAGCGAATCTGGAGGGGCCACCGCCATCCAGCAGCCCCTCCCCTGCACCACACCCTACATGAACACGCAACCTACAACTCTGCACTCAACAGATTGTTAGGACCCCATCGACTTGATGGGGGGCGCAACACAAAGCGCCACACAACTCACCTCACGAGAGCCCTAATAAAACTGGTGACCCCGACGTGATTGCAAAGCAAGCAGCCTCTTGACCCACCAGCTAGGTGGATAGAGCCTTGCCCGGCTGACTTAGTCGGTAATCGGCAATCACCCAAGAAAGAAAGGGTGTGGTGTAGCGGCCCGCTCTCGCTCATGGCGACGAGCCTTGAGACACGGCCGCTAGATGACTCAGTCGGATCGTTGCGTCGCTTTTGCATGAGTGAAATATTATCAGCCATGCTATAATTAAAGCGACTCGATTTCGACTGGAGAAGCGAATCTGGAGGGGCCACCGCCATCCAGCAACCCCTCCCCTGCACCACACCCTACATGAACACGCAACCTACAACTCTGCACTCAACAGATTGTTAGGACCCCATCGACTTGATGGGGGGCGCAACACAAAGCGCCACACAGCACTCACCTCACGAGAGCCCTAACACCAGATCCTTTTGTCTATAATAGAATTTCTGATTTGATTTCTTTTGATTGTCTGCATTTTTTTATTCAGAATTCTAAAACTAGAAAGCCCAAAATCTTAATCACTTTTCTTGGAAAGACACTGTTCTTACATTAACGTTAGTGTCAATCCAGTCAAGGCAGCATCTTCACGCTACCCTTACAGAGTGGTAAAGTCTTTGTAAAAGTTGACAAGAGGTAAAACCTTAGAATTCACCTTGTGCTCGACCGGATGGCCAATCAAATGACACTCACTTTCATCTGATTGGCCATCCCGTTGGGCACAATGTGAATTCTAAGGTTTTACCCTTTGTCAACTTTTACAAAGAATTTACCAACCGACATACAACTGGCCCTTAGTCAGGTTAACTGGTTTTTTTAACTACCTTGCTATCCCCTCTTCCCTTTATTTACCCATCTTGATTTGGCATCGGTAATAGCAATTAATTTTCTCCATATTGCAGAAATTTCTAAGCCAGAATAAGTAAAATGAAATATTGAATATTCTTCTTGCTCACCGGCCGTACTTAGTAGAAAATATGTAAAAAAGCATACATTTTTATTGCACCCAAATAAAACCCAAATTGTAAATAAATACATAACCAAGCTAATACTTATCATATTATATTTATAATTCTACATAAATAATAAGTAAAACATACCTACATGCAAGGCCTTTTAGAGAAAATGCGAGGCCCTGGGCAACTAAAATTTTTGAGGGTCTTCAAAATTCAAAATCAAACTCAGGACAAGAAAATAATCATATTTATTAAATAAAAATTTATCGTTTACAAATTTAAAATTAGTTATTTCTTGACATGATAATATTATATTGTCGAATTTCAATTATAATGCTTTTATTTTATTGTTTATTAATGGGTAAAATTACTCTAATTTTGCTGTTAATAAAAATTGTATTTAGTTAAACAGGGCTTTTTACCTATTTGCTCGTTTTTGCAAGTTTCGTGGTTTTTATATTGCACGTTTCTGAAAATTCTGTCTTTACTAATCGCATATGGTATATGTGCACAAACCGACATTTGTTGAACCCCATAAGACGTAAGGCCCGAGTCGTAGGCTCCAATTCATAATCTTCCACTTGTACTTGCTAGTTATTTCAACAATTTAAAAATGTTTAATAATTGTAAATGAATAATTTATATGCTCACAAATCATTATTGTTAATTTTAATTATTAAGAAAATGACCGATTCATTACGTTACATTAATTTATTTTCGTTTGTTTCAGAAGTTCCAAATTCAGGTAATTCTCCTACTTATCGTCCACCTCCAAGAACGAAAGAAATTCTAATAAAAGGACAACCTGTTAAATTGAAATATTGCTTCACTTGTAAAATATTTCGACCTCCAAGAGCGTCTCATTGTAGTTTATGTGATAATTGTGTTGGTAAGATATAATTTTTCAATTCTCTTTCTCTCAACCTCTTTCATTTATTAATTCGTTAAACAACTTTTAAATGAATTTCAGAGAGATTTGATCACCATTGTCCCTGGGTTGGCAATTGCGTTGGCAAACGAAACTATAGATATTTTTATATGTTCATCGTCTCATTAGCCTTTCTCTGCGTATTTATTTTCGCATGTGCCGTTACACATATTATTTTATGTAAGCTATAATAAATTTATTTTTAATTAGACATATAAAATATTTTATTAATAAATATATTTTTGATCTAGTGGCCAAAGATGATAAAACATATTTGGATGCAGTAAAAGACTCGCCTACAAGTGTTGTCGTAGGAGTAGTTTGTTTTTTGAGTGTCTGGTCCGTTTTGGGTTTAGCTGGTTTTCACACTTATCTAACAACATCTAATCAAACAACAAATGAGGATGTAAGTAAAATATTATTCCAAACACCCAAACACCTCTCAATCGATCATATTTGTTTGGGTGTTTGAAAAATAATTTAATTATAAAAATGAATAAGGAAAAAGATTAAAAATAAATAAAATGTTATCTTCAAATAGACATTAGGCATTAGTTTGAGTTCAGGGATCAGTAGATTAATGGATAAGAGCCTCGCTCTTTGAAAGTATTTCGCCGGTCCTGAGTTCAAACATTGGCTATAATAAAATCTTACCTTATTCTCTAATTGATAGCGTTTTTCTTTAGGAGACGGACTGGTATAAATATGCAATTGGATTTTGATGAAGGCAGTCCACGGTGGTTGTAAAAAATAAGACTATAATGGTTTATTACATTTATTTGTTAAACCGACGTTTCTTGACTGCCTTCATCAACATCCAATTGCTTATTCTCTAATTTTAATATAAAATATTATTATATACCAATTTTATATAAATTATTTTAATTTATTTATTTTTTATAGATCAAAGGGTCATTTAGTCACAAGAGAACACATGACAGTTTTAATCCTTATAGTCATGGCAATGTTTGTTCCAATTGCTTTTATGTATTATGTGGTCCTGTACAACCCTCATTAATTGGTAAGATTTAAATTAATATAAAAATCTTATATATCAACAGAAAAATCGTAATTTTAATCATTCGAAAATAATGAGTTGTTATCCAAAAAAAGAACAACCCCTCTGATAATTAAAAGAGATTGTGGTGTTGGTGCAAGGTGAAACATCTTTAATAAAAATAAAAGTAAATAGATTAAATTAAAAATAAAAGACCTAGAAAACCTAACTCATAGTAAATGAATATTTCATATAATATTTAGTACCTGGCCACCGAGCGATGCTCGGTAACTTTTTGCTTCAGTTAAAAGCTATATATTAATCATCGAACCCCCTCTCGCCCCCGGACCCCACCACTTCACCCCACCCCAATCCCGCCCCCTCACCCAGTTTTACATTTCTAGCCTTGTAGTGGCCCACAGATTATGTGTATATAGGTATAGGTATATAAATAAATAAATAACGTATAATTCTTTTTTTTAATTAATTAACAATTTTTGAGTTCATCAACTAATAATAATAATAATAAATTTTATTGAACCAATTATTTTACATGCATTAGCATATACATTTTATTTGAGCTTCGACTTCGGAGATTACATCCCCACCATCGACTGTTCTTGATCTTCTCAGGCTTGCGATAATGTTTTTAGTCCGTGTTTGGAGTAAGAGGAAAAATTTATTCAACAACCAAATTTAAAATTGAAAAACCAATTAATTAATAAAAGGAAATTGAATAAAAATGTAATTATACATATTTATCGAGACAACCACCCCTGAATAATTATTTCAATTAACAAAAAACCCATCAAAAACAACTTAGCCGAAGATGAGACCGTGACAGATCGAATCGCCAACCCCCCCTAACCCGTGAATTTCATCCAAATCGTTAGAGACGTTTTCGAGAACCCCATTGGATATATATATATACAAGATTTGCTCGTTTAATATAATAATATTTACTTTTATCTTTACAACCCCTCTGTTTTAAAAATTATATCTTTGTAAAATAAATTAAATTATCAAATATATAAATTTTATTTTTAGATAGGAGAGGAACTGTAACCCCAGAATATGCAGCGGAACAAGCAAAACCTCTCACTGAAGAGAAAGATAACGTCATTGTTAAAAACAAAGTATATGGAAGTGTTAAAACATCACAGCCTTCGGTAATATTCATTCGTTTTTTTTGTTTTGTTTTTTACACTTACTAATTTTTACTATAACTAACTACATGGTAAAAATTCGAATTAGATTAAAAATACCTAGTCATTTTAAAATCTGAAACCATCAATCAATCAATCATGACGACTTTCCACTATGTTTTTTGAGTAGAAACGATATCTCAAAATCGATAAATCATATGGAATACTAGAATGTTAATCTGGACATCGACAACATTTTATTTGAAGAAATTTATTAAAGAATTAAATAGTGCTCAAGTTAGCGAAGAAATTTAAAGTTTCTAAATTATTGTTTTATTGATTTTTTCTTAACTAAATTGAATATATTTCTTCATATTCCATATTTTTTGTTATCATTTTTATCAACTAGGTGATAATATTACTTTTATTTTATAATTCAACGATAGCTTACTACTTACAAGAAACCATTTTCAAATAACATATATTGCGCATTTCAGAAAACATGGATAGGAGAAAGATTTAATGCATTATCTACAAAATTTAATATATTTTTTTAGGACACTCAAAAGAAAGTCCTATTTTTTAAATTTTTTCAGTAGATTGGCGCATATGATTTTCTAAAACTTGACCCACATATCTTTAGATACTTATGGTTTTAGTATTTTAGCAAATATATCATATTTTTTCAACAAAACTAAAACTGCAAAAACTCCCTGGTCTGAAACAACGAAAAAATAAATTTATATAGTATTTAAAAATAATAATAATAAAAGCAATTGACTTTTTGAATGTAGGGGTCATTCCTTGTCAGTTCACCCGGTCATGACACACACCCCCTCAGATTTTGATGAAACTTGGCACGAATTATTCTATTTTTATCCTTATAACATCTGCAAATTATTTTTGCTCTATCATTTATAGTTTTTTATTATTATTTTTTTAGTTTCTTTAATTTGGCGCTAACGGAAACATTTAATAAAATACATATACTTATATATATATTTTTTTTAACTAAGCTCTCTAGGGGATAGTTTTTGCCAAAATATTACATTATGAAAAATTTAAAGGCTAAATCATGATATGTTTTATTTCATGTCAGAAGGGATCGCTCTATATAGAGTGCCAAACTTACATTCTGGGCAGTTAGCTTAACGCTAGAGACTAAATCTTTCTGACGTATGCCATACGTATTTATGTACCTACTATATATGATCAACTAAAAACGTTACTCAAATTAGAAACTAGAATATAAAATTCTAGTGACTGAATGAAATGTCAAAGGCCATAGGGTTATAAGCATACTGAATCGACCCCCGAGAGATAATTTAATGATACTTAGAGGATAAGTAGGTACTAATAAAATAATAAGATCCTGAAAGTTTCAGATCCCTAACTCAATTGGTTTTTGAGAAAAAGCAAAATATGTAAAAATCAGAGAAAAAAAATTTCTCAGCATTTATGAACCGATTGATCTAGATTTTTAATATGTTTTGGGGACTGATAATAGCTTCTAGGAAAAAATTATGAGCTATATATGTTTATAAGATCTTTAAAAAAAAAATTGTTTTTCTTTTAATTTCAATTTTTAACCATGATACAATTTTGGCACAATTATGAAACTATTTTTTTTTCAAACCTTCTATTTCCCTATAATACTATGACCTTTTCAAATTTTGAAAAAAGTTACGCCATAGTAGAAAAAAATAAAAATCACTTTTTGCCCCAAATAATGAATTTTTTTTTTATTTATATGTATTAAGCTTTCATTTTATTATTTTAAGGCATATTCATAGAATTTGTATTTATTAAAAACAAAATTTCACTTTCAAAACAACAACAATTATTTTTGCCCAAGTCAAAAATTACAACTGGTAAGCTTATTGATATTTACCTGTTGTAATTCTTCTTCTTATATGCAAAAATGCAAAGCATGGTATATGTACTAATAATAATAATGTATTCTTTATTTTCAGAATGGTGTAAGCCAAACTGGAAGTTTAGGAAGCGAGGCCTCTGGCTCGACTCAGCAACTGGTTCCCTCCTCTGCGGCGGCGGCGGCTGCAGTGGCTGTTGCAGGGAGTGTAGCCACGATTGCTACCCAGCAGCCAATTACTAGTGATATGAGCACAGTGCACGGTGGGTCTTCTGTTCGTGACTTGGTATCTGCCCTCTCACCGCTTCACCCTTCAGCCATTGTCTCCATGGGTGGTGAGCTGCCATGCAAATCAAGGCTTCACTTTCCACAACGGCTGCCCAAGCCATTGATGCGCATTCCAAGCCAAATTGATGAACTTGATGCGGCCCATTATCCAATTTTAAATGCCTATGATATCCCCCCTCCACCTGGTCCTCCCGCCTCGGCTCATTTTCATCATCATCACCGCCATTTCCATCATTCTTCAAAATCACATAAGCTTCCACTATCCCACTCTCTCAGTGGTTCAGAACTTTGTCCCCAAAATAAAATGGTGTCTACTATTAATCTTTATCGTGATTCACATGGAAGATTTCGAAATGTAGGCAGCCTCTCCACGCTCTCAGAAGCTCGCTTATATAATAATAATCAAATGAATCAAGATCATCTCAGCAGGCATCTTGTTCTTAGTGGTCCAAATAGTGAAGACGAGGATCTATGATTTTAGGGATATCCTCATTTCTGGAAACTCTTAGTTTATTAAGAAATGCAGGATATCAATTATAATCATTTGTTGTTTCACGCTAAGAATTCAATTTCATTGTCATATTCTAAATGATGTTTATTTGTTTCATACTTTGCAAGCCCCAGTATTGAGGTATTAATTAGGTGAGTGGATTGAAGGTTAAATGTATTTTCCTTTTTAATCCAAATGCATGTTTAGAATGTTTTAATTTCTCACTACTACTACTACTCACTTATAATCGCTTTCTTATTTTAAATATTTGTTTCTCCTTTATCTGCAACAATTAAAACTGCTTAATCACGAGCTACTTCTAGAACAAGTCATTAGCCGTCACAATATTCACGAATTATTCTATGATGTCAATAAAATGGGAGGAAACAACTAATTATATATTTTATTTTTCTATTTTTGATTCGCCTAAATGACCGAATAGATTTGCTTCGAAATGAACTCTGGTTCCAGTCAGCGATTTTCAACTCAATCATAACATTTAGTTTATTTGAAAAACGGTTCAACAGTCTGAAGTGGAATGTTAGTTTAGAAAAACAAAACAAAACGATAGAATCATTTTTTTAATAAATTATTTTTCTCTCATTATTTAGCAGACATTTCGTCACCCTTTATAAGTTGATACCCTCAGCTCTCCAAGATCCCACACAAAAGCATGTGAATCAGTTTTTTTGGTTTTAAACAAAAAGTGACGAAACGCGCTCGAAATAATGAACAAAAATAAAAAATATTCTAACACTAAGATGATTCTTTTTCAGCTGAGCAAACATCCCTCTTCAGATGTTCTTTCTGAAACAACGAATATTTTTTATGAGTAAATCAGAGTCATCTACTTGATGCAAATAAATATACCTATATAATATTTTCTCTGAAATATGCCTATATATATATATATATGTTTTTGTTAAAGACTATAGTTCTAAAAGCTTGACATTCATCTTCGTTTTTTTTTATAAATATATTTTTTATTTCTAATGATATTGATACAAGAAGAAGTTGCACCAAAAAGGTACAACCTCTTTAGTCCTCGGTAGACCCTTGTATCGTGAAAAGAATAAGAAATTCAGGGATTGGGTCGGAATTTAAGGTATCTTTGAATGCGGTTCTTTTGAGCGTGAAGATCAAATTGAATGTTTTTAAGAGACATCCCTTGACTCTTTGATTTTCTCATAAAAATTAACAACTCTGCTACTCCAGTCATTAAAAATTTCTTAATATTTTTTAATCTCTTAAATTTTAGAAATTTTAATAATGAAGTAATGAAAAGTTATATTTGTAAATAAAGGTAATTTATCATTATTTTATAGATGAGGCTTTCAACGTCAAATTGATAATTTGGAAGGTTTTTAATTATTCTTAGGGAAATTATAAAATTAATTAAAAATATATTATTGATAAATGTACGAGGATAAGTCAAAAATTACTTACACTTTTCGTCCTACAACTTTATTCAACTTAGATAGGTGTACAACAGATACATTATTTTTCGATATAGTCTCCACCTTTAGCAATGCACTTGGTCCAGCGAGCCACAAGCTTCCGGATGCCTTCCTGGTAGAAGGTTTTCGGTTGGTCATGAAGCCACTTTTGCACCGCATCCCGAACGTCCATGTCTGAGGCAAATCGACGACCTCTCAAAGCTTCCTTGAGATGAAAGTCTGAGGGAGCGAGATCTGGGCTGTAGGGAGGGTGTTCCAGGGTCTCAAACCGTCTCAAAGTTGACGGTCGCCCAGCTCCCTCTTTTTGTGTTATGCTCGTTCGGCCACTTTTAAACATTTCGATCCATAAAAAAAACGCTTTTACGAGATAAAGCACTTTCCCCGTATTGTGGCAGAAGTCTCCGGTGAATTTCAGCACCTTTCACACCCTCTGACAACTCCTCGTTGCTCCTCTTTGGTGCAATCTGATAGCGGAACTGGCATGCTTATGATGTTGTAGCTATACGACAACTGACGCGATCGTGATTAAATTCCGCACACGTGACCACAGACGCGCCAATTCCCATGCGGCCGCCTCCTATCTTAGTTTAATAAAGTTGTAGAACGAAAAGTGTAGGTAATTTTTGACTTATTCTCGTATGTAAAATTACTCGAATCATTGTTCTCTTGGAAACGAAGTGGATGGTTTGAAAGGTCTCTTGCTCAGTGATTTTAACTACATTTATCAATATTTGATAAGTAGAAGAAGCCAAAATGTGATAATAAAGAAAAATGTTAATAATTTTCTAAGATGGGTGGTTCTTACTCCAAACTTTCTAAAATAGTGACCCTCATCTTTCATCTTCGAATTAGAAAATAAATCACTCCTAAATTTACCATAATTATATTTTAATAAGTAACAATAATTATAATTATTACCTTTTTAAAATTTAATTATTTACCTAATCTATTTAATTTATATTTAATGAAAATATAAAATGTTAAATAATTAATACCATAAAAATTAAATTTTGCAGAAGAGAGCCAGACTTGCATGTTGTAAATAGCTGCCTTCTGCAACATATCCTCGCCCCAAACTCTAAAATTGTAAGAAATCATAATGGCTGACCAGTAGAAGATTTTATAGTCCCTAGCAGAATAGTTTGATTACAAGAATAAAAAATAGATGCACTCTAACTAACCTATTTGCTTCAAAATATCAAAAAATTAATTAATAATAAGTATTGACAATCATTTTAATTTTCACTTAGGTTAAAAGTAGCCCAACATAGTTTTAGAAATATTTTAAATAATAAGTTTTTTTTATTTGTTTTCTCTAAATATGTTTTCATCTTTCTAACAAATTGGACTTAATTCTATTAATTCTTTTAGTTTTAAACATCTAATTCCTAATGGAAATAAATGTTAAATATAAGGCTTAAGATTAATTGAATGTAATGGAAGGCAGCCCAGGGGTAGTGAGGAAAGAAAAAATTAACACATATCAAATAAAGTATAATTTATTGGAATCCTTCCTCTTTTCTTTTTAAACCCGACGTTTCGGAGGATTCTTCCTCCTTCTTCATGGTTTCAAGGGGTCAATGAATGAAACAAATAAAATGCTTCCTTCTTCTCTCCACATCAGTGTTCAAAACTTTCTAATTCTTTAGCAAAGGCATAGAAAAAAATTGTTTTTCTATGGCTTTGCTAAAAAAGAAGAAAGTTTTGAACACTGCTGTGGAGAGAAGAAGGAAGCATTTTATTTGTTTCATTCATTGACCCTTTGAAACCCTGAAGAAGGAGGGAAGAATCCTCTGAAACGTCGGTTTGAAAGGAAAGGAGGAAGGATTCCAATAAATTACACCTTATTTGAAATGTGTTAATTTTTTCTTTCCTCACTACCCCTGGGCTGCCTTCCATTACATTCAATTAAAAGTTCTACCAGTCCGTCTCTCTCCAGAGAAAATTTCGTTGCAAAAAGAATCAATTTATTAAAATCTTTTTATTGTGAACATATTTCGGCAATTGTAATTCATTGGTTTATTAATTAATCGAGACAAAATCTTTATTCTTATTTATTTTTTTGGTGGGGGGGGGGCGAATAAGGCTTCTTACTTAAATTCTTCCCGTTGAAGTGTACATCCGAAAAGCCTAAGTAAATGTTTATGATTTAAATTATATAATTTTTGAGGTTTTTATGTTTTTGTTAGGTCACCCTATGGTTAAATATAAAATTAAAATATAATATAAGAAAACAATAGGGTGGTGCTTAATAGTAAAATAAATTATTATTGATTTACTCTATGCGTATCCTTTATAAACTTTCATAAATCAATTTCTTCATAACTTGGGTATAATTTATAAAAATTAATTAATTGGAATCTTATCTTTATTGAGTGGATATTGATGAGGCAGTCCAAAAAAAGAAGATAATTTATACTATCTTTTTATTTATAAACCGACGTTTCAGAGGCTATTCCCTTCTTCAGGGTTTTGAAAAGTCGGTGAAGCAAATCCAATGTGACATTCCACTCTGTCTCCTCTTTCAGTGGCAGTAACAATAATATATTGTGTTTCATTCTCAGCAGAATTATAATGTAGTATTAGTTGCTATGAATTATAATGTAGTAGTAGTTACTACATTATAATTCTGCTGAGAATGAAATACAATATATTATTACTGCCACTGAAAGAGGAGACAGAGGGAATGTCGCATTGGATTTCCTTCATAACGTGGCTCGCGAGCCGCATGCGGCTCTTCAATCAATCTCGTGCGGCTCTTGAACCCTCTTGAATAATACTGATTTTAAAAGTATAATAATTAAATTAATTAATTGTAATTGAACACTAGTGTTATAAGTAAGTAGAGCAAAAAATAAACGTTACTTCATTTATATTTTATAAAATAAAAAATGTGTCTTTTTTTAATAAACCATTAATTAATCTCCAAACAATGTGGATCGCTTTGAAATAGTTTTATAAATTTGTGGCTCCCAAAGTTGAGGTTAGTGACCACCCCTGGTATAAATTATCTTCTTTTTTTGGACTGCCTCATCAATATCCACTCAATTTCACTTATCAGTCCGTCTCCAAAAATTACTCCAATCTTATCTTTATTTTTAAATTTTGAACCCTTCATATTTTTTTTTTATAAATTTTCAGAGATTTATTCTAAAAAAAATTTTATCGGCCCGCAGGTAGCAACTCTACGCTTAATGAGGCGCCTTCGCTTATGATGAACGGTTCGGCGATTCCTACAGCTGCATCTGTTCTTGCCGTTGGTTCTCCCCTTTTGCTTGATGACGCTGAAGAAGCACTAGACAGTGCAGGCAGGCTAGTTACTATGAACGACCTCCATTCCCATCATCATTTAACTGACGTGATATGTGATGCCAACGTGGTTGTTCCTTTGTCTGCAAGTCGACTTCGGCTTTTACAAGACACAACTATGATAGAATCCGCGCTTGACCTCGATTCCTTAGAAGAGAGTTCGGTAGGCACTGGAAGTCAAGCGGGTTTGCTCAAACTCAATGTTGTTTAAAATCCAATATTCTAATATAAAACTTTGATATCATTCAATAACATGCGCTCAATTTCAGTTTAGAGTTTAATAATTTCTCTTTCTCTCTTATCTTTCAATATAATTTAGACATGTGATACTATTTAGAGAGAAAAGCGCAACGACATGACGTTAGATTATTTTCTAAATTAATGATTTTAATATACAATATATATTTTTAAAGGACTGTATAACTTTACAGACTTTAAAAAAAAAATCTGTGGTAAAATAAATAGTGCAAATATTTATATTCCCTAATTTTAAAAGTGAATCAATCCTTTGTAAATATAATATTATTGTTAGATAATAATTAAATATTTATATTTCATCAAAAAATATAAAAATAAAAAGAGAATCTAAAGCAATTATTATTTAAAATTTGTTAACCTTTTATTAAATTACTTCTTTAAAAATATTTTAAAAAATATCATTTATATATATTTATACATATATATTTATTCAGCAATTTGCAATAAGATTTGTAAATACAAATATACCGGCTTAATGAAAAAAATTATTTAAAACGAATCATTTTTAAGTTTAAAAATAATACCTACTGTTTATTTAAGTCCATTTTTAGTTTTATTATATTTAAGTAATTAGCAAAATGCAGATTCGAGCCTAATTCCTATATAATAATTGATGTTTATTAAAAAAAAAGGATCGATCACTGCAAAATTGTTAAAAAAAAATATTTTTTGTAATTAAATTCCTTGTAAACACCAAACTAAGAATTTTTAGCGACTACCTTTAATATGCGATCCAAATAAATTAACTAATCAATCAATAACTAAAATTCCTAATAAATGAAGATATATAACGTTTGATTAACTATAAGTGTCCAACTCAGCAATATAATCATAGCCATATTTATATATTGATATTTATATTTATTTATTATTATATATATATAAAATTAATTTAATCAATCCAAAAAGTATTATTTACATGATTAAATTTTATTATTTAAAAACTATTACATCATATATAACAATCTTAATCCTAAATATATATTTATATTATGTTACGGCTCAACCCTGGAATGTGGTCTGTGTGAAGAGGCCAGAGTGAACCGACCTAACCCCGAATTATATTTTATAATTTGCTAGTAAGTAGTGCTTTAGGTCAGCCTTTCTCAACCTTTTAATACTACGACCCAACAAAGCCATTTTCAAGTGTTCATAGATATAGATCGAATTAACTCATCCCATCGATTTTTTAAAATCAATGTTGTTACTAATAGCGTCATTTCACAATCGTGTGAATATAAAAAGACTAGCAAAAGTGGTTTTAGCCGATATCATTCCGCTTTTAGAATCCCATTAAACCAACCTTATAATGATATAAAATTGATGGTTTGAATTGACTCTTAAATAGGTTTACATATAGTATATATATCTTCACTTGAAAACTGCTTCAGAATTAAAAGTCTAAATGCCAGGAGGGGGGGGTAAAAATCTTAACCAATTTTCTAAGCCCTTACTAGAAAAATATATATATATACATTTTTTAATATTTAACAAATACTTAATAAAATAAATAAATGGAAAATACTTTTAAAGTTGGAAAGCCTTTATATTTGTTCATCTAGTCCAGTGGTTCCCAACCTTTTGTGACCAATATCCCTTTCTGGAGGTTGACTAATACCTATCGCCCACTTTTCATTTTCATTGTATACCTAATTTTAATTTTAATTAAAGTGTAAATAATAAAGCAGTTGTATTATTTTAAACAATTTTATTACCGTATATAAAAACAACCAAAGCAGTTTTATCAGGTCACTCTTAAATAAAATTGATAAACAATTAAAATGTACATTTTTTACAGATTTTTTTTAAGAACAAAGAAGTGAAATAATTAACTAAGATCATTGACGTACATTTAAAAAAACAGGAGTACATGTTTTCATTTTTAAATTGGAATCTGGAAAAATTAAGAAAGTTGACAGTTAAAATTTGAAAAAATAAATGAAGTTTGAAAACTGCTTTGTTATCAATCACAGCAACTTCTACTGTACAGTACTATTTTAATTTTTCCCCCTTTGAATACTCATCACCCCCAAATCGCCCCGCACTTATTTATTGCCCCCCCGATAACCCAAATCGCCCACTTGGGGGCGATCGCCCCCATGTTGGGAACCACTGATCTAGTATAACCTAATTATATTATGTT
Source organism: Forficula auricularia (assembly GCA_024734495.1). Taxonomy (NCBI): domain Eukaryota; kingdom Metazoa; phylum Arthropoda; class Insecta; order Dermaptera; family Forficulidae; genus Forficula; species Forficula auricularia. Next base: position 768,772 of record JALMQS010000101.1, on the reverse strand, counting down.
ATTTTGAATTACATAAAATTATCGTGTATATTTACAACGACTTGAAGAGCATTTGGTTTTAAAGAATAATCTTCAAAATACAAAGTTGAGTTCATGCTTCTGTTCATAAACATATTACATTATCCGAAAGTGACTTTACTAACTAATTTTTCTTTGAAAAGTGTGACTTTACCCAATTTATTTATCATCTTCATACTTTGCTTAAAAATATGTTTTTAAAATAAATTCAATTATAGTTGGGTTATTTTAATTAATTTGTTGTGGGGGTAATAGCACACAGCTGTTTGTATGTTGCACGACTGACTGATATTAAAAACCTTGGTGGCTTATATAGGGTTAGTGATTTATCGGTTGACAATGTGGTTCTGACCATTTAAAATCCACTTCTGGTAAATTTTTATCCAGTTTAGGCTTGGGCCAGCTCATTTACGGGGAGCTCACATTCCCGTCCTAAGCTATAATATATATATGTAAAGTGGTATTCGGTTAATTGGAACAAGCCTTGAGTAAAACATTTATGACAAAATTCCGGTTTTTCGGTTCTTCAATTATTACGATTAACCGATTTCCCATTAATCCGAATTTACTCTATATTTATATTTATCTTGGTCACTTGGTGAAACACCACATATTTATTTATAATTTTTAAGGATTTTGGTGTCGGTTCTAGGTGAAACATTATAAATAACTTATGAGGAGAATTTTCTACGTTAGGTTTCACAAAAAGAAAATATTAAAACAAATATATGTTTATTTGAGTTTGATTCACTCGATATATATTTCGGGTTATTAGCCCATCTTCAGGAGTTCAAATAAAAACTGTTCACTCAGTTTTTATTTGAACTCCTGAAGATGGGCTAATAACCCGAAATATATATCGAGTGAATCAAAGTCAAATAAACATACATTTGTTTTAATATTTCCTTTTTGTGAAACCTAACCTAGAAAATTCTCCTCATAAGTTACATATTTATTTAATGCCAAGATATTTCAGATAAACATTCTTGCTATATTACAATGATAATATTTTAATATATGGTAATATTGCAAAGAAATATTATAATTTATCAATATATTGTGAAATAATATTATTGTAATATTGCAAGAATATTTCAATAGCCGGATACTGACTAAGCGAGCAGCCTCGCGAGGCTGCCTCGGGCGTTGGCCGCAGAACCGTCCTGAGTGAACGCAGGAAACGACCCGAGGCGCCTTTGAGCATTCACAAAAACCGACAACCGATGGATCGGGCTGAGACAGCCTCAGACGAGGCAACGGGCACTTTTGCCTTAGGCGAGCCACGTACTGACCGACCAGGCATTTGCCTCGCGAGGCAAATCCTCAGTCAGTATCCGGCTAATGAAATACTTTGGCATTACACGATATGACGTGCTTCACCAAGTGACCATGACATACTATATTATATATATATATTTAGTGTCAAAATTTTTGTAAAGTATATTTAATACTTTTTAGCTTGATTAAAATGATACTATGCATTTAAAAATTTTTTAGAACATATTTTGTTAATATATTTGTCTTTTTTACAATTGAAGATACAGAAATATTTCTGTTTTCTTTTGAAAATTTTTGAAATTTTTACAATCTTATGTGTCATTTATATAAATATAAACATTTCCGCATATAGACTATCTATTTCTATCTTATTTTATATTTATAAAGTCTCATTTTTTATCCTGTTTCGTGATCTCACATAAATTTTAAAAATATATTTGTATAATTAAAAAAAAAATAATTTCCAAATTATCAAAAATTAATTATATTTAACTAATATGTGCCTCAATTAAAAAACAAGGGTCTAATTATTTGTATGTATATGTAATTAATAGAACTGCCTTAAAGAAGTTTAATTCGAAAACTGGCTCTTTTATGTAATTTTTGTATATTCTATGTACATAATATTATTATATTGTCTTTATTTGTTAATTTTAAAAATGAAAAAATTATGTACATTTAAGGGAAAATTTTTAATGGCAAATATAAATATTTAGTATTTTATATGGATAAAAAAATCAGTTATATTTTATTATAATTCTCCTCAATAAATAAAATATTTTACTTCCCTTTCCCTAATTCTATGTTAATCACTAATAAATATTTAAATTGAATATGTTTGCAGATTGATTCTTTGGTAGCTGAATTGTTTATCAAAGGTTACAGCTATAACCACCAGGGATTGCTCATTTTTAAACAGAAAATCTTATCAGAATCCACGATTCGCATTCTTTCGAAATTGATCATTTTTTTCAATAACATTTTAAAATAATAAACAGGTAAAAATGCAAAAATTATAATTATTTAATTTCCTAGTTTAACATATTTTCTATTTTAATATAGCTAGCAAACGAAAGAATTAGTAGTTAAGGAATTGAAAAGAGAAGGTCACGGGAATGAGAAAGATGTCGTCATACAAGGAAACATCAGGTTCGGTTTCTGAAGCATCTTCTTTCGGGGCTCAGAAGTCCGATTTGCGCCCAGCAGATTCGTTTGCGTTATAGACAAAACGACTAATAAGATTTCACAAGCGCTTAAAAACGACATAAGGATTAGACGTTGAAACTTCGTGTTTTTTTCTGATCAAATCATCTCATTAAATATGACCATTCTAGGTTGTTTCAGCCGAAATGATAAACAACTATTAAATCAAGAATTGCCCAAGCGGGAGATAAATTTAACCTAATTTATCGAACGGAGAATTTACCACTGCTCGAAGCCCCTATAAACTTAGTAAATTGGATATTGGATTGTATCTAACTTTCGGAGCTTTGGCTCGTGCTCCCGGCTTCTTTCCTTCTACTCTGTTCTTTTCACGATGGAGGGGCCAGCCCATACAGGCCTTTAGGGGATGGACCTTCTGGTGTATCTCCTCACATCAATATCATTAAAAAAAAAAAGCAAAAATTGGGTTTAATTCAAAACAAAAACTACTATTCTCCTCCTCAATCAGCTTAGAAAACAGGAAGATGCTATTGAAGACATATGTATGGAGCATAGCCATGTACGGGTGTGAAACCTGGACAATTGGAGAAGCGGAGAGGAAGAGATTTTAGGCTTTCGAAATGTGGTGCTACAGAAGAATGATGAATATCATCCAATGGATGGATAAAATTACAAATGAAGAAGTTCTTGGAAGAATCGGAGAAAGAAGAACTTTGTGGAAGAGAAGAGGACATATGATGGGGCACACACTGAGACATGGGGGACTGCTTAGGGATATCTTGGAAGGGGGGGTGGGAAAAAAAAGGGGAAGGCCCAGATCAGATAAGTTCAACCAAATAATTGGGGATATGGGATGCGAGACATTTAGAGAGGTCAAACAGCTGGAGGGGGACAGAGTCGAGTGGTTGCGTCAAACCAGTCTTCCTCAAGGATGATGATGATGATGATGATGAATTATTAAAAAGGAAGATAATCACACAGACTTAGTGCGACATACACAAAGGGTCATAATTTTGATTTCAAAAAATTTTTGATATTGAATTTTGAAAGGATTACCTAAGTCTAAATCTTATTTTAAAGAAACCTGTTAGGTACATAAAAAAACTACTTATATATATATGCATCAGTGATTATTTAAAAAAACTAAGTAAATATTATATTTCGAATTTTAAGATGGTTTCCCAGTTTTTCCATTTCCATGCTTATAATTTTTGTAAAATTAAAAAAAAAACGTTTTTAGGCTTATAAATTAACATAATTTCATTTAACCTTTAATCGGAGTGGATGCTCATCGAGGGGTGAACCGCGACCTAAAATGGTGTACACCTAATTCCAATCGCGGTTCACCCCTCGGTGCTCATACTTGAGAACGATCGCAAAAGAAGTCGATCGAAACGTCGTAGTTATATATAGTGTTTTATTTGTTTCGTGTTCAATAAATAATTATAATTAATTATGTGTGATTTAAATAAAAATTCAAATTTTAATCAAATTAATCACAAAAATAAACGCTTCAACACCTTTATTACTAATAATTTCACATTTTATATATATAAGTAGTGCCTGGAGCACTGAGCGATCCTCGGTAACTTGTTGCCTCTAAATAGCTTAAGTTTCAAATTTCAAGGCTCTGCGACTTTCCGAAGACGAGATATGAACGATTAAACTATTTATTTTGCGACATGACTAATTTACACCCACTTCCTTTATTTCAATCGGATTAAAATTTATACACGACTAATAACTCATGGCACTTGATAAATACACAAATTTATAGCGAAATAGTTAGAGCCGTTTTCGAGAAACCGATTCTATATATATACTAGAATTCCTCATTTAATAATATAAGATAAGAGTACCTGGAACCACCGAGCGATGCACGGTAACCCCTGACCCCCTCCCCCTCCCGAAACCACACACCTCGCCCCCACCACTTACCCCCACCCCAACCGCGCATACCACCCCCGGATCCCCACAACTGCACCCCGCCTCCTGTACCTCTCATATCCACCCCACCCCACAGCCAGTTTTTGCATTTCTAGCTTTCTAATGGTCTACATATTATGTGTACCTATATTTGTTTACTCGTACACCAATTTGCCCACATTCGTTCAAATTGATAAACATTATAAAAAAATAAACAGGAAAATAATAATAAAAAAAATAATCGTATATAGGATCTGAAATAAAAACATAAAATTAAATAAGATTTGCTTCCAAATTATATAAAAAAGCCACTTCAACCACTTTATTTGTAAACACACCTGTAATGTTATGATTTAGACACCTGTGAATTAAAAACAAACAAAAAATTCCTAATTTTAATATAATATAGGTATATTAATATTTGCTATAACATATTAGTGGGTTTTAAATTTAAAAAAACAATTAATAAATAGAAGATAATTGAAAAAAATGTAAACTAACTTTTTTATTGAGATTTTCATCTATAAATAATTACTTTAATTAAGAAAAGATCAATTAAGATTAAATTTGTCGAGGTCCAGACCTAGCCAGATCGTTTTCTCATACTCAAAACTTGTTAATAGAAACCGAATGTTTCTTGGTCCAGATTTAAGTCTCCACAGACTTTAATAGCGTAATCCGCAATAGTCTCGTGATAAAATATCTTTTTCAAATAAAGCGCGGTCAAAACACTTCTCATTGATAGGTCAATTATTCTTTGTTATATCAGTTAGAAAAATTTAAAAAAAATTTACTTGTTAATAGAGTTATTTCATCAAAATCGGTAGAGCCGTTTTCAAAATAGAACAAAGAGACAAATATATATATATAAAACAATTTTTGCTCGTTTAATAAGAGTAGATAGATATAGGTAAGTAGTTTTTTGTTTTTTGTTAGGAATTTTACTGCAAAATGGAAATTATTTTAAGGACTTACATCAAAAAACCAACCCATTTTTTAAATTTAGCGCTCAAAATTATTTTGTTTTTAATTTTTTATAGTAGTTTCAATATTTTAAAATATCTATTTTATAATTCAATAAATCATAAATATCTATTAGTTACAGCCTATTCTTTTTTCGCGGTCAAATGAGGTAGATTTCTATTAAAAAAAAAAAAAAAAAAAAATATTGTCTTCATTTCCTGATAAGGACTCAATGCATTGTTGGTTTGTTCCATGATCCATACATAGATAAAAGATTCCAGGTCCAGGCTATTGGCCAATCTCTATTTAGGATCTTTAACCAAATTGGCAGGTATTATTATTGAAGTCAGCATGCAATATTTACATTTATTTATTTGGTCTTATACTCTGAAAGATTAAATTCTTAATCGCATAATTATTTTGTTGTAGAATAGGTTTGTACTTGTTGAATACCTTCCTGTGACTATTATTTTTTTTAATTTTAAATAAAAGCTGGGCATTTATAATTATAACCTCAACTTGGAACATTTTTTTATAAAAATAGTAGGGTTATTCTCCTATTTTTAAATAACTAATTAAATATCTTAAACATTTAAAAAAAACACAGGCAAATTTGTTTTCTATTTATATATCTACCATTTGGGATATTTTTAATCTTAGGTATTTTATAAAAATAAACATTCAAATCATTTAATTCGCCCAAAATTTCAATATTTTTATCATTCTTTATAAAAAAATAAACAACGATAATTTATAAGGTCATCTCTTAAAATAGTTCAAGGAATTTTCATATACGTATATTTTATATACAAGGTTATCTTAGTTGAGTGAATTATCGATTTTTTTCGCCAGAGCTTCGACGAGTCGAGACCGGCTGGTTTGCTGCATCAAGAACGAGCCCGAACGAGCATTTGGCACATCTGAACAACTGCATTTTATTATTATTACGAAAGACAATTGGATTTATTCTATATAACAATGGCTGTGAATACATTTTTATTAGATTTTACAATTAATTCATCTTCCATTATCAACCCTGGTAGGTTTTTATCAACTTTAATATAAAACTCTATTTTTTTTCTTAGTTTCACATTTTTCTATTTGTGAAAAAATATTTTAAGCACCTCTCTTCATCATTCTATTTAAATCATTCAATCGACTAATTTTCCTGAACAGTCATTTGGTTTATTATTTATGTCCATCGATTAAATTAATAAGTTGTTGTAGGAAATAAGGACAATAGCTTATGAAAATAATTTTTATTTTTTGTCAACTTTTCATTAACTTTGTTGACTTCCTCAGGGCTCAAACAAATTAAATTCTTTGCCTATTTGTCATTTTATTAATATTCATTCTTATCAAACACATAAGGCCAGTCATCAAAAAGATTGAAAATATTTTACAAGTTGGCAAAAAATAAAAATTATTTGTATAAACTATTGTCCTTATTTCCCTACAACAACTTATTAATTTATTATTTTAATTTAGATATGGTACTATAATGTTTTAAAATTATAAATTGTGGTGTTTTTTGAGGCTCTTGAAAGCCTTGGAAACAGATGGAATGTCTTCGTTAGGAAAAAGAAATAAAATTTCTTTATATTCTAACAAATTTATTTTCATGAAAAACTTATGAGACGTTTCGGCGGATATTCTCACACCATTATCAGTCTACAAGGAAACATAATCTTAATTACAGTAAATTACTAATCACATGTCATTCTCAAGATAAAAGAAGAAAAGAACTCACCCAAGCTTTTCATAATATAGTACATATTTCTGTGTAGAATGTCATTTTCTTTTTACAATTAATAACATTATAATCAAAAAGCTTGTAATAAAAATAACAAATTAGAATTAATTTTAATTAATTAACCTAAATAAATCAAATAAAAAATCTTCCATATTTGTTATTTACCTGGAGGTATTTTGTGTGTTAAATTGTTATTAATATAGTATGTCAATATCACTACATTAATAACAATTTAACACACCAAATACCTCCTGGTAAATGTCAAACATGGAAGATTTTTTATTTGATTTATTTAGGTTAATTAATAAAAATTAATTCTAATTTGTTATTTTTATTAAAAGCTTTTTGATTATAATGTTATTAATACATTCTACACAGACATATGTACTATATTATGAGAGGCTTGGGTGAGTTCTTTTCTTCTTTTATCTTGTGATTAGTAATTTGCTGTAATTGGAATTATGTTTCCTTGTAGACTGATGATGGTGTGAGAGTATCCGCCGAAACGCCTCATAAGTTTTTCATGAAAATGAATTTGTTAGAATATAAAGAAGTTTTGTTTCTTTTTCCTAACGAAGACATTACATCTGTTTCCAAGGTTTTCAAAAGCCTCAAAAACACCACAATTTATAATTTATTATTATTTTAAGTTGACTGTATTATTTAATTAGAAGTAGGTATTTAATTTATTTCTCCCTTTTCCCCTTTTTTTTGTATATATATATATATGATTAGGGTTAATTAAAGGTTTTTTAAGAGAGCTCGACAAAAAAAGGGGAAAGAGGGAGAAATAAATTAAATACCTACTTCTAATTAAATAATACAGTCAACTTAAAATAATAATAAATTATAAATTGTGGTGTTTTTTGAGGCTTTTGAAAACCTTGGAAACAGATGTAATATATATATATATATATATAAAATGATTGATTGTTTATATAAATGAAAAAATACAAATCTTTTATAAAAAACAATCCAAAACACGTTTATTCATAACCCAAACGTTTCGAGAGATTTTTCCCTTTTTTTTGTCCACTCTATTAAAAAACCTTTAATCAACTCTAATCAAAATAATAATAACCTTGCTGAAGAAAATTTAAGATACATCTCTTTCCCATAATATGTCGTAATATTCATAATATGAAACGTCGCAAAAATCAATGACAATTTTTTGATTTACACCTTCCTGCCCAAATACCTGCAAACGTACTTGCTTAATTATGAATAGATATTTTTTTAATCTATTCGGATAAGTCTTTTATATATTATTTAAAAAAATGTCTATTCATAATTAAGCAAGTATGTTTTGCAGGTATTTGGACAATCAAGATGAAAATCAAAAAATTGTCATTGATTTTTGCGACGTTTCGCCAACTTTATTTTGGCTTCATCAGGCTTTTCAATGAATATGATTGAATATATAACAGATATGCACATATTTAGGAATAAAATCAATTGTAATTATTTTATTCCTAAATATGTGCACATCTGTTTTATATATTAATCATATTCATTGAGAAGCCTGATGAAGCCAAAATAAAGTTGGCGAAACGTCGCAAAAATCAATGACAATTTTTTGATTTACACCTTCCTGTCCAAATACCTGCAAACGCACTTGATTAATTAAATAATATAGGATGCTATGGACTTTAATAATCTATTCATAATATTCATGCCACATTCAAACCTACTAATTCGTTATCATTCCTATTTTCAAAATTAAAAGACTATTAAAAAAATTTAGTTTATAAAATTGATTGCTTAAATTGTGACGGAACATATATAGGATAGACTAAAAAAGAATACTTAAAATCTCGGATTTACGAGCATGAATATTCAATTAGAATTAAAAATTTCGAATGAACAATACTGGCTAACCATTCTACTAACCTTAAACACAATTTTGATTTTTCTAATCCCAAAATTTTAGATAAAGAATATAATTTTACTTAGGGAAAGTGGTGTAGGTTTTAGGAGAAACATGATATTAATTAATAAAGTAAAGGGAGTGTAGTTTCGCAGTGAATGAAATAAAACTCAAAGGTTTATACAAAACACAATATATTTCGGATTATTAGTCCATCATCAGGAGTTTACAGATTAAAAACTTAAAGTTATTAAAGTAAAGGGAGTGTCGTTTTTAATCTGTAAGCTCCTGATGATGGACTAATAATCCGAAATATATTGAGTTTGTGTAAACCTCGTTGAGTTTTATTTCATTCACTGTGAAACTACACTCTCTTTACTTTATTGATTAAAGAATATAACTTGGAAAAAAGATTAATTTTGGAAATGATAGATTTTTTATTATTTTAAATAACAAAAATTCGATTTTGAATAAACGTGTTTTGGATTGTTTTTTATAAAAGATTTGTATTTTTTCAGTTATATATATATATTAAAAATAAAATATACATTTCATTATTTCTATATTTTAACTTTGTAGTATCTTATGTTTATTGATTTGTTTGAATTGTTAATTATTTCATAATAATGTTGCTGATTTTAATGTAAAAAATAAATACAATTATTTTATAAAACAATGGGTAAAGCTTTTATTAAAACATGAAACGTTTAGTAGAAAATTTTCTAACATAGAAGCTTATGGGAAGTAAATATAAAATAAAACTAAGATATCAGGTGCTCAATACAAAAGAAATAAAACAAAATTGAGTTTTGGCTCGATAGCTAGCTCAACATCGGTGAGCCCAAAAACTGTCAGTTTTTTTAGACTCCTGATGATGGGCTAACCCCCGAAATATATCGAACTCAAAACTCAATTTTGTTTTATTTCTTTTTTTTGTGAAACCTACCTCGTATCTAGTTTTATTATTATATTAAAATGTTTCACCAGAACCAACACCGAACTCCTTAAAAGCTGTAAATATAAATATTTTGTACAATTTTGACTGTGCTGCAAATCGTCTCGGAAATAATAAATACCTATACCTGATTAACTTAAAATAATAATTCATAATATTTATGGAAAATAATTTCTTTCATAAAAATCTTGATAAATTTTTGATTAATTATCATCTGCATATTTCTGATATACAATCAGCGGCAAAATTAACCGGCCACCTAAGTTTTATTAAATATTTTACAATTAAACAAAAGTTCACTTAATTTATTTATTACATTCAATTTCTAGGATCATAAAGATTAAAAATTCATAATTTTAACAAGAATATTTATTTTTATTAAAAAAAAAACATGAAATTAAAAAAAATGTCATTTCTACATCAGCACTTAATTTTTCAAATTTATTTATTGAATTTAACATTTTAATAACATGTGTTGCCTCCTCTGGCTTTGATGACCTCCTGAAAGCGATTGGTAATACTATCGATAATGTTTTTGATATAAGCTTGTGGTATGTTATTCCACTCCTCTAAAACCCCATCTTTCAGTTCAGGGATAGTGGTTGGTGGGGATTTTCGACTCAGAATACGTCTTTTTAAGTTGTACCATATGTGTTCGATAGGGTTGAGGCCTGGACTGCGCTCTGGGCATGGTAATCTTCTAATGCCAACTGTATCCAGGTATTCAGTAACAATTCTCGCAACGTGTGTGCGGGCGTTATCTTGCATAAGAAGAAAATCTTCTCCAATAAATGTTGCAAACGGGTTAACATGTGGTTCCAGGACAGCTTCCAAGTACCTTGATTGCATCTCTTTCTAAAATCACTAAGTCCGTGCGTGCTTCATAAGAAATGCCATCCCACCGCATATTGGACCCACCTTGAAAACCAACCGTTTCCACTATGGTACATGGTGAAAACCTTTCGTTCGGACGTCGATACACTCGGTGACGATCATCTGGACCACTTAATGATATTCTGGTTTCATCCGAGAAGAGAACATTACTCCATTGATGCATTGTTCAATCGGCATGTTCGCGCGCGAAACGAAGCCGCTCTCTTCTGTGTTGAGGGAGAGAAGTTGTGGGGCTCGAACAGACCAGAAAGCTTTTACATTTCTTTCTTCTAACTGTTCTTAAGCTCACTGTTACATTTCTTACTTTTTTTAATTGACTACGTATCTAAGAAGCTGATATAAAGCGATTTCGTAAAACGTTGCTCTCCATAAAACGATCATCCCGAGCTGTAGTGCACCTTTAACGGCCTTAACCCTATCGAACACATATGGTACAACTTGAAAAAGACTTATTCGGAGTCGAAAATCCCCACCAACCACTATCCCTGATCTGAAAGATGCGGTTTTCGAGGAGTGGAATAATATACCACAAGCCTATGTCAAAAACATTATCGATAGTATTCTCAATCGCTTACAGAAGGCCATTAAAGCTAGAGGAGGCAACACATGTTATTAAAAGGTTAATTTCAATAAATAAATTTGAAAAATTAAGTGCGGATGTAAAATGGCTTTCGTCCAAAAATGATATGTTTTTTAATTTCATGTTTTTTTTTAAATAAAAAAAATATTAAAGAGCAGCGGTGTAGCGCTCGAAACGTTGTAAAATATCGATTACGTCTGCCCAAAATAAAGTATTAAATAGAAGTTGTCTTTTATTTTAACTTTTTTTTCCCCCATAACTGGCCCCTTAGCCAATATATTAAAATAAATATTCTTGTTAAAATTATGATTTTTTTAATCTTTTATGGCCCTAGAAATTGAATGTAATAAATAAATTGAGTGAACATTTGTTTATAAAACTTAGGTGGCCGGTTAATTTTGCCGCTAAGTGTATTTATAAATAGAATAAATTATGCTATTATTTTCAGGGTCATTCGAACTTCTTTTTTTCATTTCATTATCTTCCATGACAAGCATGCAAGAATCTAAAATTGCAGTATACCATTATGATTTATATTTTAATAAATTTATTTTATTTATTTATATATTTTTGGTTTATAATAATCATTTAAAAATTTATTTTGATGATTTTTATAAATAGTTGACTGAGTTTGAGTTGAAATCAGCAAGATTAGTTATTTCTATTGAGATATTCCCATTTGAATACACAATAGCGATTAATAAATATCCTACTGACATGAGTTCTCAGCCGAAAGAGGAAAAAACTATATCTAGCCAGCCAGCAACTTAATTTAAAATAAAATTGTTAAAAACTTTTTTAATATTCCATAGTTTTAGTAGCTTTGAGAAGATTATTATTTCAACTCGTCTGAACAAACACCATAGTATAAGGCTCAAATTCGTTCCTGTTTCGAATATGGATCTCGTGGTGGGGGGCCTCCAAGAATTCTCTTGCCACCATGGATGCGATTCAGAAGCGAGTAATTAAACTAATAGGAGACCCGGCCCTAACCAACTCACTCGACTCCCTGGCTCACCGAAGAACCGTTTCTGCCCTTTACCTATACTACAGATACTATCATGGTGTCTGTTCAGTCGAGCTGAAGTCCGTTATCCCTCCTAAAGCCCTCTTTACGAGAAACACGCGGTTTTCGAACGCTCAGCACCCCTTCGCTCTCAAATTGGATAAAAATCGAACAAGCGCTTTCGCCAACTCTTTTATTCCTATGACCTCCAGAGACTGGAACTCGCTCCCAGCCACCGTCTTCCCCGCGACTTATAACCTTCAGCTGTTTAGGACCCGTATCCACAGATACCTTCGACCCCCGCCCAGCCCATAAAATCCCCTCTTCTTATTCTTTGCACGATGGAGGGGCCAACTCAGGCCTTTAGGGGATGGAGCTTTTTGGTTGTAACTCCTTCTCTCATCATTTTCATTAAAGAAAAAAAAACAAAGTATTATCTATAGTACAGGGAAAGGTGAGCTAAGGAGTCGAGTGAGTTAGATATGGTAGGATCTTCTATTAGAACGGAGTTATAATGAAGTATTGATTTTTGCAACCTAAAGTTAATTTTTGAAAACATTTTCCAAGAGAATTTACAAACTAGCTCCAAAACGACCTCTTAGTTGCGTTACCGTCTGTCATTTCCTCAAATTTACCGTCGTTGTTCATGCATCCCTCTGAAATTGTTTGGGAATGTTTAATTAGAGAAACTGGGAACCCGCTTCATGCACTAAAAATGCAACTCTACCGGTAAAGGTATATAATACCCTCTCTTTTTCTATTTACTACCCCATGATTAGGATCTAGGTGATTTCAACCAAAACTCTTCAACCTAGGAATTATAAATTCAACATTATTTGAATTCTTTTTCTGTTTATCGAAATAACCTTAAAATATTGGTTTCTTTTAGCCGAAAAGAGTGTTTTGAAAAATACTTTGGAATCCGCCTTATCTACATATGTACCTGGTTTGAAGCTCCAGTACCAATGCGAAATAGAAGGTGGATTTGCTATGTTTCTTGTTGGAGAAGGCGGCTCTTTTGCAACAGTAAGAGCTTTCAAACAAGGAGTTCTTACTGTTAATATAGAATATTACCGAAATCAAGATTCCAAACCAGTTATTACGTTTGAGGTTTGTATATTATTTTTAATTTTTAATTTTTTTTTTTAATTTTTGAAGAAATATAAATTAATAATAATAATGCAAAATTTAAAATAAAGTAATAAAATATTTTATATATTTATTTATATAAAGACATAGTTTTTGAATAAATAAGCTGTATCCGCAGCAAGCACGCTCTTTGGAGTCTGCACTTCGGTCTGGATTAGGCAGTCAAAGGAGCAAGCTGCTGCCTACATTAAAAAGAGGCACGCTACCTGACGTCTATCTTACCACATCAGGTATATAAAATGATTTCAGGCTATATTGGAATTTTTTAGCCTGCTTGATGCTCATGTTATGTTTATGGTCTTGAAAATTTACTTCTCTTTTGGCTTGCTTCAAAAAATGCATATTTTTTAATACGGGACACTTTTTTATTTTATAAATTCTATTAAAATCGGTCTAGCACGGGGCATGCATTATTTTATTATTATTCCCAATTGGTAAATTTCCTAGAGAGACAATCCTGCATTTTTTTTTATTTTTTTTTTTGAGTTTTGAGTTTTTTTCCGTTGCAGCTCATGCGTAAACTTAAAGTTCACCTTGGGGAACAACTTAACAGCAGTAGGGATCATGCTTATCCTCCATTCAAGAGGGGAGACGCTATAGATCGCTATTTCCCTACTTCAGGTAAGATTGGCCAGTGATAAAGGCCTTCCTATTTAAAATAAGGAGCCAATGAGTATCATTTTTCTTAATATTAGTTTTGATCTTTGCATGTCTCATTAGTGCATCTTGTTATCTAACTTTTTTTTACAACAACTTTCATTTCAGATTATAAATAATAAAATGAAAATCTTATTTTTTAGATGAAAGAATTTTGGAATATGATATTGATAAAGTTCTTTTTGAAGAAAAATCTCCCTATCAAAAAATACAAATTGTGCATTCAAAAAGTCTGGGCAATCTTCTAGTTTTAGATGAATTACAGAGTAAGGTTTTTATTGTTTGAAAATTAAACATCTCTATTCAAAAGATCTTTATATTTTTCTTTTTTTTCTTTTTTAGACATGTCAGAGAGTGATCTTGTTTATACCGAAACTCTGATGCAACGAGGAAAAGAAGACTATAAAGATAAAGAAATTGTTATTTTAGGAGGAGGAGATGGAGCTCTTTTATGGGAACTGTTGAAAGAAAAACCAAAATTTGTGACAATGATAGAGGTACATTCAAAATCCTACCCTATATTTTAAATATAATATATAGGGTGTCTATCAATAATATTACACAATTTAAAAAATAATAATAACAAAATATTTTCTTAAAACATTTTTAAAAATTTTTACAATAACATAAGGTAAAAGCCCCAGTAGTGGACCATTTAAGAACAATTTTCCTTTGTTTTCACTGTAAAATTTTCATTTTTACCTGAAACTGTTGTTTGAAGGTTTATATTATTTGCTGATATTTCTTAATTAAAAATTTATATGATAAACTTTTATAAAGTTATACATTTTAATTAAAAAAAATATAAAACCATCTTAATGTTTTGGAGCTAGTAGTGGACCATCATTAATTAATCTTTATCCAGACATTTAACTTGGCTAGATTAATTAGGGATCGGGTAAATGAGATAAAATAGGATATTAAATAATTTAAAAACAACACAATTAATTAATTATCATTTTATTGTGTAATAATTACAAATTAATTAAATAAGTTTATCTCAGGGACGTCAATTAAATTTCTTGATTTGCTCGTTGACATTTATATTAAATGTGTCGTAAGGTTTACTCTGGTGTTCTCTTTTCGTTTGGTTAAGGATTACTGACTTTCTCAATTGAAATATTAACCACTATTTATTTAAGACTTAAACTGCTAGATCCACATAATTTTATGACTAATGGAACATCGTAATTAACACTTAAATAGCAAAATTAATAAATTCCAATTAATCTAAAAATGACCATCCCGGTCCATTTCTAGATAAATCTTTAATATTAAGAACCAATAGTGGACCACCCCTTCACTACCTTTTCCGATAAGTTTTTATAGTCAAAATTATACTATTATGCTAGATTATTATTCTAAGAATATCAATATATAAAAACTTACATTTAAATAAATAGTGAGTGGTTAATATTTCAATTGAGACAGTCAGTAATCCTTAACCAAATTGTTTAGAAATGAGCACACCAGAGTAAACCTTACGAAGCGCTTCACATAAATGTCAATAATTTAATAAATTGATGAACAGCACGTGTTCGAGCAGCACAGCTTGGTTGCTAGATATCACAACTTGAATATACATTTAAAATTGACGCTGCTAAAAGTAACAAATTCTTATTTTATCTACTTTTCTGTCCAAAGGTCCATTACTAGCGTATGGTCCACTACTGGGGTGTTTACCTTACTAAAGATGTAGGTATATATAAAAAACATAAAACATTTTTTAATTGTTCGAGCGAAAGTTGCCCATCCTATGTTTAATAATGATCAGTTGAAATTTCATTAATATTTTCAGGGGAAAAAATTAAAAAAAAAAAAACTTTCCTTAAATGATAAAAGGCATCTATCTTGTTTATGAGAAACAAATTATAATAGTTTCGGATTACAAACAAAAATCAACAAGTTTTATATATAAAAAATAATTAGTTCAGCTCATGAACAAACAAAATGTCAATAGATATTTGATTTCTTTCTTCAAATTTGAATAACGCCATTCTTAAAAAATCTTCAGCTACATGGAATAACCAGTGTAGTTTAAATTTTCGTAGAAAGTCATGGGAGAAATCAGAGCATCAAGATCATAGCTCACCAAGCCTCTAGAGCAGGGGTTCCCAACCTTTTTATAGTACCATACCTGAACGCTGTAAACAATTTGATGACGTTCCGGTAGACCAAAAATTTTGAAATGGGAATAAAATGCAATGGAGAACATTTGTAATAACGGGCTCAATGTTTGTCAGTTTAAGGCGAAGATCCGATTCAATGTCCAGCAAAGCTCTATATTTGATTTTCATCGTAGTCATTGCAGAAAATCCTTTTTCACATAAATATATATGATCGCAAATGGCATTAAAAATTTTACTTCTTAGCAAGAAACTTCTGGGTATTCTTTACGAATAGATAGGCAAAAAGTGAATAGGTTGGAGCTTTGAAAGTTTAATTTCAATCCACTGTCACTGCTAACGTCTATAAAATACTATTTTGCAATCACATCATCTGGAACCCCCGTTGTAATTTCGAATCCAATTTTGAGCTGTGAGATCTTCACGAAAATAATTTTGGAAACATTCCAAAGTTGATGTTAGATGTTTTCTAATGTCGCTCATCACATCGTCTTTTATTGACAAATTATTTTCTTCGATAAAGTTACAGAGGGAAGGAAACATGTTAACATTTTGTTTTTCAATTTGCTGTTTCATGAATTGCAATTTTCTCTTGAACGCACTTAGGTATTTTGTCATACAAGTCGAACGAATTTTTAACTCCTTGCAAACTCATATTTAGTTAATTTAATTCTGAAAAAAAGTCTGAAAGGTATGCTAGTCTATACAACTATTGCTCATCAATCAAATTATTTCCGTTCAAATATTTTGAATTGGTCAAAAACCTAAATTTCATCGCGTAACTCAAACAATCGACTGAAAGTAGTTCAATCAATCATCAAAGAAAACAATTTGAAATAGAAAATGCTGATTTTTTTATTATTATTTTTTTAACTTTAGAGTGGTGAAAGAATTGGTTTAGCATATATATTTTTACGGCCTCTTTGGTTTAGTGGTTAGCATGGCTGGCTGCCAACAAGGAGATCTCGGGTTCAATTCCCGGCTATACTCAGAAATTTTTCTGTAAGTATAGGGTCTGGAACGGGGTTCACTCAGCCTCGTGAGGATAAATGAGTAGCTACTTGATTGAGAAGCAGCGAATCTCGGTTAAGAACACTGAAATGAAGGTTGTAGAGATTGCGTTGAGCTAACCACTTGACCCCTCGGTACTGTTTCCAATTAGGACAGCAACCAATTCAGTAGGCCAAGACCCATAAAGGGTTATCGAGCCAGAGATTCATTATTTTATTTTATTTTATTATTTATATATATTTTTATAATATTAAAATCAAATTGTCACATATTTATTATCTTTTTTAGATCGATGAAATGGTAATGAAAGCATGTAGTGTACATCTACGAAGTTGTTGCGGCGACTGTTTAGACAAGAGAAAGGGAGATAATTATGAGGTTTTTATACTTTTTTTAATATCGCTAATTAATTCTAATATGCTTTTAATAATGTTTTTGATATAAATTTCAGATTGTTGTTGATGACTGTGTAAAAATATTAAAAAAGTTGATTGAAGAAGGAAAAAAATTTGACTATGTTTTCGGTGATTTAACTGACATTCCTTTGTCACCAACACCGCAAGGAGAAATGTGGGATTTTATTCGAATGATTTTAAATCTCTCTTTCCAAGTTCTAAAATCTGATGGGAAATACATGACGCATGTAAATAATTAAATATACATATTTTTTATTTTTTATTTTTTATTTTTTATTTAGAGATCTATTTATTAGATGTGACAAATCAGAGGAAAAAAGGAACAATTAAACACCGTATTGAAACATGCGATCAATTGCAACCTTTCGCCAATTTATTGTGGCTTCATCAGGCTCTATACAAAAAATAAATACAAATGAACAAATATATCATTCACAATCATCAAAATCAACCCAGACATCTATATAAATAAAAATGTACTGTTACGCTTAAGTGATACGTTGAAGGATCTCCGAAAGTTCTTCACCGATTTCTTTGAAATTTTCACACAATATTCCATTCAAATACACGAGTGTTTTTATAGATATCACACCAGTGGCATGTAAAAAAATATTTTTTCGAGGAAACACCACCAGCGCCTCTGGGAGGGGGGGGGGTAAAAGCAAACAGACAAGATGGCCTATAATAGCCCGAAGGCCCGGGCGTCAGCTAATAATATAATATAATTACCTTGATCAAATTTATAAAACACTTCGTCATTTCTTTTCTTACTAATTAGAATATATATATATATACCAATATGAACGCACTTATTTATACAACACCATTGATTATTTAGAGTAGCAATGGATTCAACCCGACCAACTGTACACCTTCGATTGATTCAAAAGGATTTAAAAAATACAAAAATAACTCTTATCAATACATTATAATATTTAATCTAAAATTAAACTCATTTATATGGATTCAGCAGAATATATCAAATTCAAATTAACATCTCATTAGGCTATTTTTAAAAACCATTCATTCTATTTTCAATTGACAATCACCTGTTTCTCACACCTCCTCAATTCCAATCTTTTTTATTATTTTAATGGACCTTATATTTATTCAATAAATTATTATATATACAGCTTAGATTATTCGTGTCCATTCTGAAGTTAATAGACTCATTTAGATATATATATGTATCATTTCACTGATTTCTCTTTTAAATAAATTCCCTTCAAAATCCATTGATATTCTAAATAATCAATGATGTTAAATAAATGTGTTCATATATTGGTATATGTATATGTATTCTAATTAGTAAGAAAAGAAATGACGAAGTGTTTTATAAATTTGATCAAGGTAATTCTATTATTATTATATTATGTCTGGATTGATTTTGATGATTGTGAATGATTCATTTGTATTTATTTTTTGTATAGAGCCTGATAAAGCCACAATAAATAAACGTTGCAATTGATCGCATGTTTTAACACAGTGTTTGATTGTTTCTTTTTTTTCTCTGATTTTTCACATCTAATTCTGATAATGGAACTGAATAACAATAATGATCTATTTATTATTTATTATTATTTCCCTTTTTCATAAGTTGACAATTTAAGAGCTTACCACAAATTTCATCTTTTTACTCGAATTTCTTGTGCAAATAAGAAAGGGCATGTTGTTTGCCTAAAAAGAAGGTGGTTTTTGTGTCGACACGCTTCGCCTTGCCTAAGCGACCAGTCTTAATACTCTTTCTTGCCTATATGAATTTCCCTTGCGCAAAAAGACTGAGTAAAAAGGGCTAGCGTGAGGTTGGCAGTGAACTCGCTCAAGCCGCTCTTTCAGTTTGCCCAAACCATGGTTTTTATAACATTTAGGGAAAGCGGTGTTGGTTTATAGTGAAACATATTAAACACAAGAGTTTTTAAGGGTTATAGTGGTGATTCACAAATAAAATAAAAATTAAAAAAAAAATTTTGGAGTTTTATTGAATACTCTATATATATTTCGGGTTTTTAGCCCATTATCAGGAGTTGTATTTACAAAAGACTGAAAAGTCTAAAAACACGAAATATATATAGAGTATTCAATAAAATTCCAAAAATATAATTAAAATTTTTTTTTAATTTTTATTTTATTTGTGAAACACCACTATAATCCTTTAAAAATTCCCATGGTTTTTATGTTCACACGCTACAGATCTTATCCTCGCACAGACAAGACCGATTAAAAAGATAGAGTCTGTGGTAGGTCCTTACATATACATTAAATACATGTGTACTTGCGATTTACATTAATATTCCTAGTATATTTTTAATCCATTTTTCCAACACTCTCAATCATTTTCACGTTTAATTACTCTTCACTTTTCTTTCATACCTCATGCTTTCTTTCAATGATCCATTCATTCTTCTTTTTTCATAAGGAATAAATCTAAATTAATCTTCTGAATCAATTGGCTCCAAATCTTAGGCCCTCTTATTTAATCTTTTCCCGGGTCTAATTCTTTTCTATGACCATTGGTGGACTGGGCTGGCAGGGGACCGGGGGGTTTCTCGGTGGGCCCGTCGTAACGGCCCGTATGAGTAATTTTTCACTCACGAATGATAAATTCATTGGAGTCAGTCCATTAAGATTCTCCAGGGCCGGGTAAATCCAATACTCAGCTCCATTTTTCCATAGAATTTATATAATAAGAATATTTAAACACCTTAAATGTTCTTAAGGTAGTTGTTTCACCATATGGATTTTCTTAGGATTTTTTTGAAATTTAGACAGATTATTATTTAAATACTTCTGCATCGATTGGTGACAAAACGAAATTCATGAACAATATAGTTCCGGAGATATTAAATTTCAAAGATAGAGTTTTTCTGATTACAAGGGAAATCGGAAAGTTTACATACATATTTAACTATAATTAAGAAACTAAACCAACATTAAACAATAACTTATACATTTTTTAAGAAAATTTTAATTCATGGTTACAACACAGTTTCTGAGATAATAATGAATAAATTATGAAAAATGTATATTAAAAAATTTACACTAAAAACAAGCTGGCAACAAAGCATGTATTTAACCTAAAAAGTGGGTCAACTTTAGTATTTTTTGACGTTTTTTCACTTCAGCCATTGTCGCAACAGCTTTCATCCGCTTATTAAGACTTTTTTGTTTTATAAATCTCCCTTTATAATGTACTTTATCTGAAATTTATATGATAAAATATATACAAGCTCGGGCAGTGTTTCCAGATTTGTCAAACGAGCAAGGGATTGGCTAGTAGTGGAACATAAACAGCAAAAAGTTTTGGAATTATGAATTCTTATTGTCTGTTCTATATACTCTAGCATTTACTTTTTGCTAGTATTGTCGCGAAACAACTACCTTAAATTATAAATAAAACTGCGGAAGAAAGAAGAGGTTTAAAATTTTAGAATTTCATTGTTCATTAAATAATACCTATAGAGATCACTTTTCTTCGTTCGATTATAGACTGAAGAGTAAAGAATAATGACCACTTCAATCTATTTCAGATATTCATTTTGAAGATTTCATATAATTTAGTATTTTTCTACCTTTTCAAAAGTTAAATTTATCTACCTATCCTACAAATTCTCCTATCTGTATGTAATCAAACATTTTGAGTAATTCCTGCCACTTTAATCAAAATTTTCCCTTTTTTATTTTATTTTTTAAATTGATTGGCAATAATGCTTGTTTTTTTTTAGGGTAATGGAGCTTCCTGTCCTGAATCTCTTAGAATGTTTGAAGAGCAATTGAAGAATCTTGAAGTACCAATAGAATATTCTATTGCACACGCTTTTATTCCATCTTTTATGGAAGACTGGGTATTTTATCAAGCAAAGCAAAAGTCCATCAAATAGCATTGACATATTAATATTTCTTCAAATAATTAAAAACATCATCTTTGAGCTAACTAGTAACTAGACCAACCAAATTCATACATTTATCTTTATGAAACATTAAAAGAACAATTTAGCAGTACAAAATTTCATCATTTAAGATAGTTCTTATATCTTTTAATTTTAATTAAAAACTCTTAATTTGTTTTGATTTTTTAATTTACAATTTCTACTTTATTTTTGTAAATGATTTTTTAACTTGTATTAACTTTTTTTTAATTTTATCAAGTTTTTTACAATTTGACTTATAATAATTATTCTAAAATCTCAAAGCAATAATCATTTACCTCTAATAAGTATTTTTTATTTAACTTAATAATTAATTACCTATCAACTTGTTGCAATCAGTTAATTTTTACAATTTTCAAATTTTAAAGCCATTTAGTATGTGTTCAAACATTAAATATAGTCATAATATAGTTTTAGTGTCATAAAAATATACATAAATGAAAAAATATTTATATACTATAATCAAATTGAAAGTTTTTGTGCCGAGGGTAGCAGAATTTTTATATATTGAAGGAGACACACTCTTATTGTATCCTTCAATATACTATAATATATATATTCATTTATTAAACCATTGTCCAATCTTTTTTACGGGTTCTTAATGTTAGACCTAATTAAGATTAAGATTATTCTAGATCGCACCCACGTGGAAACTTGTTCGAATTATTTTTATAAGCACCAAAGATGATTTCTTCTCTCATTATTAAATTATGAAAGTTATTTTATACTAAGTCAAATGTCTTTTTACTTTTTTTATTTGTATAATTTTAAATACACTTTCAATCAGCTGTTGAAAATCAATAAAAAATTTAAAACTTTTTCTTAGAACTTTAGTAATTTTCTATTTTGATATTGCCATTATAAATATTCGTTCATTATTTGTGGTAATATCAGATAATAATAATAATAATATATAGGAATCTTTTCTTGAATAAATAGCTTTTTTTAATTTTTTTTTATTAATTTAAAAATGTTCTTTTTTTTTGTTTTAAAAATGTTCTTTTTTTAGTTTTAAAAATGTTGTTTATTAAACCAAAAGAAAAAAAATAAGTACAAGAGTTTTTTAAAGATTACATAACAACATTCCAAAAGAAGCAGTGTCCCAACCACGGGAGAGGAGAGGGGCTAAAGCCCCCCCCCCTAGAACAAGGAAAAAAATTAAAGTAAAGATGAAAAGCTTAATAATTTAAAGACAAGGCTTGGAAATTTAATATTAAATTAAATTATTTAACTTTAAAATTGTCAAAACATTATTTTTGGCATTTTACGAAAATGTTTATATATATATATATATATATAGCCAGAAGGGGTCTCTGTCCCGACAGGGCCATGAGCACAGGAGGATCCTAACATTTATTATTACAACATTTAGTAAAATTTATTAGTTTTATCTTTAATTAATTTAAGTTACCTACGTGCATACACAAGTTAAATAATAATGTATCAACATTTCAATGCATTTGTTGAAAAAGATATCAACCAGCAGTAGCGTTGCCCTAGATAGGCCCTTCTTTTAAATTCCAAAGCAGGTGAGAGAAATGAAGCTATTTTACTGAAGAATAAGGTCGAAAACTACAACTGAGATCGCGTTTCGTTGAAATGAATGAAATTGTTTCCAATTTCAGTGTCTTGTAACCTACCCACTGCAAAATTTAAATGATACCGATTTATTGGAAAAGGCTTTAGTATTTGTCGATTTATATAAAAAAGACATATCTATATCGTTTGCCAAGGAAATTCTCAGTTTTCGATCCGCATTTAGACACGAAATACAAACATCATCTTCTATATATATAATACTAATATATAACTTTTTTATATAAATCGACAAATACTAAAGCCTTTTCCAATAAATGTCTTCAAGCATTGTGCACTGTATTTCTGTTATTTTTAACCATTCCTGTAACTACGGCAAGTACAAAGAGATCATTTTCAAAATTGAAATTGATAAAAACTTATTTAAGAAATTCTATGTGACAAGAAAGGTTACGCAACTTAGCTATTCTATCCATCGAACATTCCATGGCCCGAAATTTAAACTTTGATGTTGTCATTAATACTTTTACTGAACAGAAAGCCCGTAAAAAGGAATTTTAATAATAAACATTTTGTACTAAAACAAAAATTGTGATATCAGTCCAGTACGCTCTTTAAATTAAAAGGTACTAGAAAATCAACTAATTATAATAGCGTTTTATGTACCTACTTTACGTAGTGACTTATTATAAAATAAAAACTTGAACGTTGGTTGAGCTTCTTTATATTGGGTGGGAGAGGGCCCCATCCGGTTAATTTGCCACGGGCCTCAAACGGTGTAGTTACGCCACTGTATATATCTTATGGATTAATGGGCCATTATTCATAATGTCCAGACAGTTTAAAAAATGCCCAATATGAGTGGGCAATAAGATAAAAACTATTGAAATAATTAAATTGACCTGACTTTATGAATAATGTCGGTCACCTATTGGGCTGAGTAATAAAAATATATGTTTTATTAATAATTAATATAGATTGTGGTGTTGATGCAAGGTGAAAGATCTTTAATAAAGATAAAAGTAAATAAATAAATATATGAAATATTCATTTACTATGAGTTAAGATTTCTAGGTCACTTGTTTCACATTAAAATTAAAAAAATAAAAGAGGTAAATTTTTTCAATATATATATTTCGGGTTGTAAAGGTTCTCCCCTCCCTGACAAAAAAAGCTAGATCCGGCTCTGGCTTAAAATTAAATTATTAAAAACAATATTAAATTTTTATTTTCCGAAAATTAGCCACTAATGTCTTCAAAAAAATTTGGAGAGGTGGGCTCTATAAAATAACTTCGCAGCAGGGCGCAGACTTCCCTAGGACCGGCCCTGCATACAATATATATCTACCATATACCTATATGTATAAAATTAAGGTTTTGTCCGTACATTGGTCCAAATCACGCCAAATATTGGTTGCACACTTTTCAAGCAAAGTTATGAACAAAAACACCACCAACAAAATTCCTGTCTGTCTGTTTCCGTGGTTTCCGCAAAAAGTTGCTCACGATTCACGTAAAAACAGCTAAAGGGATTATTATAAAATTTCAGATTTCTTCTAACTTACGTTTATAGCATTTTGTTAATTTGACCCCAAAAGGAGGTTTGGGGGCGGCGCATCAATGGAAATTATCAAATAACTCCTAAGGTATTAACTCTACAGCAAATTTTCTCATGAACAATGTTGTAGGGGTTGTGATTTCTGACAACTTTTGTTTAAAAAATTCCCCCCAAAAACCACCAGAAAAAGGGGGAGGGTGAAAAAATATAAATTCTTCACCTTGGAGCAAACTCAACCAAATTTTGTATACATAATCTGTGGGCCTCTAGAGAGCTAGAAATGTAAAAACTAACTACCCAAAATGGGGGGGGGGTCAAAAAAGGGGGCGTGGTGAGGGTAGGGTCCGGGAGCGTAACCCCTGGCTAGCAAGAGGGCCACCAAAGGCAGGCCTTCCAGCTAGTATACATATATTACTTTTAAAGAACAAATTTTATAATTATATTTTATTTATTTGATTGTATTCAAATTAGCAGCATTTTTTGAGAATTTTTTATTTGAAGTTGCCGGGCGATTTGCTAATATTTTTTAATTTATTTCGATAACATGTATGATGTACATTTACTTTGTTTTTTAATATAATTTACTTTTATATTTGAAAAATTCAATAAATAAATTTTTGGAAAGTTCAGGTTTTTGAACCTCATAGGGTTTTTAAGTATTTTATTAGTGGCCCTTTCGTTTTAACAAATTGGAGGGAATTTTTTCAATTCTATTATGAACAAATGACAGAATATTATTTGTCAATTTATTTCATTATACTTTTTGAATTATAATTATATATTTTTAATTTTATTTTCTGAATGGAGTCTACATCCACTTCAAAGGTATTATGATTTTTATTATTATTTTTAAATAATTAATTTTAAATTATTAATTGAATTTCAGGGTGTGTTTGTTTTTAAACCTTTTCCAACTAAAAAAAAGAAATAAAAATAAAAAACATGAAAAATCAAATCAAAGTTTTTGCGACGAACTTTGGTATAAAAATTACAAATATTTATGGAGTTTTATTCAAACAAAATTAGAGGTATTTAATAATATATTTCAGGAATATGGATTCCAGTTGTCTTTCTTCCTTCACCTGGAGAAATAATAGCTAATAATAATAGGAGAAAAGCTGCCTAAATAGACAAATTTTTATTCTGATACTGAAAAGTGTAAATTTCAATAGCAAGTTTTCTATATTACATCCTTCCCAAAAATATTTTTTTAGGCTGTATAGGTCTACGGGCATGTAACTCAGCCTGGCCACTAAAGAGACTTTCGAGGTAGCTCTAAACTTTTCAAAGACACCAAAATCTCCTTGCCAAAATGGCCTCCTTTTACCTGATCTTGAGGCTCTTCAAGTGGTTTGGAACCTTCAATCAAACTCAACTATTTAGCTTGTGGTTGATGTAAAATATCTATCTATATATATAAAATTAAGGTTTTGTCTGTACATTGCTCCAAATCACGCCAGATTTTGTTTGCACAAGTTTCAAGTAAAGCTATGAACGAAAACACCCTCAACAAAATTTCTGTATGTCTGTCTGTATGTTTCCGTGGTTTCCGCGAAATGTTGCTCACGATTCACGTAAAAACGGCTGAAGGTTTAATTATGAAATTTCATATTTGTAACAGATGGCTTCTAACTTAGGTTTATAGCTATATAACGTTTTGATATTTTGACCCCAAAAGGGGGTTTAGGGGGGGGGGGTCGCACGAATTAAAATGATCAAATAACTCCTAAACTATTAACTCTACAGCAAATTTTATTATGAGCAAAGTTGTAGGGGATGTGATTTCTGACAACTTTTGTTTAAAGAAATTTCCCCCCCCCCAAAAAGGGGGGGGGTGAAAAAATGTAAATTCTTGCCCTTAGAGCAAACTCAACCAAATTTTGTATACATAATCTGCGGGTCACTAGAAGGCTAGAAATGCAAAAACTGGGTGCGGGTGGGAGTTCAGGTGAAGGTCCAGAGGTGTAGTGGGGCGGTGCGGGGGCGGGGGGATTCGTGGGTTGGGGGTCCAGGGGCGTGCCTTGCATCTAGTTCCCTATATACTGGAGTTCCTTAGGGGTTCTATCTTCTATCATCTCCCCTACTTACTTCCTTATCTAAATCAAAGACCTATCCTATTCCCTCCAATCCTATTAATTGTGAAATCTTTGTACAGATGACAAGGCCCTCAATAACGCCCCTTCACTGCAAAACAATCACGTAGACATTGCTTCTTCAATTAATTTAGAGTGCTTGGAACACCGAGCGATGCTCGGTAAATGTTTGCCTCAAAATAGCTTAATAACTCATGACACTTGATAAGTACAACAATTTAAATAAAAAAAGTTAGTGCGGTTTTTGAGAAAATAAAAAAAAAACTAAAAGTCTTTTATGTAAATGGCACTTATGGTGTTCCGATTTCAACCAAAATCTTGATGTACTCCTACTAAACCCTGGTTACTAGAACCAGGGCACTCACAAAGCAAACTGTAAATGGGTATATTTAATATTTTCTTAGATATGGCTAGAACCAAACTGAACGAATCCACCTCCACGCGGTGTACACGGGCAATGCCTTTGGGGATTAATTAATCGTCAAAAGTAGCTAAGTGATTCTTAATAACCCTCCAATGTTAGTTAAATTCAATTCAGGGACAAGGGGTAGTGATGAGCCTCTGGGCTCCTTAAGCTATCACATAGAAAGTAAAATAGAGTGAGTTAGTGTACTCCTTCTAGTCTATATCGAGCTTAAGTTTCGAATTTCGCAGCTCTGATATTTATGGTTGCGAAACGCAGGGGGTACATTCTTACGTACGTAAACATCAACTTCCGGTACTTCTATTTTAGCCAAAATCTTGTGGTACTTCTTGTAGCCTCTAGATAGCTTAAGTTTCAAATTTCAAGGCTCTGCAACTTACCGAAGACGAGATATGAACGATTAAAATATTTATTTTGCTACATGACTAATATACACCCCCTTCCTTTATTTCAATCGGATTAAAATGTATACACAACTAATAACTCATAAAACTTGATAAGTTCACCAATTTTTAGCGAAATCGTTAGAGCCGTTTTCGAGAAACCGCTTATATATTTATATATACACAAGAATTGCTAATTTAATCATATGATAATCATGAGATAAGATTTATGCAGATTTAAAAATTTGGGATCTCACTTTAATAATTTTATTACAGTCAAAACTTAATGCTGTCTAATATCTAGGCGAGTCGATAGAAACCTAGACATCCCCTCTATAACTCTTCTATAACTCACTGGCATTCAGCTATAATATATCAATGTTTGCTGTCACTTTGGGGTCTGGCCCCTTGAAATTACCATTTCACGTCTGTGCTAAAGCTGCTCTCTGTAAACTTGAGTTTCTCTTCAGTCCCAAATCTTATTTTAAACCCAATCAACTTATTATATAAAAGGTTCCAATTCGCTCTTGTATCGAATATGGCTAGGATCTGAAGAGAGGGTGATGTAATTCCTCACTTTAATATAATTAAAAAAATAATAATTGTGTAATAGAAAACGCACTTTCAGTTCTTAACAAAAATCAAATAAAATATCATTCAGACCCGTCTCTAGATGAATGGAGAATATATTTAATTGAAAGTAATGGAAGGCAGCCCAGGGGTAGCGAGGAAAGAACAAAATTAACATATCTAATAAAGTTGTAATTTATTGGAATCCTTCCTCCTTTCCCTCCAAACCGACGTTTCGGAGGATTTTTCCTTCCTTCTTCAGGGTTTCAAGAGGGCCAATGAAGGAAACAAATAAAATGCTTCCTTCCTCTCTCCACAGCAGTGTTTAAAACTTTTCTTCCTTAGCAGAAGCATAGAAAATTCATTAAGAAAAAGAAGGAGAAAAAAATTGTTTTTATAAGCCTCTGCTAAGGAAGAAAAAAGTTTTAAACACTGCTGTGGAGAGAGGAAGGAAGCATTTTGTTGTTTCCTTCATTGACCCCTTGAAACCCTGAAGAAGGAGGGAAAAATCTTCCGAAACGTCGGTTTGGAGGGAAAGGAGGAAGGATTCCAATAAATTACACCTTATTTAGATGTGTTAATTTTTTTCTTTCCTCACTGCTTTCCATTACTTTCAATTGATAATTCTACCAGTCTCTCTCCAGAGAAAATTTCGTGCAAATAAAATAAATAAATTTAAATTTGAAAAAAAAAAAAACAATTTTGCTTGTTGGATATATTTTGGCAAACCCGACAATTATTTACTAGGTTAGAGACACTTTAGACTCGAGGTCAAGCAGGAGATCAGGCAACCCTATTCATAAATGATGTCTTCTAACTTTATAATATAAATAATTTCTCGAATATTCATTATTTTTTTTTTTCAGCATTTACAACATGCAGTTTTCTCTCATGTTTTATCTGATTTGGTTAAACATGTTACAAAATGTGATTTTAGCCAAGAATTCATTCCTTCTGTTGGTTTTTTAACTGGAACCAATTTACCAGATCATGCCAATCTTTTTAAATTATTTCAGAAAAAATTAAAAGAATCGGTGACCCCATATGTTGCGATTCTCGATTCAAAAAAATGTTCTTCTATAAAAAATACAGTAGAACATTTGATTTCACAATATTTAATTTTTTCCGATACTAAGGTAAGCTCTTTTCTGGCAAGAAGACAATATTTAACTATTTTCAAATTGTGCAAAGTAGATATAAAATTAATATTAGCAAATACGATTCAGAAAATGTAAATATATATAAGTAAAACCAAGTAATGAGTAAGAAAAAGTTAAGTCTAATTTCTAATACCTCGAAATTACATTCTTCACTGATGGAAACAGTCATAGTCATTAGACAAAAAGAGTGTGCAATAGATAAACGATTAGCGGAGATTTTAGCCATTAATAATTTATTACTAAAATCAGTGGCATAATTCTCCCAAAAGTTATTTCTTTCGTTGGCACAGATTAAGAAAACAACGGGACCAATCGGGTACGAGACTACACCTAATATTTCTTTGAGTTTAAAGATTTTTTAATATATTAAATGTAATGAGAATTTTGTGAAATTTTTTACCCAATACAAGTACATATTTGACACTTGGTGTCTATAGCTTACTTTATCATTTTATTCCTTTCATAGCACTCCTTCAAATATATAGTCTTTTTATCTTTAATTTTAATTTTTTAGTGCATAAAAAAATTTATTTTCCCAACTTTTACTGCATATATTTGCATATTTCAACTTATTCTGCATATTACTTGCATATTTCAACATTTTTAACTTCATATTTTATGGCATATTTTGACACTTTTTACTGCATAAAAATCCGGTCCCTACTTATAATACTATACTTATTATATATAGGTATATATGTATTTAGATATTTATTTATTATATTTGTAAATTTTACTTAGTATTTAATTTAAAAAAAATAAATTAAAATATAATGTTTACGTTCTATGATAATAAATTTTTGTTGCTCTAGACCAAATTTTTTTAAAAAAGAACCCCTCCCCCCACTCGTATGGTGTCCCGCTTCACCAACACTAAAATCTGGTCACCTTAATAAGTATATCTGATTTATATACTTAAATACCTGGGTCTAGTCAAAACTTTTCCTAGTGGAAAGGGGTCTCGAATGAAAAAAAGTTTAAGAAGCTCTGATCAAAATGATAAATGTAAAATATGACTTCTGTAAGTTTCGACACAATGGACAATTAAAAATTCTATTTACCTTTGGAAAACCCTATATCTGCTAGAAAGAAAACTAAAGCTTTACTTAAATATTAGCTCACACAGTTTCTACGACAAGATTGCGGAGCTCTTAGTTTTTCTTGAAGCTCTGGACTATCTATAATTTTTTACACCATCAAATTTCCATTATTAAAATATTTGTGACCAAATGATGTTAAATTATTTTCATATTATATTATTTATTTTATAAAAGTATTTTTTTCTTTTTAGGCTACTAATATTGATGAAGATGATGAGGACTACCATTTTACAAAAAAAGACTGTAATTTTCAAATTCTAGAAGCCTGGTATAAAAGCAAAGAATTTCCAGTTGATAAAAAAGTGAATTTAAAGAAATTAATTGTTATTATACCAGATTTTGAAAATTTTAATCAAAAATGTCTTCAAGATTTAGTTTTACTTATCAAGTAATTAGAATTTTATTTTAATAAATACTTTTATCTACAGCCTTCTCACATATTATTAATGCTATTTTTTATTATTATTTTTTTAGTGGTTATATTAAACAATTACCATTTGTTTTGGTTTTTGGAATCTCTACAACGGTCTCCGCTTTACACCGTGCATTTCCTTATCACGTTTCTTCTATATTAAGTGTGGATATTTTCCATTCAATTAACACATCCGAATTTTTAAATAATATTATAGAAGAGGTATACATATCATGTTTAAAAAATACATTATGAAATATATTTACAGGCTGCAGAATAACTGATGATTTTGAAATGAGTGAAAAAAATATATTCAATATTTCCCAAATTTATTGTCCCAACATTAAAGTACATAAAAAAGCGTTTAAGAAAAATAAGTTTCTATACATAAGGTTATTTTTTAACAACAATAATTTAATAAATAAAATGTATCGAGACAATTGAATCAATTTGTCATGTATGTAATTACAAATTTATTATTGAAGGAGACAATAAAAGAGTGTGTCTTCCGCTGGAATTATAAATTTTTAATTTATTGAAAATAAAAGTAAATAAATATTATATGAAATATTCATTTACTATGAGTTAGGTATTCTAGATCACTTGTTTCACATTAAAAATTTAAAAATATAAAAATGGTAAATTTTTTCAATATATATATATATATATAAGTTAGTCTATTTATTATTTATTAGTCTCATTATAAATAAATTAAATATTTATAATTCCAGCAGAATGCACACTCTTTTATTGTCTCCTTCAATATATAAAAATTCTTCTACTCTCGGCAAAAAACTTACAAATTTATTGTTTTAAATATTTTTCTAATTAGAAGGCTAAAATAATGTTGAGGGCCAAAATTTATGAAAAGCAATCATAAATTTATTTTCTTTTTAGATTTCTGAAAATTTGAAACTTTTAACGCGTATTTTGCAGTCTTTCAAAACGGAAACATCATGATCCTTAATTATTGTTGAATAATCGTAATGGTTTTATTTATTTTATTTTTTTTAGATTTTTTTATCCAAGGAAATGCCATTTTATCTTGGAAACAAACCTTTTAATTTTCTCATCGATGTATTTCTTTTTTATGATTTTTCTATTCATGGGTTTACTCAAGGTTTTAAGGTAACTCCATTGTCTTAGGGTATATGAATACTGATCTTATAATATATGCATTTATTTTATTTTAGTATTTTTTAATGGAACATTTTTATTCTAAAAATCATTATATTGTTTGTTCTCCAAATAATGGACATGATTCAATCTCAAATTTGAACACCGCTGATTTAGATAATCTTCGCTCTTTATCTTCTTTTAGAAGATATGTGGAGAAACAAGGTTTAGAAGAACGTAAAAAACTTCTCTTAGACGATGAATATTTCAAGGTATTTTTCAATTAAACATTCATTCCTTCACTAATAAAAAGTTCTTGATTTATTTATTGATTTTAGAATGTATTAATCGTATTTTTGAAAGAAATTGATAATTATTGGTTTAATTTTAATCTTGGGATTAGATGTTTACATATACTTGTCAATGATTTACCTAAGGAATCATTAGGAAAACATGTAAGTATACTAATTATTATTATTACAAATATATTTAACTCAAATAAACTTATTCATTAAGTAGTCCAATTTCAATTTTTACTCTGATCATCTGGAAGGAACCTCTTCCGAGATTATTATTATTTTCTCACTCGCGATGATCACTAGATCGTTGTGTCCGTGAAGTTGTCCGTTCATTTGTGAATTCTACACTTTTGCAGAAGATAAAGCCACTGGAGAGCAAACTGAAGGTCTCCAACTAAAAGATTAATAATGAGAGTGCGCCTATTATCATTGTATTTTTCGTAGACAAATAGTTATTTCACACAAACAATAGTTTTTTAATATTCATTTATATTAATTCTTAAGAACCGATTTTAGGCAACTGCGTTTTGTCCCTCACTCTAAATATTCATTCATTATTTCTTTCATTTTATTGCCTTCTCTTTTCTATTGTATTTTTATATATATACTAGAGGGTAGGTGGTAGTATTAATAGATATCAAATAATATATTTATTTTTTGTGGTCATTTTATGATTTGATTACACTAAAACACTTTTTGATGTCCCCTTCAATTAAACTCAAAATAATATGAAACTGTTAAGTGATCAATCTAAAAATTCTCAAAATTTTCCCCATCTTCCCGCAAATTTCTGATGAGTTGTACAAAACAGCTCTCTTCGATTCTTGCTTTGAACATTTGATGCTCTTCTTTTTGGAAGAAGAAAGTATTTAGAAATAGTGTTCACCAATATCATCATCCTCTTCTCTTAGTAAATACACAAGAAGAAGGCTTTTCTTCAAGCTTATTATTAAATAAACCAAACCCTTGATGAAAACCAAGCAACAAATAAACAAGAATAAAGTGATGAAATAATATTTGAAGAAGCTTGTAGGAAACTGAGGTTTTTGTTTTAGTGATGATCAGTGAACGAAGATAGCTCGATAACTGGCCAGTCATTGATTTGTAATTAACGCATGTAGGAAAACGTACCTTTAGATTTTTAATACAGGGTGGGATATAAAGATAGATCTACCACATTTTGAAGAGGTATAAAAAAATGAAAAAATTTAACTAGGAAAAAACTGAATATATTTTTGAAAAGAACATAATTTTTTTTTAAATGTGTTTTAAACATTATATCAGGCGAAAAAGAGGGGGGGGGGGGGGTCAAAAATGAAAATTCTAACCCTTTAGACCAAACTCAAATTTTGTATACATATTCTGTGGACCCACTGAAGGGTAGGAATGCAAAAACTAACCACCTAAAATTGGGGGTGGGGGGGGGGTCAAAAAATGAAAATTCTAGCTCTTTCGACCAAACTATCCATACAAAATTTGGTTAGTTTTTGCATTTCTAGCCTTCTGGGGGTTTACAGAATATGTATACAAAATTTGGTTAAAAGGGCTTTATTTTTTATTCCCCCCCCCCATTTTGGGTGTTTAGTTTTTGCATTTCTAGCCTTTTTGGGGCCCACAGAATATGTATACAAATGAATACCCCGTCCCTCCCCCTTTTTTTGTTCTTTTCAAAAATATATTCGGTTTTTTTCTAGTTACATTTTTTAATTTTTTATACCTCTTCAAAATGTGGTAGATCTTTATGCCCCACCCTCTGTATATACCTATATAAATATTAATCATTCATAACATTATAACAATTAAAAGCAGGGGCTATCAGAAAAATTGTGAGGCCCGGGGGAACTAATATTTTTGAGGATTTTCAAAATTTAAAATAACAATTTTATTTAAATAATTAGCGAATTTGGAATTTTTTCAAAAATCAACCCAGGTTAGGTACATAAACATGATAATATTAAGAAATGAATTTATTTTATTAGATTTTAGTAGAAATATTTTTACATTGCATATCAGAGGGTTTCGTCTCCTCAGGAATCTAACTAACTAACTAAGCTTTCCGGGTCGTTAGCTAAACCCTTAAGACAAATCTCTCTCCGATATGCAACATATTTAGCTTTATTTCTTATATATATTGCATATCGGAGAGAGATTTGTCTTAAGGGTTTGGCTAATGACCCGGAAAGCTAGTTGGCGCTTGGGTTCGATTCCTGAGGGGACGAAGCCCTCTGATATGCAATGTAAAAATATTTCTACTAAAATCTTAGATTCGTTACCAAATAAAATAAATTCATTTCTTAATTTTATTTAATATCTATTAAATTATAATATTTATTTATTTCACAGAAGCTTTGCTCGCTTCAAAATTAACAAATTCAGTTCTTAAATCTGATCCCTACACTAATTTACCCACACTTCCTCACACACAAGAACACTCAATGGCCATAATGGACCATAGTTTCCGAAGGCCATTAAAAAAAAAAAATTCAGTTATTACTAGGCCCGGGACAGATGCCCTTCTTGTCCCCCACTCGCCTCTGATAGGCCCTGATTATAAGACACACAAAGATTATATTCTAATTAATTGACATTTTACAGCTTCGTCAAATTTACTCATTAGCTATGTCAAAACCTATATCTGAATTTCCTGAATATGGAGATACAATGCGTTTATTGATTTTCCAATCCAAAGAAGATTTAATTGACAAAATAGAAAAAATTTTCACGGTAAAAAATTTCAATTAAAATATTTGATTATATATGTACATTTTAACAAGATGAATTTCTCTTTATTAGATTGTGAGCGAAAATGAAAACAACGAAGAAGAAAATTCCAATATACTTTTCAAAGAATTTTTACTTGATCTTAATGAAAGTCTTACATCTTTTATTGAGGCTACTCAAGAGGAAGATAACGAAACTCAAGAACGAGAAGAACTTTCAACTCAGTCTTGTTCGAATCGTCTTGAACTTCAAGAGGTAAATATTTAATTTTTAAGGAGAAACCAATGATGTTGACCTCTGCTTAATGTAAATAAATCTATGCAGATATATAGTTGATTTGTTTGAGACTATATGGTACAAGTTTCGAAGGTTTGACTTTCATCATCAGTCATTTTAATTAAAAATATGCTGTCTTCGCCAAGTACATTCATTATTTTTGGATTCATTAAAAATGCGAAGATACCGGGTTCGAACCCCGGCTGATCCTTTTGTCTATAAATAAAATAATATTTTCTTCGTTCCCTAAATTTAACTTAGTTTATAAATGTATATACACGGCCCCGTTGTGATCGCGCCCCGGGCGAAGAGAAAATTATTTTCGACCTTTGGGGATCGATTGGGGGGGTTAGGATATTGTTTAATTAATGAGTCAAGGCCAGGCTGCGAAAAATGAACGAGGAAGAGATTAAAGAAATTCCAAAATTCGTATAGACATTAGGTATTAACTTGAGTTCGGGGATCAGTGGCTAAGAGGATATAAGGAGCTAAGGAACATATGGCAAAGCATCGCAGTACACATGAGAAGATCCCGAGTTCGAACCCCGGCTGATCCTTTTGTCTATAATTATATTTTAAAAAAACTAAAAAACATGCTTCTAAAAAAGTACAAAATAATGTAATACTTAATCAAAAAGTGTGTGGCGCAGAAACTTTTAATTAATTTTGACAAAGTGCCCTACGCTTTTTGATTAAATATTACATTATTTTATACTTTTTAGAAGTATGTTTTTTAGTTTTTTTTAAATATAATTTATTTTTTACTTTTTAGTCTTAATTATTTTTATAGAGAAAAGCGAAATTTAACAGAATGAAATGTATTTATTTTTATATAATTTCATTTAAATTGAGAAGGTAACAATTATTTTTATAGAGAAAGGTTTGCGGAATTTAACAGAACAAAGGTCACATTGATAGATAGATATATAGATACATACATACATACAGGTGAAGCTAATATGAAACGTAATAAAAATAATATTTTCTTCGTTCCCTAAATTTAAATTAAATATAACATTTCTAAAAATATAACCGTTTTTCATTATCTATATATATATCATCTATATTTTTCGAAATGTTTTATTTTATTCTAATTTATTTTTTCAGTTTAAGGAGACAATAAAAGAGTGTGTCTTCTGCTGGAATTATAAATTTTTAATTAACATTAATTTCTGTGAATCAATTGTAATAGACTGATGAAGAGGGCAAAGCTCTCGAAACTATAGTCTCGTTATAAATAAATTAAAAATTTATAATTCCATCAGAAGACACACTCTTTTATTGTCTCCTTCAATTTATAAAAATTCTGCTACTCTCAGCAAAAAGAAACTTTCAATTTGTTTTTTCAGTATTTACTTACCAAAAGTAAAAAGCCACGAGGTTCTGCAAAATATGAAAAAGCTCGTGCTGAATTACTTCGAACTATCACTGGTTTTCTCACGCAAGCATTAAGACCTCCAATAAATATGCCTTTCCATGAAACAAGACTCTTTTCTGACATTTCATTGATAAAAGGAAGGATAACTGGATCTCCTCGGGCTGCAATACATATGGCTTTAACAAATCCGCAGCATTATTTACAGGTATTATTTATTTATTTAATAATACACTGACATAAACCCATTGTCCTTCAACTATGCAATATTAAGTAGGTAATTGGCTTTTAATTTCTGATTATTTAATTTAAAACTTTTAATTTTTTCAGTGCGAATGCTGTAACTTGACAAATTCAAGTGATATTTTGGTAACTCTTCCTGATATTTCTGTCGCTTATAAACTCCATTTAGAATGCGGGCGGTTAATCAATCTTTATGATTGGCTACAATCGTTTTCTGCGGTTGTTAATTCTGGTGAAGAAGAAAATAATCCATCGAAAATAGCACCTATAATACAGTATCCTTTACAATTTTATTTTAAATAAAAAATATTTATCCTTCTAAAAATAGAATATTTTCACTAATTTTTATTTAGGGGCTATCCATAAAATCCGAGACGCTAAATCCAAGCATTTTGATCCCCGTCCTCCCTTTGTCTCAGTTCGTCACATTTTACTAGACTCCTCTAACTATAATTTTTTCACGATATCCCCCACCCCCTTTCTTATAAACAAAAATGAATGATAATTTGTATAAATTTAAGTAATGCATGTACCAGGTATACCAGTATGCAGTGAGCGTTAAGATACAAATGTGTCGATAGGGAACATTTAATGTGAACGAGCCTTAATTTTTGTTTTGTTTGGTTGGTATGACATCTGTTAAACATATTTAATATACATCAAGTCATTGAACAAACAACATCATATTTTTTCATCGTTTTAAAAATGTCGGATTTTGTACCACAAAGTGATTATTTGCGGAAAGCATTAATTTTTGAGAAAAAGTGCTGCAGAATCGCATCGAATGCTTGTCGAGGCATATGGTGATCATGCTCTATCAGAAGCAACATGCAAAAGATGGTTTCAACGGTTCAGAGATAATGATTTTGATGTGACAAATGAAGAACGTGGAAGACCACCAAAAAAGTTTGAAGACGCCGAATTGCAAGCAATATTGGATGAAGATGATACTTTGAGTCAAAAGGAAATGGCAGCAATGTTAAATGTTGCACAGCAAACAATTTCTGACCATTTAAAGCCTATGGGAAAGATCCAAAAGTGTGGAAAATGGGTGCCACATGAATTGAACGAAAGGCGGATGGAAAACCGAAAAAACACTTGTGAAATTTTGCTTTAAAGACACGAAAGAAAATCAGTTTTGCATCGAATTGTTACTGGCGATGAAAAATGGATTTATTTTAAGAATCCTAAAAGGAAAAAATCATGGGTTAATCCGGGACAACCATCAACATCGACTGCAAAACCAGATCGATTAGGCAAGAAGGCAATGCTCTGTGTTTGATGGGATCAGAAAAGTGCGGTGTATCATGAGCTTCTAAAACCTGGTAAAACTGTTAATACTAATCGCTACAGACAACAAATGATCAATTTGAACCAGGCATTGATCAAAAAACGACCAGAATGGGCCAGAAGACACGGCAAAGTAATTTTGTTACACGACAATGCGCCTGCACACAAAGCAAAACTGGTTCAGGATACAATCAAAGCACTTGGCTGGGAGCTGCTACCCCACCCGCCGTATTCACCAGACTTGGCCCCTTCCGACTACCATTTGTTTTCATCGATGGGACACGCATTGGTTGAGCAGCACTTCGATTCCTACGAAGAAGTCGAAAATTGGGTGTCTGATTGGTTTAATTCAAAAGACGAACATTTCTATTGGCGTGGAATCCACAAATTGCCAGAAAGGTGGTCAAAATGTGTAGAAAGAAATCGTCAATACTTTGAATAAAAATTTTTTACTTTCCCATTAAAAATTAGTGTTTCATTTTCACAAAAAACGCTCACTTCATACTGCTATACCTAGTATATTGTATTTTCATATAAATTATACCTACCTATGTTTTTTTTAAATAAAAAGTCTTTTATGACTGCAAAATTAGAATTTTTTAAAATTAAGCTAGTTGTTTCACCATATGGGTTTTCTTAGGATTTTTTTGAAATTTAGACAGATTATTATTTAAATACTTCTGCATCGATTGGTGGCAAAACGAAATTGATGAACAATATAAATAGTTTCGGAGATATTAAATTCCAAAGATAGAGTTTTTCAGACTCTTATACATTGCACTATACAGGATACCGGAAAGCTTACATACATATTTAATTATAATTAATAAACTCTTCTTACCATTGTTATAAAAAACTAAACCAACATTAAACTATAACTAATACATTTTTTAAGAAAATTTTAATTCATAGTTACAACACAGTTTCTGAGATAATAATGAATAAATAATGAAAAATTTACACTAAAAACAAGCTGGCAACAACGTATATATTTAACCTAAAAAGTGGATTAACTTTAGTACTTTTTTGACGTTTTTTCGCTTCAGCTATTGTCGCAACAGTTTTTAATCGTTTATTAAGAACTTTTTGTTTAATAAATCGACCTTTATAATGTATTTTATCTATGATAAAAATACTCAAGCTCGGACAATGTTGTCAGATTTGTCAAACGAGCACGGGATTGGCTAGTAGTGGTATATAAATAGCAAAAAGTTTTGAGCTTATGAATTATGAATCCTTATTGTCTGTTCTATATACTCTAGCATTAACGTTTTGCTAGTATTGTCGCGAAACAACTACCTTAAATAAAAAATTAATTAATTAGATGAAGGAGGTGGTATCAGCCAAAGTTGGATGCGGTGGGTTCAAGGGTGTTTATTGAACCCAGCGCATCCAACTTTGGCTGATCCTCCTCTTCATTTAATATAGTTCCATCACAGCCACGAACTCTAACAACAAAAATAAATTAAGTTTAAAAATCATTTTGGTTCAATTAACTTTTTGTTATTTCGTGCCGTAAATGGAAAAAATAAAATTTTACTTTTTTTAAAGAATATAAACTAAATTGATGTAGGTATTTATGTGACATCTCTTTGCTCTGATCCCCTTTTCCCTCATCACATTTTGTAAACTATATGCCCCGCTTGTTGCATACGTTTTTTATGAATGGCCCCCTTATACCGAAGAAGACTTAAAAAATGTTCTTTTATAGAATTTGTTAAAATTAAAACAGGAATAGCAGGGAATTGGACAATAAATAAATATGAATGAATTGGACAATAAATAAATAATAGATTAAATGGGCCAGACGTTTCGTCGATTTATTTCTACTTCCTCAGTGGCCCATTTCATCACTCTTTATCAAAAGACAATTCCACTATGCGACGAAACATCTTTAATCTTTTTTATTATAACTACAATACATTCTTGGCCTCAATTATTCAACAATCTTGAACCTTTTTCTCCTTTCAACAATTAAAAAATCAAAATTCTTATAAAAATCTTATATGTTGGTTTTTTTCTTAAAAAAAAAAAAGATTTTTATAAGAATTTTGATTTTTTAATTGTTGAAAGGAGAAAAAAGGTTCAAGATTGTTGAATAATTGAGGCCAAGAATGTATTGTAGTTATAATAAAAAAGATTAAAGATGTTTCGTCGCATAGTGGAATTGTCTTTTGACAAAGAGTGATGAAATGGGCCACTGAGGAAGTCGAAATAAATCGACGAAACGTCTGGTCCATTTAATAAAAACTCTGTTTTTTATTTATTGTCCAATTCCCTGCTATTCCTGTTTTAATTAATACTTATTATGGATTCGAGTGATATTCCATTTTTTTTTGTCTTTTTCATTCGTTCTCGTTTATCGTGATGGATAAAATTTATTATTAATGTTCTTATATTATTTAATCAATTTTAATTCAATCTTCATTCAACAAATAAAATGGGTAAAAAATCTATCTCTGTGTCTTAGATCGTTCCAATAATTATGAAATCTTAAAATTTTGAGTTTCAACTAAATATTACAATAATCTTTTTTAAAATTATTTTTTTAAGATTCCAGTACTATTTAAACTTTTTAAAAATTTCTCAAAAAGACACGATTTTGATGAAAAAAAATTATGTTAAACGGCTTTAGTTTCATAAAAAAACTTTTTAATTTGATAAATAAAGTAAAAATTATTTTTATAACGACATAAAAATGCTTTTTATCTTATTAACTTTAGAAAAATTTATATTCTGTAAAGATATCTATCAGGAAACTTTTTTTTGGCCAGCTTTAATCCTAATCATCCACCAATTTTTTTTATTTTTCATCAAAATCGTTTTTTGAAATTTTGAAAAACACTATGATTCTTTAATATAGAACGCTTAAAAAAATTAAATCAACCAAAGTTGTTATCTCTGTAACTAGTTAAAACTTATAATTCAATATTTCATCATTGGTTCAACGGTCAATATACATTTTATTATTGATGATAAATCGATCAAAATGATGTAATGGAAATTTGATCCTTGTAGGGAGTATGATCTTTTTCAATTTAATTTCCTTAAAATATTTTCAGAGCGCGTTTTACCAAATCTGTAGCCGAGTTACAACATCTAGGATTCATCAAACCTTCTAAACGTAAGACTGATCATGTGATGCGACTCACCTGGGGAAATAGTTAATAATTTTCAGCTTTGTTTTGTGAAATCTAGTATTAGTTTTCATTTTTTTGAATATTTTCATTTTCATCTATTCATTATTAGTTTTATTTTATTTATTATTTTTTTTTTATTTGTATGTATATCTTGCTCAATTTTTTAATTTAAGTGGATTAAAAAAGTGTTTGGCTATGACCAAATAATCCAACATCAATAAAAATTATTTAATGTTGCTGTTTATCTATATATTTTTATTCAATGAAATAAATTTCTCCTCTATTTCTCTTCATCCATACTTATTATTTAATAACTATTGATTCATCTCGGCTCTCCATATTAAAAATCAGACAGGAAAATCTTCAATTTTTTTAGCAGTGTATTTTTGTATCACTAAAGACCTTTTAAATAAGAAATAAATTATTTTTTATCGTAGAAAAATACTTTTTGTCAAATTCACAACTATTAAATAAGCACTTGCCATAAAATAATTATTATTTGATGATTTTTTAATGAAACAAAAACACATCATTTAAAAATATATCTATTGTGTTTTAGTAATATAAGATTTTTATTATTTCAACCTAATTTTATGAATGTAAAAAAATCAGAAAAGAAAAAACATTTTTATTACTAAATTGACCCTTGTGGAGTTTTAAATAAGAAGTCTATTACCAACAAACTTTATCTTGAAAAACATTTTTACATTTTCGAATACGTAAGTTGAGCCGACTGTGGGTCAGTGGTTAGAGTGTCGGTCCACTGGCCTGAATTACGCAGGTTCGAGACTGAGTCTCGGCAGATATTTGCAGTCGCCTCCTCTTGGAAAGCAATGGCAACCTACCAACCAACCAAGAGTATAATTGCCTAGTAACCTCTCCAATATATCCCACATATCCAACATGTCCCGTATATCTGTGTAAAACAACTAAACACACTCAGCACAGGTATATGTGAAGAGGGGCCGACGCCCGTTTCGGGTATGGCACTCGAAGAAGAACCTCTCCAAACTAGCCGTTCGGAACCGGCGTTAAAAAGTAGGTCCCGTATATCTGTGTAAAAACAGCTAAACACACTCAGCACAGGTATATGTGGAGAGGAGCCAAAACGTCAGGGAGACCTGATATGGCACTTAAAGAAAAAGAAGAATAAGTAAGTTGGCCAGAGATATTTTTAATTATTAAAGCTATTTTTATCAATCTAACGATCATTTTTCAATCAATATTTAAATATATTAGCAAATATAAAAACTAAACTAGAAAATAGAAATACAATTTATTAAGTATTTTAGTGTTTAGGAGTGAGAAATTAATATAATTTATCTTTTTATGTTTGGCTCCTTCGTATTAATAATAGAAAATTTTGAAATGGATAAATGAAATTTAATAAATGTTCATGTTGAATTATTTATTATTGTAAGTTACTAGTTTCGCCATTGTTTGGCTCATCAGACCTATTTACATTTTGTGTTTATAAAATTTTTTTGGCTGAACAATACATTTCACTGGGAAATCACAGATAATAACATATCACAACAGAACAGTTTTTATCCATTCATGACGGACCAGTTCCAGAAAGAATACATTCGACGAGAGACAGTCCAAGAGTTAAAAAGTGGTTAAATATTTAAAAATAGTGTCTCCGTGTCAAATCACATCCCCAAGGGACGATCCACCATGATCGGACTGGCTATGAACCCGAAATTATTTCTCTTATTGCCCCAATAACTCAAAAAATAAATATAATGAAAAACTCCTACAAAAAGATCATGGACACAACATCAAAAATATTTTTAGAATCGGATCTAAATGATCTGAAAGTAAAATTAAGATCAAACAACTACCCAGATCAAATAATAAATAAACATTTGAGGAGTTCTCCATATAAGAATAAGAACAACATCTCAAAAAATGAAACAAACTATATTTATGTAAAACTGCCATATCTAGGATGTATCAATAATGACTTCAGGAGAATGTTGATAGCAGGCAAAACAATAAAAATATGCAACACCAGTGACAACAAAATACAAAAAATGTTTACTTCCAACTATGAAGGCACCAACAATAACAATGAGTTCAACATAGTATACAAATACCAGTGTAGTTGTGATAGCACATATATCGGAACGACAAAGAACAAAAATCAACGATTGTATCAACATGATCTCAATGTTAGAAATAAAAATGTCAACCACACAGCTTTAACGGAGCATCTAATCCTAACGGGGCATGAGCTTAACAAGAATAATTTTAAAACTGTTTACAAGGACAACAACAGTTTTAAGAGATTTTTTGTGGAAAGTCTTTTTATAAACAATGAACCAAATATATTAAATAAACAACAAGACTATGAATTCGCCGATTTCTATAATGGGGCATGGAAAATATAAAACTGTAATTATAGATCTATTTTTGCATTCAAAATAAATTTTTAAAAATAGACATCTAATTAATATCAAGAGGTAATTCGGGTTCATAGCCAGTCGATCATGGTGGATCGTCCCTTGGGGATGTGATTTGACATGGAGACACTATTTTTAAATATTTAACCACTTTTTAACTCTTGGACTGTCTCTCGTCGAATGTATTCTTTCTGGAACTGGTCCGTCATGAATGGATAAAAACTGATCTGTTGTGATATGTTATCTGTGATTTCCCAGTGAAATGTATTGTTCAACCAAAAAAAATTTTATAAACACAAAATGTAAATAGGTCTGATGAGCCAAACAATGGCGAAACTAGTAACTTACAATAATAAATAATTCAACATGAACATTTATTAAATTTCATTTATCCATTTCAAAATTTTCTATTATTAATACGAAGGAGCTAAACATAAAAAGATAAATTATAATCAATTTATTAAATTTTAATTTTCTCCATTTACTCTTGTTACACAAAAATATCTCCTAATTCACAATTCATTATAATTAGAATTTGTTTTTTAGAAATGTTCTTTATTTTTATTTGAGAACAAGAAAGGTTTCAAGTAATCTAAAAAATTGAATAACTTGAGATGGGAGAAGTTGAAAAGTCTAGAATATTTCACGCTAAAAAATGAGCTAATCAAAATAATATGAATAATTAAATAAAAATATATGTTTTAAGT
This sequence comes from Forficula auricularia, assembly GCA_024734495.1. NCBI lineage: Eukaryota > Metazoa > Arthropoda > Insecta > Dermaptera > Forficulidae > Forficula > Forficula auricularia. Next base: position 724,275 of record JALMQS010000101.1, on the reverse strand, counting down.
CTAGGTAGATTTTTAAAGGCACGTTTATTTAGTATCCGCATATCTTCTAGATGGCGACTGTGGGTCAGTGGGTTAGAGAGTTGGACCGCTGGCCTGAACTACGCTGGTTCGAGACTGAGTCTCGGCAGATATTTGCAGTCGCCTCCTCTTGGAAACCAATGGCAAACTACCAAGAGTATAATTGCCTAGTCAACCTCTCCAAACTAGCGGTTCGGAACCGGCGTTAAAAAGTAGGTCCCATATATCTGTGTAAAACAGCTAAACACACTCAGCACAGGTATATGTGGAGAGGTGCCGAAACGTCAGGGAGACCTGATATGGCACTTAAAGAAGAAGAAGATATCTTCTCTAGATCCGCATGTAGCGGCTTCCCGAGGGGAGATTATCGAAAATGGAAGGGTGGGAAAATAAGATATTCTAAGAGTCGTGCTGAGAGTGCTAGGACGTTGAATCAGGTAGGTACACTTGGAATGGAATATCAAGAACAAAAGATTGCTCCGCTAAGATTTGCTGATGACATTCCACTTCTAAGAGGCAATAACAACGAATTAAAGGACAGTCTGAACGGAATTAACAAAATTTTACTAGAGGAGATCAAATGAAAATAAATAAGAGCAAGATTAAGGTCCAAGAACTTCATATCGAGGATTACATACATGTTGATAAGGAGAGAATGAGAGAATTTTAAGTTATGTCTCCGGCAGGCAGTGGCGTAACAATAGGGTGGCAGCTTGAGCAAAAATTTCACGGACTCCCGGCTCAGAGGGCCGCGAGCACAGAGGACCTAACATTTATTATTATAAAATTTAGTAAAATGTATTACTTTTGTATTCAATTAATTTAAGTTACCTATTAAAATACTATTGATGTAAATATGACAGGTTCACATTAAGATATAAGAATAAAACGAATTTATTTTTGAGAATCGTAATCTCGATATTTACTTTCGGGTGACTAACCCATTCAGGAGAAACAGAAAGTAATTGACCTGGATGAGGGCCGAAATTGAATACAGAGTCAATGGTATTTTTTTTTTTTTGGTAAGATAACAAACGGGTAAATATTTAAAATTAGTGGAGGGAGAAAAGGTAGGGAGTCTACTTTTGTTTAATTTTGAATAACACTTTTGGAGAAATGAGGAAAAAAAAAATTTATCATTGACTTGTATTTAATTTCGACTTATGCCAGATCAGTGTACTTTCTGTTTCTCCTGAAGATGGGTTAGTCACCCTATACTATCGAGATAGAAATTCTCAAAAATAAATTCGTTTTATTTTTTTATATCTTAATGTGAAACTACAATATTTTTATCCAATAATTTAAAAATGTTTCACCAAGTACCAACACCAAATTCCTTAAAAACTATTAAAATAGAGACTTAAATTAAGTTATTAGAAAATCAACGAAAAATACCCTCAATAATTATTATAATAGCGTTTGTATCTACTTTACGTGGTGATTTATTAAAAAGAAACTACGATGTTGGTTGTAGTGTCTTTACATGGAAGGAGGGCCCCATCCGATGAATTTGCTACGGGCCTCAACGGTATAGTTACGCCACTGCCGGCAGGTACACAAATCACCTGAAAATGATCATTTTGAACCTCTTTTATAACGTCATTTTAAATCGAAATAAATTGAAAAAAATTAAGTCTAATTCTACTTAAAAAGATCTTGATAGAGAGGTACTTCACACCCTATGATAAAAACATTTTTAATTTTTAAGGTAGTTGTTTCACCATATGGATTTTCTTAGAATTTTTTTGAAATTTAGACAGATTATTATTTAAATATTTCTGCATCGATTGGTGGCAAAACGAAATTTATGAACAATATAGTTCCGGAGATATTAAATTCCAAAGATAGAGTTTTTCAGACTTTTATACATTGCACTATGCGGGATATCGGAAAGTTTACATACATATTTAATTATAATTAAGAAACTCTTCTTACCATTGTTATAAAAAACTAAACCAACATTAAACAATAACTAATACATTTTCTAAGAAAATTTTAATTCATAGTTACAACACAGTTTCTGAGATAATAATTAATAAATAATGAAAAGTCTATAATAAAAAATTTACACTAAAAACAAGCTGGCAACAAAGCATTTATTTAACCTAAAAAGTGGGCTAACTTTAGTACTATTTTTGACGTTTTTTTCGCTTCAGTCATTGTCGCAACAGCTTTCAATCGCTTATTAAGAACTTTTTGTTTTATAAATCTTCCTTTATAATGCACTTTATCTGAAATTTCTATGATAAAATATATACAAGTTCGAACAGTGTTGCCAGATTTGTCAAACGAGCACGGGATAGTAGTGGTACATAAACAGCAAAAAGTTTTAGGATTATGAATCCTTATTGTCTGTACTATATAAGCTAGCATTAACTTTTTGCTAGTATTGTCGCGAAACAACTACCTTAACTCTACGAAAAATTCGACACATCTCAAAATAATCATTCGATTAAAATTTTAATAATATTTGATTTAGGGGAATATTAATATATATAACTTATAAATGTCAACTTTCTATCTTATTCAATTTATGAACTATAATCCAAATAGGCAGACTTTGTAGCGACAATATAACTTTTTCTTTTGAATTGAATCAAATCATACTTTCACTTGAAAGAAAGAAAAACGAGAAAGGGGTTTATAAAAAACAATCGAAGAGTAATTAGAAGAGCTTCATGAATTCCGCTCTCTGGGAACTAAATTCACAGACATAGGAAACCAAGCCGCCAGATATTAAGTCTAGGATTGCTCAAGATACTTAAGTATCTTCACATATTAATTAATATGTGATTTAATTCAAATCAAAAATCGCTTCTCCTTAATTCAAGTTCATTCACTCTACATATTGGAATATCTTTTAACTCGTAAAGTATTGATTTTAGACATTTGACTCATATTAACTTTTTTATTGGAAATTAAATCTTCTTTAATATAGATCATTATATAAATTTGTTGCGCTTCAAAGGGTTAGGGAGTAATGGTGAAATTTAAGTGGAAAGTAAGATAAATAATGCTCTAGTGACCTAGATTATCAACCTATAAAAAAACTTTCACGAAGAAATATTTTGATATTTTAATACCCTAAAACAGGGGTCCCCAAAATTTTTAGAGATAGGGCCACATGTGAACATTTATCTTTTAAGTCGTAAAGTATTGATTTTAGACATTTCACTCATATTAACTTTTTTATTGGAAATTAAATATTCTTTAATATAGGTCATTATATAAATTTATGTAACTCAAAGGGTTAGGCAGTAATGGTGAAATTCAAGTGGAAAGTTAGATAAATAATGCTCTAGTGACCTAGATTATCAACCTATAAAAAAACTTTCACGAAGAAATATTTTGATATTTTAATACCCTAAAACAGGGGTCCCCAAAGTTTTTAGAGATAGAGGCACACGTGAACATTGAAAACAATGGTGAGCCCGGATATAACATATATTATACGGAAATTATATTAATAATACGCTATTATATGGCATTAATATTAAATATAGTGAATATTTGTGAATTAATCTAATTAATTATTATTTTATTAACCGATAGGTTAAAGTAACAGGTGCTGATCATAGCTACTAAATCTTATTCAAATTTATTCATGTTTAATGAGCATTTATTCCATTTTTAATTATTTAAACAAGGAACTTTGGGAAGTGCCAAAATGGGGGATAAAAATAATACGAAAGTTTGATTATATTATTATTGTTAAATTAGGGGTTTGGAATGCTAATGTTAATTTGAAATTTCAACATTGAGAAAAGTTAATAAATGATAGAAATTGATTTCGACAAGAATAGGGCATCGAAGTGTGTGAGGGAATCCACAGCAGGTTTTGTGAATTGGCCTTATTTATTTTTATTATCCTATATTTTTATATTTTTGAAACTGACCATAATTCATTTTCCCGAGACCTCCCACATTTTAACCCTCAGCTTTAAAAAGTCAAATACTTTCGGTAAATAAAACCGCTTGAAAAAGTTCCGTTATAGAACGGACCTTTACCCTCTTTTTCATATGTGAGTTATGTTATAACATAATTTCAATCACGCTTGTGATTGGTTAAGAAATTTTTATTTAACTTATTATTTTTATTTTTATTTTATTTTATTTATTATTTTTTTTTAATGCGATCGAATGCAAGAAGGGGGCGAAATATAAATCTTAACCAAAACATTCTGTGAAAAAACAGGCCAAGTTCGAAAAAGTAGTGAAATCTAGTGTGTAGCCAAGTTAAATTCGCCAAGAATAATTAAGTTGAGGAAATAGTAGATCTCTCAACTTAATTATTCTTGGCGAATTTAACTTGGCTACACACTAGATTTCACTACTTTTTCAAACTTGGCCTGTTTTTTCACAGAATGTTTTGGTTAAGATATAATACAAGAATTGCTCGTTTTTTTGGAAAATCAATTCATACGAAATTTGTTTTTAATAAAATTGATAATTTATTTTTCCTAATAAAATTTTCTCGGTAGGCTTGCAAGTTAAAGCCTGCTGGGCATGTTTAATTTGATAATACAATTTCCAAATCAAATTGATTTAATTTTTTATTTTCGTACCAAGTAAGAACTTAGTGGAAGGGCTATATGTATATAGTGTCGATAAAATTTCATTTTTACAGTAGGCACACAGCTACAATGAAATTTTCTGTTCAAATCCTAATTAAATTTAAGGTAATTCATCAGCCCGCACGAATAGAACATAAAACTAAAATTACAAAATGACATGTTTAATAGAATTTTAAGAAATCTATTCAAAGCTATCTTAATCGATAAGGAGCGCGAATTTTTCATTGAATAAGGGAATTCAAACGCTTCTATCCATATATAATTTCGCAGTGGAACTATGCAACAATTTTATTTAATTTCAAGAACCAATATACTTTTCAAAACAAAATAAATTGGCACTTTCTGATGTGGCCATCCACATGACTTGACCATACACCCTGTCCCTCTTATATTTATATTTAATAAAATTATGTATAATCATTTAGGAGAGTGGTTAGTTTGTTCATTTTTAGACTACTGGGGGCCCACTGATTATCTCTACAAAATTTGGTTGAATTTGGTAGAAGAGCCTAGATGTACACTTATGAGGGCTTTTTTGTATACCAAAATGCCATGGTTTCGCCCAATTTTTTTAATCAAATTAGTTTCAGCCGTTTTTGAGATATTTCGAAAAAAATAGTTAAAAAAACAACTTTTTTCATGCACGATCACAATACTTGACCATACCATGTATGGTAAAGTAAAAAAAAAGTCTAATTCAAATTTAAGAGATCTTTACAGGAATAGTCTATGCTTCACACAGAAATGATCAATTTTCATAGTAAAACCTCAGACCTCGAAGTGTGATTTAGAACTTAATATAATTTTAAACAAGAGGCACCTTTGAGGCCCTATGCAAGGGATAAAGTTTCCAATCTAAATAACATGGGGTTTTGGAATCAACTCTTCTGGCATAATAAAAATAATCCATAACTTCTCAGATCAAGTAGTAGACCACGTCTCTTGAACTTCTATAGGAATTTTTTAAAGTCAATAATATTTTCATTATTGTCATGATCTGCTTTAAACACGTTTAAATAATTAAAATGAATAAGCAAAAATGAAAATAAGTAGTATGACGTACTATTCTAAACCGACTAAGATTATCTCTAAAGATAAACTAAGTATAGCTTGGACTAATTGCTCTCGAGGGGTATATAAGGGGGGAGAGAGATATGGATAGTGGTCAGTGTATCTCAGCCAGTGGCGTGTGAAACATCAACTGGGAATGTTACAATATGGCTTCTGGACCTTCATCCATCCTCTCAGGTGACTCCACCCCTTACTAATAAACAACACTTCATCACTTATATTACTTTTAATAGCTGGGGTAACGGGTAGGTGTGTACTTCATTGTTCTTATAGATAAAGATGTACAGACCTACTTCAGGGCCTGGCCTCCCTCCCTACTTGAGCTCATGATTCTTTTTTCAAGAGAATCATGTCCTGTCCCTAATCCTAACCAACTTCAATCCCTGTTTTTACAAATCCTTATTCCTTCGAAATCGAAATGTTTCGCGAGTATATTTTTACTTGTGTGCGAGTGTAAGTGGGTTCCTGTAGGGTCAGAGTATTCCAGGTCCAGGCACGAGACGTTGGCTGTTAAGGTAAGATATCTTTATAATACTCTATTCTTATAATTAAATAAGTAAGAAATATTCTAAATTTTTCAAGTACTCTTTTCGAAGTTTTCAAAAAAAAAAAATATAAAATAAAATAAATAATATATTAAATATAATTTTATTACGAATATTTATATAGAAAAAAATACTTTAAATTCACTATATTATTTTACTAATATTTTTTCTCTTTTTCAGGTAGGTGCTCGTCCTACTAAAACTAACATTTAGATTAAGGATTTGATTTTCTTATTTCTCGGAAAATCAAATCCTTTATCTTTTTTAACCTTTTATTCATTTCCCAGTAAATTCCTTAGTATTTTCTTCTCGAATTGAATCGCGAGTATAATTTTTATTGTGCGCGGCTGTCCCTGTGTTCCAGTGGAGTCAGCATCCCAGGTCTAAATACGAGAGGTTGGATAATTAAGGTAATATATCTATTTAATACTTTAATTTAACTTTAAATTCACTATATTATTTTACTAATATTTTTTCTCTTTTTTCAGGTAGGTGCTCATCCTACTAAAACTAACATTTAGATTAAGTATTTGATTTTCTTATTTTCTGGAAAATCAAATCCTTTATCTTTTTAACCTTTTATCCATTTTCCCGTCAATTCCTTTGTCTTTCCTTCTCGAATCGAATCGCGAGTATATTTTTTATTGTGCGCGGGTGTCAATGTGTTACTGTGGAATCAGCATTCCAGGTCTAAAAACGAGACGTTGGCTAGGTAGAGAGGGACGATAGGATTTCGTTTTTGGATTTGGAAATAATAAAGAAAAGCGATGGCTCACTATCATTTGATATATATAAAAAGGCTTCAAATAGTGGAAGGATATCCAACTACCTTTCCAACATACCTTTCTGATAAAGGATCAATAGTCTGAACTATTTTTTGAGGAGAATTTTTGTTTTGTGTGATGATGAGTTTAGGCAGAAAAATATTGTGAACTACATAGACATGGCTGTATCGAATAACTACCCTATGCACATTATTAATAGGACAATCAGAGAATTCTCAACTAAACAAAATAATTTAAATGACAATGTTAACATTTTAACAAATATTAATAATTCAAATAACCAGGTCGGACCATACTATTCTGTTGCTTATATTCACGGCATATCCGAAAAAATAAGAAAACTTTTTAAAATTTACAACGTGAACATTGCCCACAAAAATATAGACAATATTCAATTTTTATTTAATAATAAAGATCCAACCCCTAGAGAATTATGTAATAATATTATCTATCAAATTAACTGTCTAGATTGTCCATCAAATTCTAGCACCTATATAGGGCAAAGTTCACGTTCACTAAAAATTAGGGTATATGAACATAAATTAAGTGTTCGAAATAAAAAGAGCAACACTGCACTCTCCACCCACGCAGCTGAACATAGTCATTCTTTTGATTACGATAATGCGAAAATATTGGTCAAGATTGATAACTACTATAAAAGATCCATAGCCGAAATGCTATATATAAAAATAGCAGGTGATAAGGCTATCAATTTTAAAAGAGATTGTATGTTTCTATCCAATATTTATACATCTATCCTGTGTGATATGAGCCAACAGTTGTTTTCTTGATCTTAATGTATAGAAACTTTTTTGGAATTTTTTATAAGAATTTGTATAATTTGATTGAATGAAAAAATGCATGTGATTTAAAAGTAATTAGATTCTAATTTGGATTTTTTGTTTGTAAATAAATAATGATGGGATATATGATGACCTCACATAAGGGTCAAATATCTAATTATAATGTAATATATAGAAAAGATTTATATAAACTCATTACTTTCATTCTGAAACTTTTGGGTCCAGGCACGTTATAAATTCGCATGAAGCTAAAAGAAATTTTTATTTTTGACAAGGCTTGGTTCGATCACATATGTGTACCGCATTTTGTGTATAACTGTAAGTCTAAATAACCAACTTGGTCA
>JALMQS010000101.1:424779-716035 GCA_024734495.1 Forficula auricularia | reverse complement strand
ATATATGCAATTTTGTAATCTTTTCCTTTTTTCTAAATTTAATTTGAGATATTGGTTTGAAGCAAATTCGCTTTTATATTTTCAGTTTAATAAAATTATTTCACATGGATAGATAATACAATTTCAATTTTGTTTAAAAAAATAACATTCAAGAGTAAATATATAAATCATTTACTTTTAAAAATAATCCCCTTATATTTCAATATTCGCCTCTAAACTTCAATCTGATTATTTTCTGTTTCTGATCTTATGCATAAGTCCTTTCTCTCATATCATACTCAGATCTACAAATTATTTATATTTGTTTCTTAAATACAAATATTTGACAAAATTTTTATACAAAATTTCGAATGTTTAAGACTTTGATTCGAAACAAATTGCAGTATTGGAGACATTGTACTGGGATTTGTTTCGGAAAAGGTCTTTTAACAATGACTTATCTCAAGTGTAGACGTATTTTGCTACAAATACAATGTCTCCTATTTGTTTCAAAACACGCCTAGCCTTGAAATTTTCATTATTTTCGGCTTTCAGATTTCAAATTGTATTTCTGAGTGTTTTATACATTTGAAACTAAAGATACTTAATATTTAAAATTTTAAAATTATCACTCTATGATGTATATTATGTAATTTGCGTTCAAAATTATATTAATGATCTCCCTTTAATAATTTTTTATTTATCTATCCATGTGGGGGTGGTGACAGCTGCCTACTCGTGGTGCCCCCTGTTCTCGCTAAACAGCTGTCTATGTCTCTGTATAAATCAACTATAGAGACATAATCATATATAATAATTATATTTGCATAATTTTTTACATACACTACACATTCCCATTAATGATAATAATCAATTTCGAAAACTCAAATATAAAATTATAATTACTCTTTTTTTAGAAATAGTTAAAAGGTGTGGATTTTACAAAAATATAATAAAAATTTCTTGTTTAATTTTATTAATTAAAATTCATTCAAAATTTATGCAAATAATTGTATATTATATATGAAATTTGAAATATTTATATTCGACTGAAAGTACAAAGGGGAAACTTTTCGACGTCATTGTCTCTAAGAATTAGTAGTATAGTAATTTAACAAGTAATAAATACAATGGCTAAGTGCATATTTTTTTCTAAATTAAATGTTTTTTGGGATAAAAATTCCTACAAATTATTATGAAAAATAATTTAGAGATTCCAGATATGATACCATTCCAGTATTACACGGATTCCAATAATATTAAAAGTAATTAAAAATTTAATAGTCAATTCTGCCGCCGCTCCAGACATCATCTCAACCACTGTAATTAAAAATTGCGCTCCTGAACTGCCTCCTATTCTCTCAAAAATTCTCATACACCTCTAGCACATTTCTAGGGAGGGAGCTGGAAAATAGCAACCAATTAATAAAAAAAAGGGGGAATCTTCAAATGTAGCCAATTATGGTACGATCGCTTGGTTCGGTTCTTTCTAAAATCATTGAAAAGGTAATAATGAGCAAGTTCTTCAGTATTTAGAATCTAATGAACTAATCCATAAGAGACGGTTTCAGGCAATTTCTAAGACTCAACACCCCTAAGCACTTAAATTGGATACTAACCGAACAAACACATTTGTCAATTCGTTTATCCCTATTACTTTTAGAGAATGGAACTCTCTTCCTCTGTCTGTCTTCCAATCTACATATCTTCAGCCTTTCAAGACCTGCATCCACAGGCACCTTCAACTCCTACCCATTCTCTGAAATTTCTTCTTCTTTTCATGATACATGGGTCCATCGCCGTCTACGAGGTTGCACTTTTTTGTGCAACTTCTCTTGTACCAATATCATTATAAAACAAACAAACAATAACGCTGGTTTAAAATGATCACATGACTCTTTCTCAGGAGACAGCTATAAAAAAAACATTCTCGGCGTAAATGAACATTTAAAAAATAATTTTTTTTCAAAATTTTTTATTAAATAATCATTATTTCAACAAATACCAATTACATTACAAATATAGCAACCAATAAGATTTCCTACAAGCAAAGCAATAAGAGCAGTCTTTTTTTTTTTTTATTTTAATGTAGAATTAAAAAAATGAACCTATGGTAAAGCCATATAGGTATATATGTATAATATGGATGGTCAAATCATCTTATTTAAAATTATTGTAGAATCAAGTGATAGTCAAAAATTATAATTTAATTGTTTTGATTATAAGAAAATATCTTGGATAACATTGATGTGCAGATAAAGAAACGTTTTTATTTCTCTAATCGCGTCGTGGTCATTTTATATTTCAATTTTAGAATATATATATATATATATTTCTTGAAGCTATAAAAAATACAATTAAATTTAATGTTTTTATTTTCGTTGTATGCTTTAGTGGGAATGATTTAATAGAGTCGTCTTGCATATTCATCGGCATTGAGCTTTGGCCATTGAGTCTGCTGGTAGCAGCCGGAACACGGCTCGGACATTAATTTAATCATTTTACAATCGGTCGCTTATAAAACGTCGGGCTTTTTGATGTTTTACGGCCCCAAAGAGAAGAGACCCGAGGGGCCCCTGAGGCTTCGCCCCTTAAAAACCATCCGCCTTCACCCAAAGGCAAGTCCCCGCAAGGACCACTACAGGAAAATCCAACAAATCGGAACAAGAAATTATCAATGACTGTTTTTTTTTCTTTTACTATGTCGTTTCAGAGAGTATAGAAAAAAATATAGATGGAATTCCGAAGATTTTTTTTTAATTTTAAATTTAACTTTTCGAATATAATTAAGCCATGTAGAGGCTGTGCCTAGGTCATCGGTCGGCAACCTTTTAGATATTGCGGACCACTAAAATGCACAATTTAAAATGTCACAAATCTCTAAGATATTTTTAAAGGTACGAATTATTTACTAGTGTTGAGTATGATATGACCGGGTTTAGTTGATAACTTTTTACTTCCTAATTTTTGTAATTTTTTCTGTCATCATTTTGAAATAAAGTAGGTGTAATTCGTAACTATAACTATTTGGCTATAACTTGTGATATTTAAATTCTTTATAAAATTAAATTTGTCTTGTCAAAAAAAAAGTTTTAAAAAAATTTACAAGATGTATCAAGTTAACCCGGTCTGGGTTGATAAGCTAATAAGGTGTCAGGAATTAATAAAATAATAAACAAAACAGAAATATGAACAAGTTTTATTGTAACTATAAAAGATATTTTTAAAATCTACAACATTTTGGGAAAAATGAAAGCTGTAACAATCATTGATTGTGACCGATTACTCCGACTCTGAAGAGGAATTTGGGTTTGATTGGCAGTTAATACAAGTGTAAAAGGAGTTGTTCTCTGCACAGACGATGTGTGCCCACTTCTTGCAGGAAGTACACTGGATCCAGTCTTGGCCAGGTTTGGATGAAGAATAACTCTTGAATTACATCAAATAATAATTTTTATAAAAAAATAAAACCGACTTCAAAAAAATTAAATGCAACAAATAAAATAATAATAACTTAAAAATCAAATGAAATACACTAAAAGGTATAAAATAATTATTATCTTATTTAGTTACAAGTAAACGACGAAATATTAACATGAAATTACTTTTTGAAGTCGGTGCCAAACAAACTATACCTATAAGCGAGCGTACCCACCAAACGTAAGGAAGTCGAGTGCGATTCATAAAAGGTATATGTTTGGCACCGACTTCAAAAAGTAATTTCATGTTAATATTTCGTCGTTTACTTGTAACTAAATAAGATTTTTTTTTTTTTTATGATAATGATGAGAGAAGGAGTTACACCAAAAAAGGTGCAACCCCTAAAGGCCTGGGTTGGCCCCTCCATCGTGAAAAGAAGAAGAAAGAATTTTATGGGTTGGGCGGGGGTCGAAGGTATCTGTGGATACGGGTCTTAAATAGCTGAAGGTTATAAGTCGCGGGAAAGATGGTGGCGAGGGAGCGAGTTCCAGTCTCTGGAGGTCAAAGGGATAAAAGAGTTGGCGAAAGCGCTTGTTCGACTTTTATCCAATTTGACAGCGAAGGGGTGCTGAGCGTTAGAAAACCGCGTGTTTCGCGTAAAAGAGGGCATTAGGGGGGATAATTGATTTCAGCTCGACTGAACAGACACCGTGATAGTATCTGTAGTACAGGGAAAGGGCAGAAACGGTTCTTCGGTGAGCCAGGGAGTCGAAGTGAGTTGGTTAGAGCCGGTTCTCCTATTAGTTTAATTGCTCGCTTCTGAATTGCATCCAGTGTAGCAAGAGAATGCTTGGAGGCACCCCTCCACAGATGAGAGCCATATTCGAGACAGGGACGAATTTGAGCCTTATACAGCATAAGAAGTTGACTGGGAGTATAACAGCGTCTAGACCTAAATAGGAGACCAAGCTTGCGCGCTGCAGCTTTAGCAGTGGCTGAGATATGGTCATTCCATGAAAGGTCAGACCCTAGAGTTACGCCTAGCATTGAAATTTTATCCCTGAATTCTAGTGAGTTTGAGTCGAATGATATGTTTGGGAGGTTTCTGTCGACGCGCCTAGAAATAAGGCAACACTGAGTTTTCCCTGCATTGAAGTTAACTAAGTTTTGGGATCCCCAGTTTTTAAGTTTGCATAAGTCTAAATTAATTGAAGAGGCAATGTCTGCACGGTTTTTATGCGATGCAGGGGCGTTATGTAGGGTGCTGTCATCTGCGTAACAATGTACCGGATTGGAGGGCAAGTTTAGAAGGTCGTTGATATAGATAAGAAAAGCGTAGGGGAGATAACCGATCCCTGAGGAACTCCAGCGTTGGTGTGGAAGGGGGAAGATGATATTCCATCGATGACAACCTTAATACTAATAGATAATTAATTAATTAATAGATAAATATTTTATACCTTTTAGTGTATTTCATTTGATTTTTAAGCTATTATTATTATTTTATTTGTTGCATTTAATTTTTTTGAAGTAGATTTTATTTTTTTATAAAAATTATTTTTATTTTTCTCTTTTTAGTGATGTTATTAATAGTGACTTAATATAATACCTTGCATGCATCTCGTAAGAAAGCGTCAGGCGAATGAATCAGAAAATGATAATAAAATTCAATTCATAAATATAGAAATTCTCTCGAAACGTTTGCGGGTTTTAAATGAATGTTTTAAGATTTTTTATAAAAGATTTTATTTATTATAATTTCGATTATTTGGTCATAAGAATTGGAGATTTACGTTATTTCGTCATTGATCATATATTCAGAACTTGACCAAATTAATATGGTACCACCCCTACGGTACCCTCTTTCCAATAAAAAAAGAATCATTAAAATCGGTTCATAAACAAAGAAGTTATGCCTGAACAAACATATCAAAATAGGTCCAATTCCAATGAAAAAAAGGGACCAATCGGAAATTAGACTGAACCCAATGCAAAAAAAATCATCAAAATTGGTTCACAATTGGCGAAAATATGAGGTAACATAGACACACAAAAAAATCAGTCGAATTGAGAACCTTCTCCTTTTTTGAAGTCGGTTATAAAAATAATTTTTAAGAAAAAATAAAAACCGACTTCAAAAAATTAAATGCAACAAATAAAATACACTAAAAGGTATAAAATAATTATTATCTTATTTAGTTACAACTAAACGACGAAATATTAACATGAAATTACTTTTTGAAGTCGGTGCCAAACAAACTATACCTATAAGCGAGCGTACCCGCCAAACGTACTAAGTAAGATCCGTCGAGTGCGATTCATAAAAGGTATATATTTGGCACCAACTTCAAAAAGTAATTTCATGTTAATATTTCGTCGTTTAGTTGTAACTAAATAAGATAATAATTATTTTATACCTTTTAGTGTATTTTATTTGTTGCATTTAATTTTTTGAAGTCGGTTTTTATTTTTTTCTTAAAATTATTTTTATTTTTCTCTTTTTAGTGATGTCATTAATAGTGATCATATCATCAGAACTTGACCAAATTAATATGACACCATCCCTAAGACACCCCTTTCGGATAAAAAAAGAACCATCGAAATCGGTTCATAAACAAAGAGGTTAGGTCTAAACAAACCCAATAAAAAAGATCTAATGGGGGGGTCAGATAGGCTAGGCGGTAGCGTGACAGCGAGCTAACCAGGGGACCCGGGTTCGAATCCGACTCGAGGCATCCAGCTAAAATCTGACCCCGGGGGTAGAGACAAATTTTAAAAAAAATATAACTAGTATCGTAATTAGGCTTATGGCTAGAAAGGCAGAAAGCCAAAAAAAAAAAGATCTAATACCTATGGAAAAAAATCGAAAAAAAATGGGACCAATCGGAGGCTAGACTGGACCCAATGCAAAAAATTTTTCAAAATCGGTTGACAATTGGCGGAGATATGAGGTAACATAGGCACAAAAAAAAAAAAAAAAAAAAAATTCAGTCGAATAGTGAACCTCCTCCTTTTTTGGAAGTCGGTTAAAAAGGACTCTCCGTCTTCATCCGAGTCCGATTGTTCTTTTTAGTTTTTCTTCGTTTCTCTATTTTTTTATCTTTAGCTTCTTTTCTTGGTTTGTCTATATCTTTGCTTAGTTTACCTCCAAATGATTTAAATAACTTTAACTGGTGTTTTTCTGTCTTGATAGATTTCTCTCTCTCTCTCTCTCTCTCTTTTGTTTCTTGTTCAATTTTGTTTTTTACTGGAATATCTGTAAGAATACAGGACTTCAAGGGTTGTCTGCCTTTTCCACTTGTTTTACGTGCTCCTGCTTTGGTAGAGGACGAATCTCTTCTGGCATGCAGAAGACAATAAATGACAATAGATTATCTAATGAATTCCAAAGTAATTCCAAATAATTCTAAAGACGGTGTACACCTAATTCCAACCGCGGTTCACCCCTCAAATTTTAAAGGGATGAAACAAGAAAAACTTCTAAAATCAAATTTCATCTAGATTCAACACGATTTCATGTCTTAAAAGCGACCTTCATAAAAATATTCTAATTCCAATAGTTTTAAATAAATTGTGATGAAAACCGGATGAAAGTGTGATTTTTGAAGTTTTCCTTGTTTCACTAATTTAAAATTTGAATTAAAGAATCAGAAAGCATTTTAATTTATAATGTATGATTATTGAAATTGAGTTCCACCCTTTCTTTTAACTAGCTTAGAGTACTTTTCGAGACTGACAGACTACCCCCCATCCCCATTGATCGCTAAGCTTATGCTCTGGAGGGCAGTAAGAGCGCACCAGATTTTGTCCTACTCATTAAAATTATTTTTAATGTTATTTGTTTATGCTGTGTTTACAGGCCCGGTACAAAGACATTTGGCGCCCCTAGGTAACAGAAAAATTAGGCGCCCCCATACATTATATATAATATTTATGAACATTTAAAATTGTGTTATACATCTTAAATAGAAAATTTAAGAAAAGTTCATTTTTGGGAACTTGGTACCCGTTTAGATCTCAACTCTTTTGTCGTCGAAGGCGACAACCTCGAACATCGTTTGTACCGAAATTGGCCCCTTTTTCACATTTATGTTTTTGGTCAGATAGATTTATTCTTAGACCATCGAGTCGTTCCTGTATCTTCACAAAGCGAATGTTCGATTTTGCTAGTTATCAACTCTTTTCTGATCTAGTTACCATTACTGGATATATCATAAAAATGTCAGTGGAATAATCATATTTAGAACTTCAACTCGATTGTTTTTTCACATAGCATCTAAGAAGGAATTCACAATATTATTATCTGTGAATTTTTCAAACTACAAACTAAACTTTTCTTTAACCATCATAATATGATTTAGACATTAATGGCTGTTGGTGAGTTTTCAACCAGGGTATGCTCTCCATAAAAGTACCCTTCATTTTTTTGAAATTTTATTTTAATTAAATTAGGGAACGAAGAAAAGATTTTTATATTATAGACAAAAGGATCAGCCGGGATTCGAACCCGGGTTCGGGATCGAGTGGGAGGCGTTTGGATATGAGTTTTATTTTAATTTTCCTTTTTTTTTTTTTTTTTTTTTTGCAAATTTCATCAAATACGAGTCATTTTCGTTATTTTTCAAATTTAACATTAGATTTGGGACCTTCGCCCTAAACGGATAGTGCTTTGCGTGAGTGAGGGTAGGAGTCAGAAATTACATCTTATGACTTAAACTCCACAGTCCCTGAGATGGAAATCGACAATCAGTCTGTCCTATAAGAAAATCCTTAATTTCTCCTAATTCTATTGTTATAAGCAAGTTATGACTTGTCTATATAGGACTCTTATTTATTTCCGATCTTTTATATTGAGAGTTCTTAGAAATGGATTGGTCTAAAGATTCCAGAATCATCTTTATTTATTCCTTTTTCGTATTATTTCTATTTTAATAGTTTCTCATCGAGAACAATTTTTATTTGACTAAACTCGTCAGGACTTGTCCTTTGATATGCTTGAACTGGAAGATATACCAGGCGAGGGACTTCAAACCTTGTATCGGCACCCTTTTCGGAAAAATTATTGATTTTGCCCCTTGAAACTATGCAATAATTTTATTTCATTTCGATAACTACATAATTAATATACTTTTCAAAACTAATAACGGATAATAATTTGGAAATTTAAAAGATCTTCCTGAAATCTTATATATTTATGAAAATACTGTAAATGTTTGTAATTTTAGGGATGCGACGCATCCACAGCATCCATGGACCACACGCCACTGGTAGACATGCATTTAAATTTTCTAAATTTAAGAAAATTTTATTAAGTAAATCGAAAAAATTAAACATTCTATTATTTTTCATAAAGAGAAACAAAGAGGTTGGTCCTCTGCTTGATGCAAAAAACATATATATCAAATAATAATATGTATATAGGTATATATAATTATGTAATTGAGATTATAGTTTCGAAGCCTTGGTCTTCATCATCAGTCGTTTTAATTAGAAATATTTAATCTATTATTTCTCATTGGATCAGTATCAATTGAATTTTGTAAATTCCTTTTCATAGCAAGCTGGCTACTCAAACAGGTATGGTTATTTGCATCAAGCAGAGGACAACCTCTTTGTTGCTCTTAATGGTTCAACAACTCTGATACTCTGGTAAAACAAAATCTTTTCAATTAACTCTATTATGTATTTCTTTGATTTTAAGAAGATAAATCGCTTCCGTAATTTGGCGCTCTTCAGCGATCACCTAGGGTCGCCTAATGATAAAACCAAACCAGTGTATGTATTGCAGATGTTATTATAGTTAATATTAATAAAACTTCTATAATTTAATCGCCAAGGCGTCTTATTTATAACCCCTGTCTTTACTAAACTACGTAGTTTGGAAATAATCTTTTTGTTTGTACGCTTAACGAAGTTTGATTTTCAGGGAAAACTGCTGAGTAACTATTTTTTTTCTTTTTTTATAAGGCAGCAAGTTTAAGAATCTGTGATCTATTTGATTGTGTCTTAATCGCATTCAGGCTGGCAAGACAATGCTCGGAGGAGCCTCCAAAGATTATAGCCATATTAGAGATAGGTCGGATTTAAACCTTGTATAAAATAAGAAATTGGGAGTAGAAAACACAAGTTTCCTTGTGGCAGATTTCGCCGCAGAAGAAATGTTCTCATTCCAAAAGAGACGCGAGATGCGATTTGGTCTTTTAACATCGATAGCCTATTCTACAGGGTGTTTGATCAAAAAAAGATTAAGAATATCTTATTAAAAATGTGTAATCTAGCTGGTTGCAGCCGAAATTTTTCTACTAACATTCAAACAATTTAGTGAAATGATTTTTAATTTCTAAATTTATTCGTATGGGTGTGTGCGGAAGAGGACAAGTTATACATGAAATTTCAATTAATTAACGTAATTCCGAGAAGACACCAATACTTTCTTGATTATATTTTTTAATGAAAGCTAATCCAAAAGGTCATTAAAGACATTTAACGAAGAAATATGTAGACTGAAGGATCTATTGCCATACCTTCATAGATGATTTCTTGATCTTCTATCGCAATTAAATCCATCTGCATCTGTAAATGAAATTAGAAAGGCCATCAGGCAATAAAGGTATTTTATTTTATATTTCGTTTAAATAGAATCTAATTTAATAGTTACACCGACCTTGCAGAACTTCTTCCCTTGACTCCCCACACCATTCCATTATGCAAATAAAATAATTCAAAATTTGAATATTCTTTATAGAATTTGCCTATTATTTTTTTATCCCCTATCATATACAAATAAAAATAAAATAAATAATGATTTAGTAAGTTTTATTTTAATCTAGCAACAAAAACTTGTGGTGAATGTCTCAGAAATAATGTTAATAAATGAAATCCGCCTTTATACCTAAATAAGAATTTTCGGATTCACTTATCTTTAAAATAAATGGAAATATTCCTACTACCTAAAAAAATAAGGGTAGTTTATTTGAAGTCTAATTTGAAAAACGATAATTACCACTTTGAAATAATTTTTAAAAATATGAAATTAAAAAATATTATAAAATAATTGATTATTAATAATTATATTCAATTTTGAACGTTTTTAAGAAAATGGTAAAAAGATAGAAAACCGTAACGAATGAGTCGCTGATGCCGGGTGACTTGCGACCCAGCCTCTTGAAAAACAGAAAACACAGAATTATAAATTAGAGAGAAAACAGTCTTATTCTTATTTCATTTTTTTTATTTCATCTATCTGAAGGTTCACAGTATGTCTATTATATAAGAAAATAGCATTTTGATTAAGAATTTTTTATTTTAAAAGAAATTGTTTGAAAAGATTCAATTTCTTCTCTCTAGGAGCGAATCAACTAGAAATGGCAAAAAGTTTTATTTTTTTCTCCTTAGATATTTATTCAAATCTATTGAAATATCATATCTATGTGCTATTTTTATTTATCTTTTATATGCATAATTATTATCAGGAATTTGAATTTTAAAGGATAATTTATTTGAAGTCCAATTTGAAAAAAGGCTAATAACTCCTTTGAAAATATTTTTAAAAATATGAAATTAATATATATTATAAAACAATTAATTATTAATCATTTACTTCAATTTTGAACGAAATCGCTTCAGTACTTTTTGAGAAAATGGTCAAAAACCATCTGAACCGTCTCAAAAATGATGTTTTTTGAAAGCACGAGATGCCTTTGAAAAAAATTTAAAAAAGTCATATGAAACGAAACATTGACTTGTGACATGGAGGTGCATTTTAAAATGTTTCTAAAACGGCCTTTCATAGACGGTTTTCGGGGTTTTTGACGATTTTCTCAAAAAGTATTGAATCGATTTCGTTCAAAATTGAATTAAATTATTAATAATTAATTGTTTTATAATATCTATTAAGTTCATATTTTTTAAAAATTTTCAACGGAGTTATTAGCGATTTTTCAAATTAGACTTCAAATAAACTACTCTTTAAAATTCAAATTTCCTAATAATAATTATATGAAATAAAAGATAGATGAATATAACACACAGATATGAAATTTCAATAGATTTAAATAAATATCTAATGAGAAAAAAATAAAACTTTTTGCCATTTCTAGTTGATTTGCTCCCAGAGAGAAGAAATTGAATCTTTTCATAAAATTTCTTTTAAACTACGAAATTCTTAACCAAAATGCTATTTTCTTATATTAGACAGATACTGTGAACCTCCAGTTAGATTAAATTGATAAAATTAGATCGATTTCTTTCTCATTTATAATTCTTATGTTCTGGTATATCGAGAGGCTGTGTCGAGATCAGAGAACATTATTTGTTATTTTTTCATAAGTCCATTCATTCTACAATATTGGAATCTCACTTTTAACTCGTAAACTATTGATTTTAGACATTTCCCTTATATGAACTTTTCTGTTGGAAATTAAATATTTTTAATAAAGGTCATTTTATAAATTTGTGTAGCTCAAAGGGTTAGGCACTAATGGTGAAATTTAAGTGGAAAGTTGGATAAATATTGCTCTAAAGCCCTAGGTATTCTATATATAAAAAATTCTAATGAACAAACATGTTGATAATTTAATTTACTAAAATTCATTATGTATAATTAGCTCAGATGACTATTCAAATATCTAGAGAAGAGAGGATTAAACATTCAAAATTAAATAATTTTTTTCTGAGAAAAGTAAACATTTTTTTTACAAAAATAAAAGCGGTTTTAGATAAAGGGTCCCCTTATATTGAATGTCAAGATTTTTATTGAAATCCGTGTCATCAACCGATTCCTTAATTTATATTCAAAAAATTACCTGGGTAATTCGTTGGGCTTTAATTTTTATATTGAAAAATAATTACATAACTCGCAAACTATTGATTTTAGACATCATCATCATCATCATCATCATCATCATTGAGTATACAGTCCTAAGACTGGTTTGATGCAACAATCCGTCTCCACTCGACTCTGTCCCCCGCCAGCTGTTTGACCTCTCTAAATGTCTGGCATCCCATATCCCCAATTATTTGGTTGAAATATTCTAATCTGGGTCTTCCCTTCCCCTTTTCTTTCCCACCTCCCCCTCCAAGATATCCCTAAGACATCCCCATGTCTCAGTGTGTGCCCCATCATCTGACCTCTTCTCTTCTTCAGAGTCTTCCACAAGGTTCTTCTTTCTCCGATTCTTCCAAGAACTTCTTCATTTGTAATTTTATCCATCCATTTGATATTCATCATTCTTCTGTAGCACCACATTTCGAAAGCCTCCAATCTCTTTCTCTCCTCTTTTCCAATTGTCCAGGTTTCACACCCGTACATGGCTATGCTCCATACATATGTCTTCAATAGCAACTTCCTGTTTGCTAAGCTGATTGAGGAGGAGCATAGTAGTTTTTGTTTTGAATTAAACCCCATTTTTGCTTGGGCAATTCTTGATTTAATTTCGTTTTTGCTCCTCCCATCCCATGTTATTTTACTTCCTAGGTAGCGGAATTCCTTAACTCCTAGGTTTTCTTGGTTTTAGACATTTCTCTCATATAAACTTTTATGATGGAAATAAAATGTACTTTAATAAAAGTTCTTATATGAATTTGTTTCCCTCAAAATGCTAGGCAGCTATGGTGAAATTTAAGTGAAAAGTTACATAAATACTCCCTATAAACTCATTGTTCCCCATAGAAAAATCGCAACTCCATTATCACGAGGCATCATTTATGTATTTCTCATTAAATTATTTGGTCAATTCCAAAATTTGTCAATTATTCTAGTAAAAAGTTAGTTGATCTCTAATCGGATTACAGAAATTGAAACCTTGTGGTGCAATCAGCTGGCGCCCCTAGGGAAAACTCCATAACTACGCCAATGGTCGCTACCGAGATTTTGAGCCACGCAACTAAATTTAGGGGTTGAAATACATAAAACGACTTTGCTGAATGAATCCCCCTTGCCCCTTCCTAACTACTAATGACCAGGGAAAAGAATATCTGTTTTAGTTAAAATTGGAATGAGTATGTCCATATTATTTAATTTAATAATAATTTCTTAAAATATATACCTACAATTAAAAAATTCTTAAATGAAAATAATTATTTATAATTAAATAAAGAGTACCTACTTGCAAGTTATGTACTCCACAATTCAGTTTATTCTATTAATTGATAAAACACATTCACTCGTCGTTTTGATTTAATGCTGAATAGTTATTATTTATTATTAATCATTGATTTGTGGGACAAGAATTAAAGTCTTTGATGAAAGAAATGAAAAGCCGCCTCAAAAAATATAAATGTGAAAATAAAATTTTCTTTCTTTTTAATATTATGTCAAATTAATTTATATACACTTTTAAGAAATGTGAAAGGTCTTTATGTTCATTTTAATTTATTCCGTAGTTATTTTTTTATTAATATCTATTAAAAATCATGCTTTTAAAGAAACTTTTGAAATAAGCAAATAATATATGTTTAGTATATAGGGTACCTACTTACTTGATGAATCACGTAGATTCTCTGAAAATAAAAAGGGCTAAGAATAAAAAAAAATTAGTTTCATATTTTTATTTTACTGGTCCACGCTGTGGGGTCATTCCTTGATTTTTTTAGAAAAATGAAAAAAAAATCCCAAGTTATTTTCATGAATTCTAATATAATATTAATTAAAGACAACAAATACGATATTTATTTTAATATTAAGCAAAAAAATAAACTAATACACACTCGAAAAAATCGGAAATGGTTCAAAATGGCCCCCCCTGATTTCAATCCTTGATTTTTTAGAAAAATGAAATATTCCCAAGTTATTTTTATGAATTATAATTTGAAGTTATTTAGAGGCAACAAATACGCTATATATTTTGATAATTTGCAAAAAAATGTAACTTTTTCACCCTCGGAAATTTTTTTATAATTTTGAATTAAAATATTATTAATACTAATTCATATGTAATTTTAATAGGGAACTAAAATATTAGGGATTTACATAGTTTTTTCAAAATATCATAAAAATGGTTTAAACTTTTGATGAAAAAAAATTGAGTGAAATCACGGTGTTAAAGGCCTACAAAAAAAGTTTAAAATAGTAAAAGTATCGGAAAAATATTTTTTTTTTTATTTATTTATTTATTTATTGGCCTCGGGTAAAAAAAATTTGTTAAGTGATATTAAAATTAATGATTTTTTTAATATCAAGAGTCATACTATATATATCCTTGTTCTAACTTCAACCAAAACCGAATCAGCTATTAATTTCAATATAAAACAACTAAATAAGAAATTTTATTTTGATATTCTTATTCCAATAAGGGTTTTGAGATAGAGCGCACTCAAAATTTGACTATACACAAACACATAAACACACCAACTCATGAACTAATAAGGAACATATATTTTGACAATATAATTAAATATCTTTTAATTTTACTTAGAGAAAGTGGTGTAGGTTTTAGATGAAACATGATATTAATTAATAAAGTAAAGGGTGTGTAGTTTCACAGTGAATGAAATAAAACTCAAAGAGGTTTATACAAACTCAATATATTTCGGATTATTAGTCCATCATCAGGAGTTTACAGGTTAAAACTGGTTAATATAGTTTTAACCTGTAAACTCCTGATGATGGACTAATAATCCGAAATATATTGGGTTTGTATAAACCTCTTTGAGTTTTATTTCATTCACTCAAAGTGCAGTGAAACTATACACCCTTTACTTTATTAATTAATATCTTTTAAGTTAACTTTAATTTGAAGTTAACTAAAATAGTGTTTTTAAGCCTTATCCCAATCGTCCACTGGAAGCGATAACGTGCTACGGGGATGAAGCGCGACAATTATTATAATAAATGGAGTAGACTAATATTAGTAATAGTATTTAGTAAATAGAGTATATTGGTTCATTGTCGCTCTGCATCTCCGTAGCGCGTTGTCGCTTCCAATGGACGACCGGCCTTAAAGCTAGAATTTTGTTCACATTTTTAAATATTATTAAAATAGTTTTAGCCGTTTTTGATGTATATATTAAAAAATTCAAACGTGTGCGGTCGGGGGACCCCAGTCAGGGACGAAGTTCCTTACGTTATTTTAAAAATATTAGAGTTTATAAAATACGGGCAAAAATTTTATCCCCCTTAAAAAATCACACTCCATAAATACTGGCTATTATTAATAATTGTATAACTCTATTATTTTCTTGAATATATTAAATATTGAAAATGAAAATGTATAAAATTACTATCTTTAGTTTTTAAAATTGACAATTATTTAAATAATGCTAGGTACATGTAATTAATAGATATTATTTAAAAATTTTACATTATCTAATCAAAATAAATCATTTATTCAGGATTTTCCATTTAAATATTTTTTTATTTCCGGTTTGCTAGAATTCGCTAGAAATTCAAACTTTAGTGTATTTTCATAATTAGAGAAGGTTGACTTCAAAATTTCAGGAGGATCTTTAAATTTTCAAATCATTATCCGTTATTTCAAATATTTCTATAAAAAACATTTTTTTTGTTTTGAAAAGTATGTATATTGGTTCTCGAAATGAAATAAAATTGTTGCATAGTTTCAAGGGGCAATTGAAATGAATGATTTTTCCGAAAAGGGCGCTGATAGATAGGTTTGAAGTCCCTGCCTGGTGTATCTTCCAGTTCAAGCATGTCAAAGACAAGTCCTGACGAGTTTTAGTCGAATAAAAATTGTTCTCGCTGAGAAACTATTAAAATAGAAATAATAGAAAAAGGGAATAAATAAAGATGATTCGAGAATTTCTGGACTAATCCATTTCTAAGAACTCTCAATATCGGAAGTAACTAAGGGTGCTAAGACAAGTCATAGCTTGCTTATAGCTATAGAATTAGGAGGAATTTAAGATTTTCTTATAGGACAGGCTGATTCATTGTGCAAGATGGTCAATTTCTATCTCAGGGAATGTGGAGTTTAAGTCACAAGAATTAATTTCTGACTCCTATCCTCACTCACTCGGTACACGCGACAGTTTACATTTAATTTTGTACATATTCAATTTTACTTACACAACCCTGAGAAATAATAATTAAATCCGGAGCCGGGAGATAATTCTCTGAAACCCGGAGAGGTAGCAATCCTATATGGGAGACTAAATAAAAAAAAAAAATTCAGTCAGGAAAAAAAAATAAAAAATTTCCAACTGAATTCAGCTGACCGTACGAGTAAAAGAATTTTTTCAGTATAAAAGTTGTGTAATATTTTTCACTCTTAGATTGTATTTTGCAGCATCTAATCTAGTTAGTGATGAGTTCTTTAAGATGATATATTCTTTATATAATCCTTTAAAATCCTAAATTTTTAACCGACTTCAAAAAAGGAGGAGGTTCTTTATTCGACTGATTTTTTTTTTTTGTGTCTATGTTACCTCATATCTCCACCAATTGTTGACAGATTTTGAAAAAAAAATTGCATTGGGTTCAGTCTAGCTTCCGATTGATCCCTTTTTTTTATTGGTATTAGACCTTTTTTGTTAGGTTTATTCAGGCCTAACTTCTTTGTTTATGAACCGATTTCGATGATTCTTTTTTATTGGAAAGAGAGTACCTTAGGGATGGTGCCATATTAATTTGGTCAAGTTCTGATGATATTATATGATCACTATTATTATAACATCACTAAAAAGAGAAAAATAAAAATAATTTTTAAGAAAAAAATAAAACCGACTTCAAAAAAATTAAATGCAACAAATAAAATACACTAAAAGGTATAAAATGATTATTATCTATCTTATCTAGTTACAACTAAACGACGAAATATTAACATGAAATTACTTTTAGAAGTCGGTGCCAAACAAACTATACCTATAAGCGAGCGTACCCGCCAAACATGCTTAAGCATGCTTTGCACGTAGCACGCGTTTTGCCGACTCCCAACACTCTTTCGCGGTCAAATTGGAAAAGTGCCGGACCACTTCATTCGCCAATACATATATCCCCATGACTTCAAGGAACTGGAACTCTCTCCCAGCCTCCATCTTTCCCAGCACCTATAATCTTCAAACCTTTCAAAACCGGGGTGCATAGACACCTACGTCTACACCCTCTCACTTAATCAACTTTCCCTTCTCTTCGGTAATGCAAGGGTCTTTCGAGATCCATAGGAGCTGCATCTTTACTGGTGCACCTCTTCTTGCATTCGATTACATTAAAAAAACAAAAAAACATACTAAGATCCGTCGAGTGCGATTCATAAAAGGTATATGTGTATTTTATTTGTTGCATTTAATTTTTTTGAAGTCGGTTTTATTTTTTTCTTAAAAATTATTTTTTGTTATCTTGATTTGGACGGTAGTTTTGTGTGCCTGTCTAGGTCTCTGTTGGTTAATGCCATCATTATTGGGTAATGATTTCTCGAATTTTAAGAAGGCTCTTGGTGAGAGCCCCAGTTGGGGCAGCCACCACCACCCCCACGTCCTTAAGAGCTCATTAGAAGCCTCCGGCTAATCAACTAAACTTTCCATGCCGACTAATGAATGCGTTGGCCAACAACTAATTAGAACATCTAGCTGACGCTTTTGTTTCCCATTAATTCAACAACTGAGATCACTAAACGTGAAATTAACCTGCTTAAGTCTATTTATCGAATTATTTTTATTACATTTAAAGCTTCTTGATTAATTTAACAGTTTCATGCTGAACATATTAAATAATCCCTTTTGAAAGAACTAAAATTATTTTTAAATATGCTCTATGAACTCTATATTATGTCGTATGTAATTCTCATTTCTAGTCGATTCAAAAATTATTCATCTAATAATATTTCAAATTAGTCATTCTTTTGTGATTTTGGACAAAAAAATCTTGATATTTTATAAAATTATTTTACTCTTTACACTCCACAATCTTCGCCTGTCTGCTTTAGCATTGAATTTAACAGGTCATTCAATAAGTCCGTAGGATAAGTAAGAAAAAAACAAAATTTTGACAAAACTCGATTTTATTATTCATACATACTTGCCTTCTAGGGCGATACAACAAGTATAGCGATTTTCCAACTTTTCGATACCACTTTTATAGTACGATTTCTCTTTCTCGTCAAAATAGGCCTCAGTTTCAGCGATTACTTCATCATTGGACTTCTTTTAGATTCTGGTGTGTAATAGTGGAGCCATGTCTCATCCATTGTCACATATCAACGATAGAATTCCATTTTATTGCGGTTTAACAGCGCTAAACACTCCTCTGAAGCATCGATTCGTTGTTGTTTTTGGTCGACTGTGAGCTCACCCGGCACCCACTTTGCACAGAGCTTTCGCATACCCAAACGTTCGTGTAAAATGGTAAAAACACTACCACCTGATACCTTTACAATGTCAGCTAGCTCGTGCACCTTCAATTTGCGATCGTTCATAACCAATTTGTGGATTTTTTTCATGTTTTCTGGAATAACAGCTTTTTTGGGCGTCCACTGCGCTCTGCATCACTTGTGCTGGTACGACCACGTTTAAATTCAATAATCCACTTCTCTACCATTTGTCTTGATGGAGCAGAGTTCGGATAATGTTTATCAAGCCATTGTTTGGTTTCCACTGTATTTTTTCTCATCAAAAAGCAATGCTTTATTAAAACTCGAAATTCACTTTTTTTTCAATAGCAAAAGCTGCTTCACACAAAATGCTATAACTCACGAATCAATAGTCAGATTGCTGTCAAATTTATACACATATCGTTTGAAGGTTAGTACTAAATAAAAATCATATGGAAAAATTCTAGTAACGCCATCTAAGTGGTGTCATCCTACGTTCTTATTGAATGACCTAATACTTTTTTGTCTGTGTGTCTAGATTAGGGATGGCAACGATATATAGATTATTTTTTTATATCGATATATAAGTATAAGTATAAGTATCGATATTCTCCTTGCGATATATATCGATATATGCCTTCCGATATATATCGAAAAATATATCGGAATTTTTTGCACATGCAAATACAAAAAAATTGCTGCAATTTTTTAATTGCACTTATTTTATACGAAATTTTTATTTCACAACGTCACAACTATTAAAAAAATACTTTGACTAGGTACTCTAAACTGAAAAAAATAAATATTTATGTCATGTATTGTAATAGAGAGGCGAAAAAATAACATATAAAAATTTTTAAGAAAAAAATAAAACCGACTTCAAAAAATTAAGTGCAACAAATATAAAAATACACTAAAAGGTATAAAATAATTATTATCTTATTTAGTTACAACTAAACGACGAAATATTAACACGAAATTACTTTTTGAAGTTGGTGCCAAACATATACCTTTTATGAATCGCACTCGACGGATCTTACTTAGTACGTTTGGCGGGTACGACTCGCTTATACGTATAGTTTGTTTGGCACCGACTTTAAAAAGTAATTTCTGTGTTAATATTTCGTCGTTTAGTTGTAACTAAATAAGATAATAATTATTTTA
Organism: Forficula auricularia; assembly: GCA_024734495.1. Lineage (NCBI taxonomy): Eukaryota > Metazoa > Arthropoda > Insecta > Dermaptera > Forficulidae > Forficula > Forficula auricularia. The sequence continues at coordinate 696,209 of JALMQS010000101.1, read as the reverse complement.
TACCTTTTAGTGTATTTTTATATTTGTTGCACTTAATTTTTTGAAGTCGGTTTTTATTTTTTCTTAAAAATTTTTTATTTTTCTCTTTTTAGTGATGTTATTAATAGTGATTATATCATCAGAACTTGACCAAATTAATATGACACCATCCCTAAGACACCCCCTTACGGATAAAAAAGAACCATCGAAATCGGTTCATAAACAAAGAGGTTAGGTCTAAACAAACCTAAACAAACCTAATAAAAAAGGTCTAATACCTATGAAAAAAAATCGAAAAAAAAATGGGACCAATCGGAAGCTAGACTGGACCCAATGCAAAAAAAATTTTCAAAATCGGTTGACAATTGGCGGAGATATGAGGTAACATAGGCACAAAAAAAAAAAAAAAAAAAAAAAAAAAAAAAAAAAAATTCAATCGAATAGAGAACCTCCTCCTTTTTTGAAGTCGGTTAAAAACTAGAGAAATAGCTACAAAAAATCGCAACCTTGCAAAAAGACTGTCCAAGTTTCTGTTTTTGGAATCAATTTGTGAGAAGTAGGTTTTTCATGTTTTTTGTGTTTTTTTAAGTTAAAATTTTAAAAAAATTGTATTTTTAAGATTAAATTATTTTTACTATCATAGGATGTTTTTATTTCTCAATAGGTTACAATTACTGGTTAGTTTTTGATATGTTAATATCTAAAAAATAATTAATAAAAATATATCGATATATTTGCTGCCATATATTTATGTATCGATATAGTGCAAAAGCTATATCGATATATTAAAATAATTTGCCATCCCTAGTCTAGATTCCGATATCGGCGATAACTCAAGAATGGAAAATAATTTTGTCTACGGTCAAGATGTTTATATTTCCAAAACTAAAAGCTGATTAAGATCAACTTGAGCTCTCCTATAGCAGCTCGTCAATGTAGAAAATTAGAAAAAAATTGAATATTTGTATAAGTTGCTATCGAACGATTGAAGTTAAATTGCTGATATTTGATAGAGTATACTATTAATCGAGGGGTGAACCGCGATTGAAATTAGGTGTACACGTCTTTGGAATTATGTGAAATTATTTTGGAATTCATTAGATTAATGCCTCTTCATTTATTGCCTTCTAGTTGGAGGGAAAGTAGGTGTACACGATATTAGGTAGCAGTTAACCCCTCGCTATTAATAAACTGCACCTATCAGCCTAGTTTTAGTTTTCTAGCTCAAATTGTTCTTTGTCAAAAAATTGTCGAAGGCGTAGGACCATTTTCACTCTTTTTAACCGACTTAAAAAAAGGAGGAGGTTCTCTATTCGACTGATTTTTTTTTGTTGTGTCTATGTTACTCTCATATCTCCGCCAATTGTGAACCGATTTTGAAAAAAAATTTGCATCTGGTTCAGTCTACCTTCCGATTGGTCCCATTTTTTTCATAGGTATTAGATCTTTTTTGTTAGGTTTGTTCATGCCTAACTTCTTTGTTTATTAACCGATTTCGATGATTATTTTTTTATTGGAAAGGGGGTATCTTAGGGATGGTGCCCATATTAATTTGGTCAAGTTCTGATGATATGATCACTATTAACAACATCACTAAAAAGAGAAAATAAAAATAATTTTTAAGAAAAAAATAAAACCGACTTCAAAAAAATTAAATGCAACAAATAAAATACACTAAAAGGTATAAAATAATTATTATCTTATTTGGTTACAACTAAACGACGAAATGAAATTACTTTTTGAAGTCGGTGCCAAGCATATACTTTATGAATCGCACTCGACGGATCTTAGTACGTTTGGTGGGTACATGCTCGCTTATAGGTATAGTTTGTTTGGCACCGACTTCAAAAAGTATGTGTTGTGTCCGTCATACTAGTAAAATATTGACAACTTAAATGGGTAACGAATAATCTTTATTCAATCAAATATAACATAAGAATTGAGAAACAAAACAAACAACAACAATCATAATCGTCTTAATATTTCGTAGTTTAGTTGTAACTAAATAAGATAATAATTATTTTATACCTTTTAGTGTATTTTATTTGTTGCATTTAATTTTTTGAAGTCGGTTTTATTTTTTCTTAAAAATTATTTTTATCTCTTATATTTCATTTCTTTTGTCATCGTTTCAACAACTTTCTTTTTCTTTCCCAGTTTCATAGGGATAAGTTTATTACTTTTAAATACATACATTTTTATTGTATTTAAACTTTTTAAAATAGTAATCTCATTTCTGTCTCGAGAATGATAAAATCTAGTTCTCAAAACATCAATGAAAAAATATTTTAATGTTGAAGATGTTGTCAATTTTTTCAACATACAGTCTTTTATATATCATTTGTGTCATAAAATTATTTTATAATTTTAAAATAACTAGCTAACCGACGTGTTTTTATATTTTATTTTTCTTTTTCGCTCAGCGAACGTTGACAATTATGTCCGAGTCAATTTATCTTACCTATTTGTTTGTAGTGACAATGTCCATTACTAGTTCCCAGCACAGGCTGCAAAAAAGACTCAGACGCCTCTCTGTGAAAGGAGTAAGAAAAGATGAAGTCATCGCGCGATCTCGTCAATCTTGCCAGATTTTTCCAGAAATTCTAGCTAATTTATAATAATCAATTCCATAAGACTCTAAGAAAATCTTTACATTTTAAAAAATTTGCTAATATGTGATTCAAACTTCACCAAAGCATAGATAGAGACTTAAATTATTATAAAAAAATTAAGTTATAGCTATAATCTAATATTTTTTTAACATTTGGCGGCGAAAGGACCTCCTTAATAATAATTCTTATTAAAATATTTGATTTTAAAAATTGTTTGCTAATGTGTGATTCAAAACTTCGCTAAAGCATAGATAGAGATTTAAACTATTATAAAAAATTAAGTTATAGTTATAATCTAATATTTTTAATTAGATGAAGGAGGTGGTATCAGCCAAAGATGGAATCACTGGGTTCAATAAAACACCTTTAATAAAACGTTTCGGCCTGAATTTATTTGGCCATCTTCAGTTAATTAGGAGTTATACACAAAATGCGGTACACATATGTGATCGAACCAAGCCTTGTCAAAAATAAAAATTTTAGCTTCATGTAAATTTATAACGTGCCTGGACCTAAAAGTTTCAGAATGAAAGTAAGTATTACATTCATAAATTCTGGCCGAAACGTTTTATTAAAGGTTCTTTATTGAACCCAGTGATTCCATCTTTGGCTGATACCTCCTCCTTCATCTAATACAGTTTCATCACAGCCACGAACTCTAACAATACTAATATTTTTAATTTAACATTGGAGGCGAAAGGACCTCCTTAATAATAATTCTTATTAAAAAATTTGCTTTTAAAATTTGCTCGCTAATATGTGATTCAAACTTCACCAAAGCATAGATAAAGACTTAAACTATTATAAAAAATTGAGTTATAGTTATAATCAAATATTTTTTAACATTGGCGGCGAAAGGACCTCCTTAATAATAGTTTATCTTCTTATTTATTCATAAAAAACAAATATCGAAATAAGCTGTATGTGAATCCAGATTTAAGAGTGTACCTTACTTCAGTTGAAACTAATTTAAAAAACTCTATGTGATTCAAAACAAGCACAAGGATTTCCCTGAATATTGTTAAAAATTTCAGGAACACTTATTCCTAACATCATTGACAGCATATAAATAAGTTTGAAAGAACCCCAACTATATAAATTACAAACATTTTTCCGATATAAGTAATACAATTTATGTAAATGGGTTTTCAAGGGGTACATAAGTCAAAGTAGTTTCATAATCGCTATAGTGACTCATTCATTCGTTGGGACTTTGACTAAATTTTTTCTCAGTGCAGATAGGTATGCCTTATGTCCTATATTTAACAAGACACACAAGAGTAACTAGCACCTTGCAGCTGTACTGATGTGTGCGAATTTCATACATAAGAAATGATTCATGTGGAAAGCCAGGTTGGCGGTTTTCATTCATTCATATTTTGCTATTTTTTCCAGTTAAAAGTCAACTTGTGTGGGAGAAAGCATACAAATCAAATTCGTTGAAGCACTTATTAAGTTTTAAGGTTCTGGAGAATAAGAAGAAATTAAAAATAAAGCAAAAGAGAGACCAATTTCATATATATTAAAATAAATAAAATAAAAGATATTCAATGCAAATGTGAGAAATTTTTCCGTACACTTTGCACAAATTTTAGTCATTTGGAAACATAGGGGCAGATCGAGGGAGACTTCTGAGGCTTAGCCTCCCCAAATTTTGTTCGACCCCTCCCCCAAGGCCGAAAACAATAATATTAATGTAAAGAAATGAGTATCTATTTGAGAAAGAAAGATCTGAATTTTTTCTCAAAATCAACTTGTGATATATAATCAATTAATTTTACGAACATGAATTTAGGTCAATTATCAAAGATTATAATAGATATGTTTATATTGCATGTTGGAGGGTCTTGTCCCCTCGGGAGTCGAACCCAAGCACTAGTAAGCTTTCCGGGCTGATTAGTTGGCCGGAAAGCTTACTAGTGCTTGGGTTCGACTCCCGAGGGGGACAAGACCCTCCAACATGCAATATAAACATATCTATTATAATCTTTGATAAATGACCTAAATTCATGTTCGTATTAATATTAATAATTAAAACCACTAGAACAGTATCTAACAATTAGTAATCCTATCTCTTTTAAATAAAATTAAATTCTTTTTTTTTTAAATTTTATTAAACCAATTATTTTACATGAATTTATGCATACATTGTTTTTGAGCTTCGATTCCGGAGATTACTTCTCCACCATCGAGTGTCCTTGATCATCTTTTAGTCCTTGTTTTTAATAAGAGGAAAAAACTAATTAAATAAAAAACCCTCTTTTCCGATAATTATTTCATTTCCATCATTCTCTCCCAATAATTTCCAATCCTCTGCTCTCATTTAAAATTAAATTCTCTTTAATACAGATAATTATCAAAATTTGTGTACCTACCTTGTAGTGAGAGATTAATGGTTGAATTTATGCAATAATTTAATTAAAACCGCTTCTGTTAGCAAAACCAATAAATATTTATATGGAAAAATCCATTGAAGAAATTTCTAGTCATTTTAATTTTCAACAGAAAATTTCAATATAATTAAATGACTCGGATCAATGGTTTAAAAGATATAGTACCTACGGTTTTTAAGGATATATTTAAGAATTTTCTGCAGGGAAAACTAATATTCTTTCTCGGTTTAATTAAAAGTTTTCGTTAGAAGAAACTTCTCTTTATTGAATTACAATTTTTTTTTTTTTAATGCAATCGAATGCAAGAAGGAGTGCGCACCAGTAAAGATGCGGCCCCTATGGATCTCAAAAGATCCTTGCATTACCGAGAAAGGGAAAGTTGATTAAGTGAGAGGGTGGAGACGTAGGTGTTTATGCACTCGGATTTTGGGAAAGATGGAGGCTGGGAGAGAGCTCCAGTTCCTTGAAGTCATGGGGATATCAATTTTGTAGAAACATCGGATTCATTGTTTATTTTCATACTTTTTTTTTATATTACCTATATAATTTTTTGATTTTTTTGGAACTGGGCTAGAACTGTTTTTTTATTTCAAAAAATTTTGATGAATTCATTGGGGTTGTACTTGATGTACTTATATTAAAAAATTTTTAGCCAGCTTTAACTCATAAACAGCACGTCTTATAGATTTGAGATAAAAAAATTTTGTATAAATTTGAATTCTCTTTAATAAAGAATATTGAAAAAATATAAGTATTTTGAAGAGCTATAGACCGTATGGGTTAAATTTGTGTGAAAATTTATAAAACAAAAAAAACAAAAAACGCCTGATCTTTTTTTTTATTATTATGAAAATGATGAGAGAAGGAGTTACACCAAAAAGGTGCAACCCCTAAAGGCCTGGGTTGGCTCCTCCATCGTGAAAAGAAGAAGAAAGAATTTTATGGGCTGGGCGGGGGTCGAAGGTATCTGTGGATACGAGTCTTAAATAGCTGAAGGTTATAAGTCGCGGGAAAGATGGTGGCAGGGAGCGAGTTCCAGTCTCTGGAGGTCATAGGGATAAAGTTGGCGAAAGCGCTTGTTCGACTTTTATCCAATTTGACAGCGAAGGGGTGCTGAGCGTTTGAAAACCGCGTGTTTCTCGTAAAGAGGGCATTAGGGGGATAATTGATTTCAGCTCGACTGAACAGACACCGTGATAGTATCTGTAGTACAGAGAAAGGGCAGAAACGGTTCTTCGGTGAGCCTGGGAGTCGAGTGAGTTGGTTAGAGCCGGGTCTCCTATTAGTTTAATTGCTCGCTTCTGAATTGCATCCAGTGTAGCAAGAGAATGCTTGGAGGCACCCCTTCACAGATGAGAGCCATATTCGAGACAGGGACGAATTTGAGCCTTATACAGCATAAGAAGTTGACTGGGAGTATAACGGCGTCTAGACCTAAATAGGAGACCAAGCTTGCGCGCTGCAGCTTTAACAGTGGTTGAGATATGGTCATTCCATGAAAGGTCAGACCCTAGAGTTACGCCTAGCATTGAAATTTTATCCCTGAATTCTAGTGAGTTTGAGTCGAATGATATGTTTGGGAGGTTTCTGTCGACGCGCCTAGAAATAAGGCAACACTGAGTTTTCACTGCATTGAAGTTAAGAATCAATATATAGATATATATGGCATTAATAATCAATATATAGAAAAATTCTTAAGAATAAATTAATAAATATTGCTTATACAAATTGCTTTTTAATGGATTAAAATGTAATTTTTCTTATCAAAAAAAGTTCAATTTAATTTTCTCATGCCACCTATATCACATCACATAATTTCAAAACGTGTTAAAGTCGAAGAGAAAAATTTCGATTTGATTAACACCTTTCAAATCCGAAACCGATTATAGTCACATCAAATCGTTTTGTCTGTAAAATGCTGAAAAAAGAAACCCTATCAAACAACAAGTCTGGACCTACCAGAGAGATAATATACTCTAAGATTCTCCTCTGTATCAAAAGAGGAACACTGAATTCTTTTCTTGTACAATCTGTTTCCAGATTAAATGCGCTATAGCGTAATGGTTGAATTTATGGGAAAAATTTAAATAAAAAGGCTTATATTGGCATAGACAACCTACACATAGAAAAAACTGTTATAAGAACTTTTAGACATTTAAATAAACTATATTCTGTCTCAAAACATTCTGTGAAAAAACGAGGCTAAGTTCTGAAAACTATGTAGAGACAAGTTAAATTTGCCAAAGAATAATTAAGTTGAGAGATCTACTATTTTCTCAACTTAATTTTTCTTGACGAATTTAATTTGGCTAGCACACTAGATTTCACTAGTTTTTCGAACTTGGTCTGCTTTTTCACAGAATGTTTGGGTTGACATTTCGATTCTTTTTGTAAGCTATGAGGGAAGCCCGTTGGCCCGAAAAGGGCCAGAATTTTTGCTTTTTGACCCCCGCCGCCATTTTGAGTGGTTAGTTTTTTGCATTTCTAGCTCTTCAGAGGACTCACAGAATATGTATACAAAATTTGGGTGAGTTTGGTCCAAAGGGCTAGAAATTTCCGCCTTTGACCCCTATTTTTAGTGGTTAGTTTTTGCATTTACTACCTTCAGAGGACCCAAAGAATATGTATACAAAATTTGGTTGAGGCTTGGTTCAACGGGCTAGAATTTTCATTTTTGACCCCCCCCCCCCCCCTATTTTGAAGAGGTTGAAATATAGAAGGTGCTGAGATTTTTGGAATTTTTCCAAACTCTACTAGCAGGCGAAATTTCAAGGATGTTGGAATGATTGGAAGTAGGCTATAGGTTTTTACGAGGGGTGAACCGGCGACCTAATATAGTGTACACCTGCTTCCACTTCCACTTTCATTTCTAAAAAAGTAGAATACAATAGATGAAGGGGCATTATCTAATGAATTCCAAGATAATTCCACATAATTCCAAAGACGTGTACACCTAATTCCAATCGCGGTTCACCCCTCGGTTTTTTATGACCTGTCAGTGAGTGAGTGAGTGCCAAAATTAGCTATATTCTCAGATCTATATCTCAGGATCTATTTAAGCTATATTATTGAAATTTGGTACTCTCCCTTAAGATGGATTACATAATTACACCTGTATAATTTCAGCTCTGTATCTCAAATGGATTCCGAGCTGCAGGGGGTCAAAATTGGCTCGAAATGGTTCGTGCAAATAGCATACAGTGTGTGCCAAGCCAATGCTCGAACTTGGCCTGCGAACGCTGTGCGCTTTGATACATTATACTTAAATAGCTCAGATCAATAATTTAAAACAAAATAAATATGTCTTTTCAAAAAAATTTGCTCAGTTTTCGTTAGAGAGTGTATTTAAGCTTTACACTTTTTAGAATCTAAATAACTGTTCGATTGCGGCCCTAACTTTAACTGTTGGACAAAAATTTGACGACTAGCTGATGTTGGTTCAAAGATATTCTGAGGTTTGGCCAGAGGTGACAAATCGACCCTTAAACTCAATTTTTAATTTATAATTAATTTTCTTATATTCATTTCCTGAAACAAATAAAAAACAAATCAAAATAACAAAGAAACAAGAAATGAAATGAGTTTTATTTGGTAAAGGTTGGGAAGAGTGGGTTCATCCTATTTTCTATGATAAAAAATAAACTAAAAGAGATATCGACTTGCGAATCGGCTCGAACTGTACATATCCTAATATATGAACCGAGTCGAACTGGATCTAACCAAGTAGAAACGATACGATCGCAAATTCGAAGAAGAATACTATCAAAAATTTCAATTTACCGATGGTAATAGATTCAAATTTTCTTAGAAAATCATAAGATGGTTTATTAAATCCGATGGAATGGAATATTTTTAATTATATGTCAGAAGGGTTGTTTTTCACCCCTTCGGGAAAATATTTAATGCGTTTATATATGTCAGAGATGTTCGCATCCCGCAGGTGTGCCAGATTGCCTGGATTGCTGTTACTGGCATCTTATGATTTTCTAAGAAAATTTGAATCTATTACCATCGACAAATTGAAATCTTTTTTATATTCAATTAGAAAAAGTCATGCCATTGCCCATAATCTTTTCAAAATTTGAAACACTCAACGACCTTTATTTAGAATTATATGACATGGCTATATGTTTAAATTTAGAATAACTAGATCGCGAAATTTTAGAAATTAAGAAAACAACCTTTGAATAAAATATTTAACGCGTTTACAAGTTTACATATGTCAGAGAGGTGCGCCAGATGGCCCGGATTGCTGTTAACTGGCACTCAGGTTTCGATTCCCGAGGGGATGAAAAACGAATCACCTCTGACATATAATTAAAAATATTCCATTCTCGAATTTAATAGATGACCCCATCTTATGATTTTCTAAGTTCGTCTTACTATCATTAAAAAATAAAGCATTTGGATATCTCTATTAATTTATTCTTTACCCGAGAAAATGGGTGGACCGGACTCCCAGATAAATAATTTATTATAATAAATTAGTATGTTATAGAAACAGGTGTAGCCCCTGCCTAGTTCGATACCGTTACTCGTTTAATTTTATTAAAAAACATAGTACCTATGTAACTTATGATCATTTTTTTTGCCAAAGTACCGCCGCTCTCCCTCCCTCCATTCCGAGGGAGATGCTGTTCCAGAAATACCGTCATTTTTTATTCGTTATCTGTTTTATAGTACCTAACATCAATAAAAAATTATATTTTATTGTCCTAGTTTTATGTATAAAATCTTGAAGAAAGTTTGTCATTGTCATAAATTAAGTTTATTTTATTAATACAAAGCATTGAAATAAAATATGTTTCCTGCATATTTAAAGAGATTTTGATTTATTCTAAAGAATCATGTCTTTCTCTTTGTCTAGAAAACGGTTCTCAAACTATGGAACGGGTATTATCGGAAGTACCTAGAATAAATATTCTCACAGGTGCTACTTGAAATTATATATATATTTTTTAAGCGGCGCATCGACTGGAAATTATATTAAATTTAAAAATTATTTACTATTTAATAGGTTCGCAAAAAAGTTAGGAGAATAAACATAAAATCTGTCTATTAGCCATTATTAAAAAGTGAAAAGGGAAAGTATTTTCTAATTTTGCATTGAATATTTTCAAATTCAAAATATAAGTAAACTATTTAGAAAGTGATACGTGATTGGATTAAATATTGGTTGAGTAGTAGGCGGAAAAAAATGTTTGAGAACCGCTGGTCTATAATAAGTCCAAGGGCTGGTGACACATTTTAACTACGGATTTGACCCAACTAGAAATAATGCGTAATAGTACCGTCTATGATAGTTGTACAGGGAATGGCCAGTCTGGCTGGCTGTAGCAGGTGGACCAGGTACTGCGCATGATGTGAGTGCGGTAAAAAATACATATGTGTTAAAAAATATTTTTGACCCACAATGAAATTATAAAAATTATAATTTATAGTCAATTATAAACATAATATATTCACTCCAGACCATTTGAGTGGTGGAACGTGGAACCAGACCACCCCAAAGTGTATTTTTACAACATGAAAAAAATATTTGATGCTATTTTTTTCATGTTGTAAAAATACACTTTGGGTGGTCTGGTTCCACGTCCCACCACTCAAATGGTCTGGGGTGAATATATTATGTTTATAATTGACTATAAATTATAATTTTTATAATTTCATTGTGGGTCAAAAATATTTTTTAACACATATGTATTTTTTACCGCACTCACACCATGCGCAGTACCTGGTCCACCTGCTACAGCCAGCCAGACTGGCCATTCCCTGTACAACTATCATAGACGGTACTATTACGCATTATTTCTAGTTGGGTCAAATCCGTAGTCAAAATGTGTCACCAGCTCTTGGACTATAACACTATCCAGAATAAATTATTAAAATTGAAGAACTTTTGTAACTTTGCAACCTTACAAAAAAGAGAATAAATAAAAATATTATATATGATCAAATGTAGTAAAATTTAAAATTTAGTTACCTAGTAACTGGTGTAATAAATTACAAGATGAACGTCTTCCCGTGATAAGCCTGAAATTATGATGTGTCGACTTCTGTAAAGAATGCTGGAATTTTTCAATAATACAGTTTTTTCTAACTTTTACATTTTTCACCCCTATAACCAGAAGCAAGGTATCTGTCTTTAGGCCTTGCTAAAAAAAATATGAGAAAATAAAACTAAACATTTATTAGGATTTTCTACTATAAATTCTCAATGTTCTTTCAGTTTCTATTTGTAAAACTTTGGTAGGGTAATTACTTTTTAATTAAATTTCTTCCAGAACTTAAGTGACTTGATTTAAATTTTTCATTAAATTGAAGGGTTGGTTTTGTCACAAATATAATAAAACAATAATTTTAATAACTATTAGAATTATTTAATTGATAACTATACAGTTTCGGTCACCACTGGTCGACCATCCTCAGTAGTTCTAAAAATTGAAATGAAACATTTATTTACATTTTTTCTTTTTATAGAGAATTATATAATACAAATTTTTTTTTTTTTTTTTTATTTTTACAATAATTTGAAATCATACATACATCTCGTTCAAGAACCGGAATTTGTCATTTCACATGAAACATTCATTCTTAAATCTTCAATATAGATACATCACACAATTCATTACAATCACACACATACATATATATAGCAACAATTTATAAAAACGTTTATCACTGAACTAGAAACTATTTTGAATTAATGATTATATTAAATATTATTTTCAATTTTATTTTTTTCTAATTATCTCATTGCATCGTCAATTATTATACAATTAAAAAACCCATTATAAATAATCCATTCTAGAAACACACGGCAAGATTACTTTTTAAATATGAAAATTAGCTAAAGCTAAGACAATAAAAACAAATATACCTACAGACCTACACTGAGAACTGAAAAATTTTTTCATTATTCCCCAATGGCCCATGGGGGTAATTTCCTCTAGAATAGGAACCACGGGAGAAATAGGTATTTGACTCCCATCCAATGTTAAGCGTGAGATATTTATTTATCTGTCATAAATAGACTTATCATAATATTTTTACTTACCATACAGGGTATGGTCATGTATTGTTATCATGCATGAAAATAGTGTTTTTTCTTCTTTTTTTCGATATATCTAAAAAACGGCTTAAAGTATTTTGATTAAAAAAATTGAGCGAAACTAAGGCATTTCGCTCTACAAAAAAAGCTCTAATAAGTAAACATCGAAAAAATTATATTTTTCGAGATAATAATTGTTTTGTTAAAATGTCTGTTAGTTTGTTAGTTAGTCTGTGCGTTACCAAATTTTTGTGGACGAGCTAGCTCAAAAACTAGTGTGAATATCGAATCCAAATTTAACACGTAGTTTTAGTCCATTGATTTTTCGTTTATTGGGCCACGCAGGTGGGGCCTCCACTAACAAGAAATATTTACATAATCGGGTGAATTTAATTACAGGATTATTTACATAATTATAGGAATATTAACATAATATATTTACAAAAAAAAATTTCTTTTTTCTTTTTTTTTTCTTTTTTATATACAATTTCTAGCGCATGGCGATTTCCATATAAGTTCTCCTGTGGAAGCTGTAAAAATTCATTAATGAACCCCTCATTAAGAGATGATTAGATTTTGGTGCATATCGACCTAAAATTAAGGTGGTTTAAAAATTAAAAATCTAGGCCATTTGACAAACTCAACCAAATGTTGTATACATAATCAGTGGGGCCCCAGTAGTCTAAAAATGCAAAAACTAACCACTCAAAATGGGGGGTGTAAGAGCAAAAATTGAAAATCTAGGCCCTTGTACCAAACTCAACCAAATTTTGTATACATAATCAGTGGGACGCCAGAAGTCTAAAAATGCAAAAACTAACAGCCCAAGGGGGGGGGGGGGGGAGGATGGTCAAAAATGAAACTCTAGATTCTTGTACCAAACTAATCCAAATTTTGTATACATAATCAGTGGACCCTTAGGAGTCTAAAAATGCAAAAACAACCCCCTCCTCTACTTGAATATAAATAATTTTATTAAATATAAGTGAGGGGCCAGGTTGTATGGTGAAGTCAAGTGAATGGCCAAATCAGAACACGTCAGCTTATTTTCTCAAACCGGGAGAATTTCCAGACTTTATTCTAAATATAAAAACAAGCAACTTCTATATAGTTTTACAAAGAGAGAATTATATTCAGCAAAGTATTTATGATTCCAAAATGTAGTCTTTTTTTATGTGAAGTGGTTAACAAAGAAAAACAATTATGTAATAATGATTTTTAATTACTCTTAATTGAGCTAAACTATCAATAGGTATATATATCACTAGCATGAACTCAGGTTAAAAATAACTCTCCTTCCAGGCGGCTTTAATATTAAATCACACATAAAAATAAATATAAGCTCATCGTGGTTTAAAATGTCTGAAACGAGAAGATAAAATATTTTTCAACTATGATTTTTTCTCTTTCTGTGTCTGAATTCCGATACCCACGATGGCCCAAGAACGGAAAGTCAAAAAGTTCTTTTGTATCAATACATAATACTGATTAGATTTTGGAATATCTGCTTCAAAAGGTAGAAAATATTTTTTGAATTATTCTATTGAGATTTTAAGAAGACGTTATAGTATAGCCATAAATGAATAATTTATATTTAAGTTGATTAATAATTACTAGGGCAGCTTTAGTGTACCGAGTCTTGAAAAAGTTTTCACTTTTTTATTATTTAATGTGCGGGTGAGCGATTCTTTCATTAGAATCTGATCGATGAAAATAACTACAAATAACGCGCGAATAGAATCATCTCTTATTCTTTAAAGCTAAGGTGTATTGCAAGGATGCGAAATACAAGTTCAAACCTGTTCCAGACTATAAGAAATTAATTTCTATTATTCTAGGAATGTCATTTTGCACTCGGACCAAAACGATACTCGTTAGATAGAGAGAGAGAGAGAGAGAGAGAGAGAATGTTCAATTGGTCTAAAATTCAGACAAGAAATTACTTGTCGCGGCTCTACTAGCAAGGGTAGTGAGTCTTGAAACAAGTTTTTACTTTTTCTTCTATTTTTTTGAATTTTTAATCGCCTCTAGAAATTCACTGAAATTTAGTTCACAATTAACTTTGCCGAAACACTTAGATTTTTCTAAATAACCGGGACAAAATGACAAACTGACCTGTACACCTGAACCCGAGCGGTGAACCTCGACCTAATATCGTGTACATCTACTTCCACTTCCACTTTCATTTCCAAGTAGAAGAAAATAAATGAAGAGGCATTACCTAATGAATTCCAAAATAATTCCACACAATTCCAAAGACGCTGACACCTAATTCCAATCGCGGTTCACCCCTCGCCTGAACCATACCTTCAAACCGGATATTTCCGGTCAAACTGAGATATATGGTAAGCCTTAGTCATATGGCTCTCTGATACCAGTCTCTTCTCTGATTGGGCTTAATGTATATGTACAATATAATTTTAAATATCCTATTAAATTCACATTTGCGATTTTCTTCAAGGTGCTTGGACTAACAATCAACTCAATGTAGGTCGTCTCTAATGACAAAATTCAACTACTGGCTCCCGGAGTATTAACTCAAAAATTTTCAATTTTCCTAGAAAATTTTAAAGAAAATCATTTTCATGTCGTATTTCGTGTGTGGCTTACTGTCTGTGTGTCGGGATTCCGATACCCGTTATAACACAAAACTAGAGGGCGTGGAAATTTTGTTTTAGTGCTAAAATGTTTTTGTTTCCAAATAACTGATTAGATTTTGGACATATAATAGCTTCAGAATTTATGAATGAAAAATCCAAAAAAAATGTATGATTTTCTGGTCTTACAATCTTCACTCATTAGAGAACTCGGATGCATAATACATCTTCGTTTTCACCTTTATTCTATAGCTAATAAATATTTTTTCAGGAATCCATAAGTCTACTATGACTTCATTTATTCTTTCACGAACCGTTTCGGTTTGCTCAATCTGAGTTTTAATATTTATCATAAAAGAAAATAAATTGACACGTTCTGATGTGGCCATCCACTTGACTTTACCATATACTCTTCTGCTTGAGTTTGGTACAATGGCCTAGATATTCATTTTTTGACCCTACAACCCCCCCCCCCACATTTCGGGAGGTTAGATTTTGAATTTTTAGACTTCTGGGGGTCCACTGAATTTGTATACAAAATTTGGTTGAGTTTGCTCAAATGGCCTAGATTTTTATTTTTTGACCCCCTCCCCCTAATTTAAATCTAGAAAAAAAATATTTTCATTATTATAGGTTCATTTTATAGTATATTTCATTTTTCTTGTTTTTTTATTTTGAAAATATTATAATTTCAAATTTTAACCCCCTCCCCCTTAATTTTGGGTCGATATGCATCAAAATCTAATCAGCGTTTAATCTTTATCCACCAAAACTACGGGTGAAATTTCGTTTTGATATTCATACTAGTTTTTGAGCTAGCTCGTCCACAAAAATTTGGTAACGCATAAACTAACAAACTAACAGACATTTTGACAAAACAGTTCTTATCTCGAAAATATAATTTTTTAGATATTCACTTATTAGGGCTTTTATGTAGACCGAAATGCCATGGTTTCGCCCAAATTTTTTAATCAAAATAGTTTCAGCCGTTTTTGAGGTATTTCGAGAAAAAAGAAGCAAAAAAAAAACACTTTTTTCATGCACGATTACAATACTTGACCATACCCAGTATGGTAAAAAATAATATTATTAATCAAAAACAAGTAGTTATTTTTCTAAACAGTTCTGTGGAGACAATATTTACTACGACGCGACGAGTCTAGACTGACTCAGAAGCTGATGATGTGTGATAATAATTATTATGCAATCTGTTAATTATATTACAACAAAAATGATCAGATGTAATTGAATTAAAAACAAATATCTGAATATGGACGTAATCAAAAATATTTTACTCTCAAATAGTTTTCTAAAATTTATTTTTACTTGATAAAAAATTACCTTAATTAAAATTTAAAAATGAATACTATATCACATTTATCACATAATACGGTATTTATCAAGGAGAAATGCAAATCTAAAAACATAAAATACATAGTTGAAATAATTTTAGATTATTATTTAGTACAGCTAAAAAATTAAGAAAGACACTCTTTTGCGTTCATAATGGTACCTATAGATGATGATCAAACCTTTTAAATACTATGCGCCAATTTTTTCACATACCTACAACTTCAGATAGGCCATATACAGCTCAGGCACCTTTTTTACTCTATTACGTTCATGGCTGGGGCTAGAAAATAGGAATAGGGGTTGGCAGTGACGTAGATTGCTTTGGAGGACCCCGTGTTAGGTGATCATTTTTTAATAAATATTCAAAAACGAAATTGAAAGTTTCTTTTTGCCGAGAGTAGCAGAATTTTTATAAATTGAAGGAGAGAATAAAAGAGTGTGTCTTCTGCTGGAAAAATAAATTTTAAAACTCTCTCACACATCAATTCCTGCGTGAATCAATTGTAATAGACTGATGAAGAGGGCAAAGCCCTCGGAACTATAGTCTCGTTATAAATAAATTTAAAAATTTATTTTTCCAGCAGAAGACACACTTTTTTATTGTCTCCTTTATCCCCTGTGGTATTAAGGGGCCTGACAAATATTTTAGGTAGCCTGTTATTCTCTACAGCAGGGGTTCCCAACCGGTGGTACGCGGGAACGTTTCAGGTGGTACGCGTGAGTGATGTGAGCAACATATGCTATTAATAGCTTCTGTACTCTTATTGTTCACTTGGAAGGCCTTCAAAAAAGCTTTAAGAAGTATTTCTCTGAAGATTATTCAAAAGTGGACTGGAACAGAAAGAAACCTTTTTCGGGAACCTCACCAAATGAATTGGAACTAAACGAAAGTTTTATCGATCTTACAGAAGATAGCTCCATGAAATATTATTTTAAAGAGAAATCTTTAATTAACTTCTGGGTCGGATGTAAAACCGAGTACCCTTTGATCTTCCGGCAAGCTCTGTTATTTTTGATGCCATTTGTTACGAGTTACTTGTGTCAGAGTGGATTTTCTGAACTATTGAATATAAAAAATAAACATGGAAGCAGAATAAGTGTTGAAGAAGACTTAAAAGTGAAGATAAGTTCCATTACTCCTAATGTTGATATTTTAATCACAGGCAAACAACAACAAGTTTCGCACTAAAGAACTATAAAAGTATATTTTATATGATGATTAATTTTTTGCTGAGTTTGTACTAATTTTTTATTTGTATGTTTTTAGACCTATGGGTAATAAATAAAACTGTAAATTAATACCATTTTAATCTTTTTATTTCTCCTTTATTATAAGCATGTTATAAATAAACAAATATCTAACCATTAAATATGAAGTTTTCTCAGGAATTTAATTCAAAAAGCCTTTCAACACATTTAGAAGAGTAAATATTATACGTTTATTAAAATATTTAGGTCTGGTGGTATGCCAAAATTTCTCAAAAGTCAAGTGGTACGCGGGTGCAAAAAGGTTGGGAACACCTGCTCTACAGAATAGGCCGCCTGATAGCGTGGAAAACGATCGATTCCGGGGGTGGTTCGCATCCGTAATTACGCCGTTGCGTTTGGCCTCTAAAAATATGCGAAGGTCCTCGAGCACAGAAAGACGAAGTTAATTTATTAATAAATTTATTTAAAATAAGATGTTAATTACAATGAGCGTTTAGACTGGTCCTACTTATAGAAAATACTACATGGGTGAGTTCGAGCCCCCCGGAGCTCCCTAGCGGTTATGAGCTCTGGGCTCTGGGCTGACTACTCTTGAGTTTTGGATCTTTTTATATAAAATTATTGTTTAGATCTGCAAAAGCAGATAGATCAGCGGGGATTATTGGAGGCGGTCGGCTCCTGTCCATGTCCATGTGTCTTAGTATGAGTGACTAAGGGTGGACGTGATTTGTGTCAGCAGTTTAAGACTGCGCGATCACCTTGTGTCTTTAGGTGTTGCTTGTCTTTCCACTATTCGCGTGGAAAAGGAAGCAGGCAATGCTAACAATAATAATATATTATGATGCAATACTAATAATAATAATATATTAAATTTATTTATAATATATTATTAGGTTAGGAATTTTATAGGGGGTATTATTTGGGACCGAAACACCTTCACTTAATAAAACTGATAGTATAATGTGGTCTTTGTAAGAAATTCATTTGATTATTATATAGGATTTAGCAATTTAATTTTTTGCCATCTTTAATATGCGTTTATTTAATATTTTGGATCTCTTTTAGGGTCCCTTAAAGGCTGGGCCTGATGCAGGTGTCCTTGTAGCACCTGCCTAGCTACATCACTGGGGATAGGATCTGCCGCTTAAGGGAGGAAAAACAATAACTTTACAAATTAAATAATGTAGGTACGCCAGTTCAAAAGACACATGTTTATTGGAGCACCTATCTACAATAGTATGGACATGATCTCTTGGACGAGAGGGCGAACCCTCTGTCGTGGAATTTGCTGATGGTATTACAGCTCCCGGAGAGTCTCATTTGGGGAAGATAACTCTGAGCGGGGTGAGCACCGAGAGGTTGGACTTTGGAGTTGTCTGTTCTCTCTGCTTGCTAGAAGGAGTTCAGGCATATTCTTAACTACCGGGAGGAACTCCCCCTTTCTTGATTTGGCAAAATGCGATTGAAAGAAATTTCTTGAAAGACAACCGAAACAGGATCTATTTGTATATTCTCAGCCTCTGAAAAAGTCAAGTATTGGATTTATTTTCCCACTTGTGCATAGTCGGGCGCCGGAGGCATCCGAGGTATAAAATATTAAAAGACTATAGGTGCTATAATACTCTGCTGCCCGCTTTTTGCGTGGACTCATTGAAGCTTTATCATGCTAATACTATAGCCTTTAACTTATATTTTATATTGTGTATTTTATATTTTGTATTTTTATTTTGTATTTTATATTTTGTTTTGTTTTTTGTATTTTTATATCTAATTTGTATTTTATTTTTCTTTATATTGTTAATCTCTATATTTGTCAGTTTCTTTTTTTTTTTTTTTGAATGTACACTATAAGGGTCTACTCTGACCTATGTACATAACATCATCAATAAATAAAAATATATTTATTTTCATAGCCATAGATCACTTATGGTCAAAATTCAAAAATTCATTTTTTTGAGACTTTAATTTATTATTAAACCAATTATTTTACATGAATTAATGTATACATTGTATTTGAGCTTCGACTCCGGAGATTACTTCTCCACCATCGACTGTCCTTGATCATCTTTTTAGTCCTTGTTTTTAATAAGAGGAAAAAACTAATTAAATAAAAAAACCTCTTTTCCGATAATTATTCCAATTCCATATTCATTCTCCCTGGAAACTTTAATATATTTTTTTTGTTAAATTGAGAAAATTGACAGGTTTATGTGCATGTAAGTGAAAAGAAAGTGATGTGTCTTAAACCATATACCATATATGCGGAAGAACCTGAAATGATTGGAAATAGAACCAAAGAATCGGCAATATGGACTTTGGCTATTTGAGAAATTTGATGATGAAATGCGAAACTTGTAATCTTCCAGAATGCAACATTTGGCCCATATGCACCATAGATTGGCCACCGTTATATGATTTTTTTATATATACTATATAGTCTATAGTGCACTCAAAAAGTCGCAATGTGTTGTTATATTACGTGCTATTTTGAAATATTGTGGAAGTTGACAATTTTTTTATAGCCGAAACACTGCTACCTGTGAAGGGGGCAAGATATTGAAGAGTTCATTGTGCTAGCCTTTCAACTATCTAAAGTGTTAAGTCGTCGTTTAAAAAAAATACTCCTACATTATTCTGAGGGTATAATAATAAATTTTCACTTTTTCCCACACACTTCTGAGTTAAGATATCTTATCAAAATTTATTTACTAATAAACTTATTGAAACAACATCTGAAATAACAAAAATCATCGGTCGAATTTGGTAATAGGAATAGCAGACCATTAAGCTTTAAAGGGGAAATTTTGAGGGAGTTGAAAATACTTTCTTATTTGGGAATTTATATTATGTTTTTAATAGTAGATAAATCAAAAAATTGAGTATTTTTCTAATTTACATATTCAATTTACAATGGATTAGCTTTTCAAAAATAAGTGAAATAGCGAGATTTTAAAAAAATAACTCCAAATTAGAAACAAGACTAGACTGGAAATGGGAAAAAATCTGTCGTTATTATATCCGTCATAGATTATTTTATAAACATTTTAAATATGGTAATAAGAGTAATATTGGTGACCGTTGAGGACTTGATGTTTTATATTCGAGTTAGTTTTTTTTTAATATAATAAGAGCTGAAAGATTTAGAAAATTTAATTCAAAGTTTCAAATGGACACACCAACAAGGCACTTCAGCCTATCGCTAAGTCCACCTAAGTGCACACTGAACACCGTCTATGCTAAAAACTATACAAATTTCAGTTGTAGTTTAAGGTTTTTGTGTCTTAAAATCATTTTTTGACTTAATTATTGGATAATTTTTCTGTCTTTTTTTTTATTTTTTTATCTACTCTTATTAAACGAACAAAAATTGTATATTTATATATATATTTATATATTTGTATCTTGGTTCTATTTTGAAAACGGCCCTACCGATTTTGATGAAATTCACGGGTTAGGGGGTTTTTGGGGTGACAATTCGATCTGTCACGGTCTCATCTTCGACAAAATTGTTTTTGATGGGTTTTTTCGTAATCAAATTAATTATTCTCAGGTAGACAAATCCCATTCTTAGGGTTTTAAAAAAAGGTTTCCCTTTTCCTTTTGTGCTCAGGCAGACAATGGGTCGGGTAAATCCTTTATTCTCAAAGGTCTTGAAGAAGTATTGTGATTGTGGATTTTAACATATTTTGTTGTCCCTAAACGTTAGAAATATTAATAAACAGTTTTATAATTGTTTTTATAATGAACTTTATTTATTTAATAGAATAAAAAATAATCAAGAGCAGGTCTCAATTTTCTGAAAAAACAACCCATTTTGATAGGTTTTATTTAATAACAATTGGATGAATAAAAATGAATCATATGGTTGAATCAAAACAGGTGCAGGAGGTGGGGGTGCAGTGGTGGGTGATTCGGGGGTAGGGCGAGGTTTCGGGGGTGGGGTCGAGCGGGGTGGAGGTGGGGGGGGGGGGGGTACAGTGAGCGAATATTATATATTTTTGTATTTTTTTTTAATTTGAAAGCGGCTCTCAAATAAAAATCGACATTTTTATCAGAATTTTAAATTAATTTAAAAATGATATTAAAATAAAGCTTTTAACTGAAGGAAGAAGTTACCGAGCATCGCTCGGTGCCTCCAGGTACTTTTTATTATAATAAGATAAGTAGCTGTTAAAGTTTGTATTTTTGTGATTAAATTTATTAAGGGATGAAATTTTGGTTAAATCACACATATAATTAATTAAGTGTAAATTGAACAGGCAGTCCAAAAAAAGAAGATAATTTATACTATCTTTTTATTCATAAACCGACGTTTCGGAGGCTATTCAATCCTTCTTCAGGGTTTTGAAAAGTCAGTGAAGGAAATCCAATGCGACATTCCCCTCTGTCTCCTCTCTCAGTGGCAGTAACAATATTATACAGTATTCCATTCTCAGCATAATTTAGTACACTTTTTTCCCCACCTCCTCTTCCTCGAAACTAATATGAGCTGCCCCCCCTTCCAAAAATAATATATTGTATTTCATTATCAGCAATATTATAGTGTAGTAATAATTCTGCTGAGAATGAAATACAATATATTATTGTAACTGCCACTGAAAGAGGAGACAGAGGGAAATGTCGCATTGGATTTCTTTCACACTTTTCAAAACCCTGAAGAAGGAGGGAATAGCCTCCGAAACGTCGGTTTATGAATAAAAAGATAGTATAAATTATCTTCTTTTTTTGGACTGCCTCATCAATATTCACTCAACTTCACTTATCAGTCCGTCTTATTACTACATATAATTAAAATTAATTATTTATTGTACACAAACAACTACTTGAAAACGATTGCAGAATACGCCAATCGAAACGTCGTATTTATATTGTATTATTTGTTTTTTGTGTTCAATAAATAATTATAATTAATTAATGTGTGATTTAAACAAAATTTTAAACCATTAATACAATAGATAATAAGATTAATAAGTAATTACTTTTAATGAAATATTTTAAAATTTTCATGACAATATATGAATAAAAGTGACAAATTTAGACGTAATAAAAAAAACACGCTAAAAATAATTCCGGAGTACCTAACTACCTGGTACCTGCCTACTAGGTCCAAATAAAAGTAAAATAAAATAAAATCAATAATACATCATTAGTTTTATTATTGTATAACAAATCGATAATACATAAACGAAAGTGTAAAATCAACATTGAGATTGTTTTTTTTTTGTTTTTTTATTATTATTATATATTATTATTTAGACTGCTCGTCAGTCAGTCAGTGTTGAGTCCTTAATGAAAGAAGAGGAAAAAAGAGCGGCATCCTTAAAGATGTTTATCAACGAAATCAATTTAGAGAAGAGAAAGAATCAAGAGAGAGACAGAGGAAAAGAGTGGTCAGTTTTTTTTTTTTTTCTGAGCAAGTAAATAAAGAATAGACTATAAATTCAAAATTGTAGCAAGTGAAAAAGAGGAAGATTCAGGAAATTTTTTCCTAAGGCATTCCAAATGATTTATCGTAATAAATTTGCATAAAAGCTTTAATTTTTTTATTTTATTTTATTTTTATTTTTATTGAGGGGACAAGGCGGGAGTGAGGAGGAACGTTTCATTCTGTTGGGTTTTTACGATTATCCAATGAATAGCAGATTTGAAATTGTTCGTTTATGGCCCCGGTGTAAAGCTTAAAGCCCCGGCTGCCTTTTAATGAAATCATCTCTGGTCATTGAGATCCACTTGCGGGCGAACAATGGCCGCGACACTCAAAGGGGACCCCACCTTAATTGTCGGCCGTAAAAATAGTTTAATATTTCTCCTTGAGTCTGGCCATAAAACGTGGGGGATCCCAGGCGGCGGCCTCAGCTGTAAACCTCTGGTGCACTGGACATTTGGCCAATGTTCAATTGAGCCACTTCCTGTATTGTCCAAGACACCCTTAAAAGCTTTTACCCTAACCGCCCCCGATCGGGGACATTTCCCACGAATGGACAGGGGCCCGTGCCGAATGGCGCATGCGCAATGCGCCTGTCCAAGTCCTTGGCACGGCGCTAATTTTTCTTGTCAACAGTGAGTTGTGTTTTTCGAGGAACGTCCGTTTCGGGATCAGTTTTCGGGGCCGTCGCGTGGAGGGCGTGGCTTAATGCGCATGGCCAATCGCCGTCGAGGAGGAGGTGACCAATCGCGAACCGCCAATGGAGGCCCTACGCTAGCTCCGAGAGCATCGCAGTGAGAAATGAGGTAGCGCATCGATCGTCTGCAACTTCGAGGTGAGTGCCTCCCTTAAATCTTTAAATACGGCCCAGTCAGGGCGTGAAAAGTGGCAGCTCGTTGACGAAATTAATACCTGCACCTCCACGCGACTCGCAAGTTTGCACTTCATTAATCACTTCGCCCTCTATTTATTGTAATTATATCTTATTTATCTATTTCTATCTAAAGATCTAATTTTTTTCTTTAGTGTCATTTTCAAGTGCTATTGAAATCTCTTTTCTTCCTCATTCTTTTAAATAAACTCTTTAATCATTTGTTCTAAACTAATTCAATACTAGACTAAAACAATCTATAGCTGACGTGAATTCAAATTTAGATACTTATTTCTTTTTGTAAAATCACTAAATTTTTATAATACAAAAATTACAATACTATTTTCGCCGATATTTATCGTCCCTTTTGACTTTTCAAGTAGTTTAAATTATTTTTCAAAGCAAAATGTAAAAATTGAAATTTTATAAATATATTTTATGGGGTTCTTTTTTATATTAAAGTGCAATTCTTCAAGTAGTTTAAATTATTTTTCAAATTAAAATCATGACAGCTGTGAATCAAGGCGGATTTCATATTCAGGTAAGTATTTAATAAACAACAATTTAAACTCCTTGAACAATTATCAATCTTGATCGTAGAAAATAAAATTATTTATGAAAATAACCAATTAATATAATACATCATATAATATAGTTATGATATATTATCATTTCCGTCCATAATTTGTATTAATTTGAAAGTTTATATTAGGAAAATATGGACAAGTTTTTATGTGTGACTTTTTTATTTATCAACCAACGTTTCGTCGACTTTGCCGACTTCTTCAGGGCTTCTACAATTATTAGAACATTATGATATGAATTTACAAAAGTATAATTACAATTCCAAAACAAACATGTATTAATAGTTTACCTACCAAATAGTCATGTCACACATTCGTCTAAATTTTCTTATTATCTCCGTTACCATTGAAGACCAACAGAACCCAAATTTCAAAAAATATTTGGCACATTCACAAAAAAAAACAATTTTTCTTTCTTTTCTTTTTATATCAACAATTTCATTAGATATAAAACAGAAATAACATATATAGAATGAGGCAACTCTGTTTTTGAACCAGAATAGAATATTTTTCTCCTTTTGATCGTTATATAAAGAAATCTCAAATTCGAATAAACTAAATTTATACTGTCTTACAATTTTTCTACTATATTAAAACATATGTCAATGACACTAGCCAAGTTATAATTAAATAAAAAATACATTAGGAATCTATTTTTGTCTACAACATTTAATTGCATTTATTTTTGCAAATTTTTTTATATTATTATTTTTTATTTTTATCTTTATATTTGTTGAGCAAAAAACTATAAATGCCCTTTAGATTTTGGGTGTCTGTCCTAAAATTCACCGTGTTATTTAACGAAATGTGAATCATTTCACTTATGGTTCTTTTAAAATATATTGGTTCGAAATCCAATATTGATGTATCGTTAAATTCGAATTGGTGATTTAAATTAAAATGATGGGCAACCAGGGCGGTTTTTTCATTTTTTAAAACATTAGACACTTTACAATCATACATATGTTGTGTTATTCTTTTTTTAAATATTGCGATGTCTGTCCGATATATGATTTCCCACATATTATTATTTTCAAACCAAACATTATTTCATTTTTTGTTTTTAAAAATATTATAATTCCATACTATTTAAATTTAAATCCTAATAAAATTTTTGCCACAATTATATTTACTTACATCGATTAGTAAGAATGAAAATAGTTTAGGTATAAGTCTCTCAAAAAATAAAAATATTTAAAATAAGTAAAAATGCCAATCTTTAATTTATCGAGTTTAAATTATTTTTTATTAAATACCTGGATATGAAACCCGCCTAGACTCACAGCTGTCAGTATTTTATTTTGAAAAATAATTTAAACTATTTGAAGAATTACAATTTAATGTAAAAAAAGAACCCCGAAGGTACCTATAGATATTTATAAAATTTCATTTTTTTCTCTAAATTAATCATTATCATGATTTAAAATAGGTATAGGTATATACCTATGTCTTTATACCAATGTGTTGAAACATTTTTGGAAATACATTTTTCAGGTTGTCTTATAATCATATCACTAAATAAATTTTTTTATTGTTTTATGGATAGAATGAATAAAACCTACAATGTGCAAAGTTACTTTGCATCTTAAGAATTTACTTAATGAAAATTTTGGGCGTTAATTTAGAAATTGGACTTATATAATTAACCTTTTAGAAATTGGTAAATTCATTTGATTTTTAAGCTTCTAACAATTTTTTTCTTTTTTTACTATTTAAAGGCTTAATGTTTGTCTAATTTGGCCAGGATTAATGTAGTTTGTGTTTTTTATAAATGAGTTAGGCAACCATATCTGGTTTAAATTTGTAGATAGCGTGCTCGGTATTAGGCCTTGAATTACCGCCGTGGAAAACAATCACACTACACATTTAAAACACATGGTTAAAAGTGCGTATGGGACTCATATTCCATGGCTCACGTAGTTTTTTAATCTTTTTTCTAATTATTTTAAAGCAATCAAAATAATTTTCACCGGAAGTATCACATGAAGTTCTTTGATCAAGGGCCTCAAAATTAGAGGAGGTGGTAGTAACTTTGAAAGCGCAACTTTGTCAACTTATAACTCTCGAATTAATTAAGCTAGATGCATATAACCATAATTTTTTTTTTAATTTTAATTAAATCACCTATACACTAATATCTTTATAAATACAACATTTTACTTATCAGAACCTTTCAGGTAACTATGTTTAATACTTTAATTTTTGGCATTATTTACTCATAATTGAGTGATTAGCTCAAAAATTATAATTTATTATTTTTCTAAACTGCTTATACGATTTGAAAATGTTATTCTATCTAGGTAGGTATACCTACATCTTTGGTAGGTAATATGATTCTTGAAATTTTTAAGTTTCCAAAATCTAAAACTGATCCAGTCTTGTTTAGGTATATAATAGTACAGATATTCTTGCTTGAATTAAGTATTATCAAATTTAATTTTTCCATAAATAAGGCATTTCGATTTTTTTAATTAAGTGTTTTAGTTAGTGATGAAAGCAATATTTTCTCACTAATTAATACACTAAAGATCTAACAATTTTTTACAGGGTTGGTTTACCGTTTCATTCCTCTGGATTTAGAAAAACGCCTTGCATTTTTGTAAGAGGTGAAAATTCTTCTAAGAAAATTACAATAGGGTGGCTGTCATATATTAGATTCGAAATGGAATGGATTATTTTCATTTATATGTCAGAAGGGTTGTTATTTACCCCGTTGAGTTCGTTTCCATAGGAAAGATATAAAACAACCCTTTTTATATAGGTATATTAAATTGATAATCCAGTCCATCTCAAATCTAATATATGACACCCACTTGTATATTTCTTAGAAAATATAAATCTATTTCTATCGTCAACTTGAACTCTCAGAGAAAATTTTTCTGACTGAAAGTCGATAGCTCAGGTCCCACTTTAGTAAGGTCCCAAGATTTTAATTTTAAAATACAATTTTTTTATTTCATAGATTAAAATGTGATCGTAGACCAGTTATTGATCTTTTTAAATATAATGTTTTGAAAAAAAATTTTAGAAAAAAAAACATTTTATTTTTCGAATAAATTCATTTTTTAGATATTTGTATTTATGTAGATAAATAAAAAATGCACGATTTCTTCACTCTTCTAAAGAATTAGTTTGGTAAATATTGAAGAATATAATTCGTTCATTTTATTTGTAGATAGAATTTATAAAAAACTGATTTTGTTTTTATAATGCACGATTTCTTTACTCTCCTTAAAAATTAGTTTAGTAAATATTGAAAAAAATTGTTGAAATTAAACGCTTATTCTATTATTTGTAAAATTCTCTAGCATCAAAGCAAAACAACTGTGTTAATATGGAAGTGTTAATAAATCATTAAGGAGCAATTAGTAATATTTATTTGCATATAAGATAGCGTGCACAGAATAAATTTCATAAACTTTCTAGTTTAATTATTTCTAGAGAAAATAAATTTTTTACTCTTATTTGTTGACTATTTAAAAAATAAATGAATTATATTAGTATAGGTACTTATGATATTTTTAGCATCCGACACGAAATGATTTTGGAATAAAAAAATTAAGGAAAATGCCGTATATTTATTCAAGGGCTGGCGCAGGAGAATCCTATTTGATTACCATACCAGTACTATTACATTTCTTGTTAGTTCATTTTAGAATGTTTTTTCTTAATTTTCAATTGATTATACCTACCATTAATATAAATATGAAAGGTATTAATTTCCAGATGGCCCGGATTGCGGGGTTCGATTCCCGAGGGGGTGAAAAACAACCCCCTGACATATAATTAAAAATATTCCATTCCATCGGATTTAATAGATGACACCAACTTATGATTTTCTATTTAATATAAATTTATATTGTTTAATCTACAAAAGTATTCACAGATTCAAGTATGTAGATTGAAGGGTTCAAATGTTTAATGGGTTCAAAATGGTTCATATGTAGAATTTCGTTGTAAAAATAATCAAAATTTTATAAAAATCATGTAGGTATCTATTATTTAATCAAATGAAAAAATCGAAGAAAAAATCAAACAGTTAGGACCCCAGCAGGCGATCGCAATACTTCACATTACTATATTCTATTAGAATACAAATATGAAAGTAATATGATAAATAAAATTTTATATATTATTTTAATGAATTTACTTATACATTTAGTGGATTTTGGGGGCGGTACATATTTAGGTTGAAACACAATTTTATGGTTGTCAGTCTTAAACCAGTTGCACTATATATGCGAGGGGAAAACCGCGATTGGATTTTGGTGTACACGTCTTTGGAATTATGTGGAATTATTTTTGAATTAATTATATAATGCCCCTTCATTTATTGTCTTCTACTTGGAAATGAAAGTGAAAGTGAAGGTAGGTGTACACCATATTAGGTCGCGGTTCACCCCTCGACTATATGTAAATAATTGATAAAGTAGGTAATCTCGAAAGGAATCGAATTCTCTTAAAAAATCATTAAATTAAAAATTTTGGAAATTATATATAGCTACATTTAAATATTTATTTTTAAATTTGATATTTTTTTATTTCTCACATTAAAAGAGTCATCAATATGTTAGTTATTTTGTACCAAGGACCTTAATTAAATAATGAGACTCCCAAGATATAAGTATCTTTACAAATCTATTACACTTTGGGGTAAAACAAATCAACTGTTCATACAGAATCAAAAAACCCGTCTCATTAATATAAGTGATTATTATACTTATAAAGAGTTATTAAGTTCGCAAACACCAAAGCAAAGGAACTTTATTTAAAAAACAATAATTTCCTTTATTTTACATCACATGTTTTCTATTTCTATCACTCTAACAAACAATACATCTACTATGAAGAAAAAATCTCAATTATTTTTTTTTATTATCGAAATAATATATGATTATATATTATCATTGTTAAATTAAATAAATAAACAAATAAATGTATATACTTAATTTATAATTCACAATTTTCTTTGCCATCTTTTCATTTTCGACTATCAAAATTTCGATAAGATTGTTCAAGTTTCAGGCATTGAAGTCACCAAATCATCTCAAATCTCCAACTCTTTTTCTTTTCCATTGATTTTCTTTCTTTTTATTATAATATATTTAATCTTTACAGCCCTATTTGACAGAAGCGTAGCCACGGGGGGGGAGTCAGAACCCCCCCTCCAAGGGCAGGGCTCATGGGATGACTGACGAAAACGACATACCGTTTTTTATTAAAAACGACTGCTTTTTAAATATATTTCATATGTTTAATCAAAAATTGTGTTTTTTTTTAATTCTTAGCACCTATTTGTTTTAATAAAAGAAATTCCTCTCAAATATTTTGCTTTGTGGATTAAGACCCCCCCCCCCCCCCCCATGAAAATTTTCAGGCTACGTCACTGATATTGGCATTGAAGTCACCAAATCATCTCAAATCTCCAACTCTTTTTGTTTTCCTTTGATTTTCTTTCTTTTTATTATAATATATTTAATCTTTACAGCCCTATTAGACAGAGGCGTAGCCACGGGAGGGTGGGGTCAGAACCCCCTAAGGGCAGGGCTCATGAGATAAGTGACGAACGACACCATTTTTTATTAAAGACGACTACTTTTTAAATATATTTCATATGTTTATTCAAAATTATGTTTTTTTTTTAATTCTTAGTACCTATTTGTTTTAATAAAAAAATTTCCACCAAATATTTTGCTTTGTGGATTAAGACCCCACCATGAAAATTTTCTGGCTACGACACATACTTTTAATTCAAGATTCAATATTATTTTTCCAAATTAGGTATTTTGTAAATGTGAATTCAAAAAGAATTCTGACGCATTAAAGTCACCTCATCATCTCACAGCTAAATGCTTTTTTGTTTTGATTATAATTTATATTATTTTCTTTCTTATTCTGTCTTCCGTCGTTCGAAATTTATTATAGTATATTATTATTATGTAAATGTACATACCTAGTTTTCTATTAGCACTACCTGTTCTCCGGGGGTTCACCTCGTCTAACAGCTGTCTCAGTTGGTAGCTTTACCGCCGGGTTATTAAATTCTTTTAAAAATATTTTAATATCTCTTGTTTGTGTGTGTAATGTCTGCAACATGGAGAAAAATAATTTCCAAACATGATTTTTTATACCAGTGCATTTTTCGGTCTGTTTTGCTTATGTGATATCTAGGATAACTCACAAGAACTTCAGATCGTAAAAAGTGTGCTCTGGTTCCAAAATGTTAGAATTTTTCAAATGAAGAACTGATTAGATTTTGGGCTTACTAGTTTCTGAATCCCCATTTAAAAATTCAGAAAAAAAACTACGAATCTTTAAATGGATCTGATTTCTAGCTCAAACTTTCGCTAACACAGAGAATTGTCAAAACACCAAAATTTACGGAGAGCAAGGTTCCGATTCTTAAAAATGTTTTCTCTTTTTCTCCAATTTCATGCATTAAAATCACTACATCATTCTTTTTGTTTTGATTGTAATTTCATTTTTATTTTTCTTATAATATCTAATATTTTTGGGTTGTTATCGTCCATCTTTGAAAATAATTAGGCTGGATATTGGGAACTTGGACTTGAGAAAATAATTAAAAACTAAATTTCCAAAAGTTGCAACACGTTTCGTCGTATATTTGTCGACTTCTTCAGGCAATTTTTAGGATCAGCTTTCTCGTTGATAGATATATACAGACCATTAGACTAGATTTTGCAATGACATAATTGACAAGGCTTAAACAAACTCAATACAAAAGATATTAAACAATTTTTTGTCATCAAATGTTTTACAAAAAATTGCCTGAAGAATTCGAAAAATATACGACGAAACGTGTTGCAACTTTTGGAAATTTAGCTTTTAATTATTTTCTCAATACACGTTCCCAATATCCAGCCTAATTATTATGTAAAATTATCTATTATAATTTTTAATTATGACACTACTCCAAATCTATCTCATAATCTATTATAATTATTGGCTAGAAGAGCAACATCTTAATTATCTTTCTTCTTCTTCTTCAAGTGCCATCCTCGATTCCGAGCGTCGGCGATTAATGTGGAGAATATCCTCTCCATTGTAATTTTTCTGGGGATATTTTTCACAGGACTGGTTTCCCATTGCCACCCCCTGAAAGAATCAGATTATAGCCAGTCAAATATTTACAGCGAGTCGGGCTTGAACCCGTGCTAGCTTGATTAGATGTCATGCTCTCTAACCATTCGGTCAACTTGACTCCTTATCTAAATCCAATCCAAACTATTGTTCTAAGATCATTGCTCTTCGTCTTTAATTAGCTCTGTTGTTGTGTGGTGTGAGTGCATGGTTTTAATGAGGTGTGATTTGCTGTGTTCAGGATGTCTCAGTCGCATATCCTCTCGGCTGTGGAGTCGGAGTTAGTGCGCTGCAGGCCGAGCCAAAGGTGACCCCACCGAGAGGGAACTCCATGTCGGCCTAGATGATCGCGAGCTCTGGACCAAGTTCCAATCACTCACCAATGAAATGATCGTCACAAAGAATGGCAGGTATGTTAAATATTATTGTTTTATTAAAGTCCATAGTATCCTATATTATTTAATGAATCAAGTATGTTTGCAGGTATTTGACAGAAGGTGTAAATCAAACAACTGTCATTGATTTTTGACGTTTTGCCAACTTTTATTTTGGCTTCATCAGGTGTCTCAATGATTATGATTAATATTAATATATAACATCATTGAGACTGATAAAGCCAAAATAAAGTTGGCGAAACGTCGCAAAAATCAATGACAATTTTTTGATTTACACCTTCCTTCCAAATACCTGCAAACGTACTTGATTAATTATTGTTTTAATTATCCAAAAGATCTTGACCAATTAAGTGAGAAATCAGTTTATCTATAATGTGATTTCTTTTCATGCTTTTATCTTAATTGCTTATCTATTATAATTAAATCTATACTATTTAATTAAGTTCTTGTGGTCATTCATCATGGTCTCTGAGTGCAACGAGAGGACCGGTACTCAACTGGTATAAAAATAAAGTATTAAATAAATAACTAAAACCATATCAAATAAACCGGCCAAGTGCGAATCGGACTCGTATATTGTACCTTATAATATCTTATAAAATACTTAAGATATAAAATTAGTTCTTATTTATCATTACTAAAGAGTGAATGAGAAAATTTTCCTAATTTTTTCATAATTTTAAGTTAAGCCTCTTCTGAACCCCTCAGGTTACAAAACTCAACTAAAAATAATAATAAATTCAGCAGCCAAAAATTAATTCAAAAAAATTAAAGTGTAGTGAATACCAAGTAGGTATAGTTATATCCCTGTCATTCAATTTATAATCATTTATAAAATGCCCACATTTAATATTACTTAGACATTATTTATTTATACGAAGCGTCTCACTCAGCATTGGCTATTATAAAATCAAAATACAGATCAAATTTGAAAATTTTTGAAGATCCTCCAAGTCCTGTTTGATTCTTAATTTAATTGAACAAGTAGATCCATCTCAAAAATATTTAGATTTGGGAATTGTAATAATGCAGTTTTAATAAATGATAAATTTATTATAAAGTTATGTTTACTAAAGATTTTGCTTCAAAATAAATTTATTTATCATTTGATAGTAAAAATGATGGTTTATAACATATATCTTTATAATATGGGGTCGCGAAAATGTTCCCTGTCAAAATGGGGTCGCCAATGAAAAAGTTTTAAGAAGCGCTGATCTAGATAATTTATACGTCCAGCAAGTTATATAATAATATAGATTGAAAAAGCGATTATATCTTACCAAAATTCCTAAGATCAAAATTGTTCATATTCGTCATTTATAAATCGATGAATTATTTAGGATAATATATTTTAAAAAAAATTTATTTGAGTAGGTTCAGAAATAAATTAGGTAGAAAAATAATTATTTTTTTATATTTGGCTTCAGCCTAAGAAATTCAGACATTCAAAAATAGTTTTAAAATGTTTATTTTACCATCAAACAGTCACTTTGAAGAAAAATTAAATTTTAAACAATATAGACTTTTTTTAACAATGCCTATAGGTAACCTTAATTTTATTAACGAACTCTTTTCAATTATATCTTTCAACCTTGTGTCCTTGACTAGCCCAAATACCAATTTTAAAGGAATTCGAATGACGAGTGTCAACTTGGACTATGCCTTGGTTGTTCGAGAATAATTTTTTGATAATACCTACTCATTAGATGGTGAGGGTCTCCCATTCTTCAAGTATTTTCCACAATTTCCGCCACCATACTGTGTCAAACATTTTCCTTTAATCAATAAAGCAGAGATAGACGGGAACATAAAATTCTCACGACTTTTCTACTATCAATTCTATGTTAAGGATTTGTTCGCACGCCTATCCTTTTCCTCTTACATATCCAGTTTGATTCAGAGGAATTTATCAGTCTAGGTAGTTTCTTAAGCGTTCATGAACAGTATTAATAATTATTATTTTGCTTGCGTGAGGAATCAAGGCTCTAAGACAATAATTGTCCCATTAGTCTCTATACTATACCCTTCTTGTGTAAAGGAACATAGACCAGACGTGTCCAATTCTTTAGCCAGCACCCCGTTTCCCATATAGGTACTTAGATGTCTTGTAAGCGATTTAATGCCTGTCGCCCAAAGGCTTAATTCCCTCAGCCGTAATTTCGTCCTCTTAAGGTGATTAACCTAACTTTAGATGGTTAACGGCTCTTAACAATTCTGATCTAAGGATGGATGGTTCTGTAAAGAATGGTACTGTTAATAAGGCGGTTGTTGGTTCTCCTTGAACTGATTCTCGCAGCATTCCTTCCACCCTTTGGTGACCCTCTCTAATGAGTTGACACTAGCTCCTCTAGATTTTATTGACCACAATCGAGGCTTGATCTTTTAAATTATTTGAAACAGATATAAATACACTGTTATTATGTTCCGCTTGACGTTAGACTTCTCGGCATAATTCCCTATAAGACTGATTTTTGTCATGCCGGTAAGCAGTTTGGATCATTTTGCTCAAATGTCTTAGCGTTTTGTTTACTGTAACCGAGGGGTGAACCGCAACCTAATATGCTGTACATCTACTTATGCTTGTACTTCCAAATATTTCCAAGTACTTCCAAATATTTCCAAGTATTCCAAATATTTCCAAGTAATTCCAAATATTTCCAAGTACTTCCAAATATTTCCAAGCACTTCCAAATATTTCCAAGCACTTCCAAATATTTCCAAGTACTTTCAAAATACTTGCAAAGAGGTGTACACCTACTTCCAATCGCGGATCATCCCTCCACTGTAATTATCATGCACATTAGCTTTCAATATTCGTTTCTCTTCAATCAAGGTTAATGTTTCATCGGATACAGGCATAAATAAAACATCTAACACATTCCTTTCAATGTGGGAAATAACTTTTTTAATAACAGATTACTAATTAATTTTACAAAATAGCAATTGTTATATATAATAAATAGGTAGCTGTAGAAGCTTATATTGTTGTAATTGAACTGATAGATGGTTAAATTTTTATTTAAATCACACATAATTAATTATAATTATTTATTGAACACAACAACAAATAGGTAATACAAAATAACTATGACGTTTTGATTGGGTTATTTTGCGATCCTTTTCAAGTATGACCTTGGGTTAACTTATTGCAGAAAAAAATCGATTGAAACGTCGTATAGTTAAATTGTAATAATTGTTGTTGTATTCAATAAATAGTTAAAATTATTTCTGTGTGATATAAATTTAAGCTTTAATCTATTTATTTATTTTTTTGGTTATGGGCCCTTAATAAAATCTAGAATTTAACGAAACCTACTAGCTTTATGGATCAATAATGTTAATGCCAATTTTTCTCTAAATATAAAGTCGAATTATTGTATATTAAGACACAGGATAAAATGAGTATACTCAAGGACAGAAGCTTTAATACTAAATTTAAAAGGGCTCAATAACTATACCCCTCTTATAAATTGGGGTTTTTTATGACAGAGGAAAACACCTTCTAAATTGCTTACTCATTAAGCCGTCCCAATTATAACGGACTAAAGGGTTATGATTTCCAGTCTTAGTAATCTCTTTAAATTTTGAATTTCATTTTATTGCAATTAAAACGACTAAAATTGGCTAAATGGTTCAGACCAAAAGGCAGGAAGGGAGGGGAAAAACAACTAAAATTGAGACTTGAAGAATTGATAATTTAACAGCACCACAGTATAAGATTTAGACTGCACCTGATTGATAAACTTTCGAATTAGGTGGATATTTTCAACAAGGCCTTTGATAACTGCTAAGTAACATATTTCCCTACGTAAACATAAAACCTTATTGTTTTTATTTATACATTTTTGATGACTAATATAGCTTATATAATTTCCATTCAATTCTCATTTAATCCAATTATCAAAGAACATCTATTTAATTCCTACTATATCTAGATGATCTTTGGAAACATAAATAATAAAAGACAATCATATATTTCTTATGGATATATAGGATGGATTGGATGGAGAGGAGGGAGAGGTTTACACCAATCGACTTGATTGGGGAATAATGGAATTGAAATAATTATCGGAAAAGAGGATTTTTTATCTTATTAGATTTTTCCTCTTATTAAAAACAAGGACTAAATATGAATAAGGACACTCGATGGTGGAGAAGCAATCTCCGGAATCGAAGCAAAAAAATACAATGTATACATTAATTAATGTAAAACAATTGGTTTAATAAAATTTATAAAAAAAAAATATATATTTCTTATATGACGGGAAGGGAACGGTGGATTAGGAATAATTATCGGAAAAGAGGTTTTTTTTATTTAATTAGTTTTTTCCTCTTATTAAAAACAAGGACTAAAAAGATGATCAAGGACAGTTGATGGTGGAGAAGTAATCTCCGAAGTCGAAGCTCAAATACAATGTATACATTAATTCATGTAAAATAATTGGTTCAATAAATTTCTAAAAAAAATATATATATATATTTCTTATGGATTTTTTTTTTTATTATTTTAGAAAATAATTTTATTTATTTATAAATACCACCCTTTTTTCTTGAATTGAAAAATTACATATTGGATATATTAGCTTATATATAGGTAGTATTTAAACTAGCTGCGACTCCCGCCTCCAGCGGGCCCCTTATACTGTCCAAGGAGCTTTGCCCCCGGAACCCATCCCCCGCTCGCTGAACCTTTTTATTTTCTCCATCTGCAACCACTCTCCACCCATCAACCCTGTCCTCAAACCCACCCACCTCTCCCGAATTTTCATTTTTTGACCCCCCTTTTTGGACGGTTAGTTTTTTTTTTCATTTATAGCCTTCTAGGGGCCTACTACTTGCTTGAGTTTGATCCAAACGACTAAAGTTTTCTTTTTTTGCCCCCCTCCCCCCATTTCACATATTTATACTCGTTATATGTATAAGTATATGCTATATATATGTATATATTTATTTGCATCAAGTGGAATACAACCTTATTAATTTCACTTTTAAGAAAGATGTTTCCTTAATGAATGACGTTTCCAAACGTCACTTGAAACATCTCTGATTCTCAGCATTGACTTTTCCTGTCTCAATCGACAAACATATTTAAAAAATTTTATTAAAATTACTTATCTACTATTAAAATAATATTTTTTCCTCTTTTCTTTTTACTAAAGTGCTTATATAATCAGAATCACTCATTAAATCCAACAAAGATTTATCTGATTTCCATTTGTTCAGAATTTATCTAACACATCAAACAAACTGACCTAATATGCAAATAATTGTACTAGGAATCCATTTTCTACCTATACGTCATTATAAAATATTTTTTAACTAAATGAACGTCTGGCTGTTGATACAAGGCATATGAATAAATTCAATAAAGAAAGAGAGAGAGCTAAGAGAGCAAGTTGTGTGGTGGCTGTCGATTGGGTCCATGGGTCGTTGTCGAGTCGTGGTTGCCTTACAAATGGAAATGGACCCTGAAGAGCTGTTTGCTCGGCTGAAGCAATGGCCGAATGTTTGCCTGCGACCCGAGCCAGCCACTTGTTTGTTTATGGATATTCACTCCATCTCTCTCGATGGTGAACATTGCGATCAAACAACACACACACCAGACAGTTTCACTTCGCTAGAAAATCTATTCAATTTAAAATAGCCAAAGCCTTTTCATTATCTCCCTTCACCTACTTTTATCTACTATTATTAGCCATTTGCATCATATTTTCAATAGATTTTTGGTTGATCATTAGGAGTCCTAGATAAATGGATGGAAACTGATCGAAATGAAAATTTTACGAACTAGAATGCTAATTAGCCATTTGCATCGTATTTCAATACATTTTTGGCTGATCGTTAGGAGTCCTAGATAAATGGATGGAAACTGATCGAAATGGAAAATTTTACGGACTAGAAGGCTAATTAGCCATTTGCATCATATTTCAATACATTTTTGGTTGATCGTTGGGAGTTCTATATAAATGGATGGAAAATTTTACGAACTAGAAGGCTAATTAGCCATTTGCATCGTATTTCAATACATTTTTGCTTGATCGTTAGGAGTCCTATATACCAGGTGTACCGGAAAGTCATTACCGGTTTTTCTAACAGATGTCGCTAGGCTTAAGTATGCAATGTTATGATTTGACACATATGCATTTTATTCTACTGACATCAAGCTTCAAAGCTATACATGTTATATTTTGCGAAAGTAACACCTTCATAGATTTATACCTCTTTGAAAATGTCAAGTTTCATGCCTGAAAACGTGCATTTGCGGCACGCATTACTTTTCTTATTTAATCAAAAGAAAAAAGCCGCTGAAAGTCATCGTTTGCTGGTAGAAATTTACGGTGAGCATGCTTTAACCTTAAAAACATGTGAGGTGTGGTTTCGAAAATTCAAAAGTGGTGATTTCGATGTGCAAGATAAAGAACGTTCTGGTAGACCAAAAAAGTTTGAAGATGCGAAACTACAGGAGTTATTGGATGAAGACCCAACCCAAACTCAAAAACAATTGAAAAAACAATACACCGACAACAAATGATCAATTTGAACCACGCATTGATCGAAAAACGTCCAGAATGGGCCCGAAGACACGGTAAAGTGATTTTACAACACGATAACGCGCCGTCTCATAAAGCAAAACCGGTCAAGGAAGCGTTGAAAGCACTTGGGTGGGACATAAATATTATCGCACCCGCCGTACTCTCCAGACCTTGCCCCGTCCGACTATCAACTTTTCGCATCGATGGGACACGCGCTTGCAGAGCAGCACTTCGCCAATTTCGAAGAAGTTAGAAAATGGCTCGATGAATGGTTTTGCTCAAAGGACAAACAGTTTTTTTGGGATGGCATCCATAAATTGCCAGAAAGATGGGCAAGATGTATAGAATCAAATGGCCAATACTTTGAATAAATAAATTTTCCATTTTCTTAAAAATTACGTAGTTTTTTTTTCGAAAAAACCGGTAATGACTTTCCGGTACACCTAGTAAATAGATGGAAAGTGATTGAAATGAAAAATTTTACGGACTAAAAGGCTAATTAGCCATTTGCATCATATTTCAATTCATTTTTGGTTGATCGTTGGGAGTTCTTGATAAATGGATGGAATCTGATCGAAATGGAAAATTTTACGAACTAGAAGGCTAAATCGCAAAGTATATTTCTGAACAAAACAAATAAACAAAATAAATAAATAGATTTAAATAAATTATATTTTAACAAAACTAAAAAATATGCTTCTAAAAAGTATAAATTAATGTAATACTTAATCAAAAAGTGTGCGGCGCAGAAACATGTACTTTTAATTAATTTCGACAAAGTGCCCCACGCTTTTTGATTAAGTATTACATTATTTTGTACTTTTTAGAAGCGTGTTTTTTAGTTTTTTTTAAAATGTAATTTATTTTTTTAGTTTTTAGTCCTCATTATTTTTATAGAGAAAGGTTTGCGGAATTTAACAGAACAATAATCACATTGATACATAGATAAATACACACATACAGGTGAAGCTAATATAAAGGGTGTAAAAAGATAGAAATTCTATTTATTTTCAAAAAACTTAAAAGAAAACTTACCCACTACAAAAATTTTCTGCTGAAGATTACATTAATAAAATCACAAGAAAAGTTTATTGTGCAACTTACCTTCGATAAAATATCAATTTTGGGTGTCTCTTTTGACCCTGATATTTCTTAGAATGACCATTTTACTTTTAGACAAATTAAATTTTAAACGTTAGTTAGACAGAATTCGAACCCGAAGGAGCTCTTTCGGGTAAAGGAGAGAGACACGGGTTCAAATTCTGTCGGAAGCTCAATTCCTATTCCTTTTCAAAAATAATAAAATAATTTTCTAAATATGTAGAATTAACATAAAAAATTTACTTTTAGACAAATTAAATTTTAAACGTTAGTTAGACAGGATTCGAACCCGAAGGAGCTCTTCGGGTAAAGGAGAGAGACACGGGTTCAAATTCTGTCGGAAGCTCAATTCCTATTCCTTTTCAAAAAATAATAAAATAATTTTCTAAATATGTAGAATTAACATAAAAAATTATTATGAAAGATTTCAATTTGCCGATGGTAATAGATTCAAATTTTCTTAGAAAATCATAAGATGGTGTCATCTATTAAATCCGATGGGATGGATTATTTTTAGTTATATGCCAGATGTGTTGTTTTTGACCCCTCGGGAATCGAACCCGAATCCCAGTAACAGCAATCCGGGCCTTGTGGCTCACCTGTGAGATGCGAACACCTCTGACATATTATGTAAACGTGTGCATGTGGCCCAGCAGTGCAATGGGTGAGGCCAAACATAAAATCACAAACTTCCTTAAAACATTGACATTTATTATATGTATAGAGATATATTTATTCCTTTTTCGAAATATCAATGTACATTTGTACAAAACGTGAAGCTTTTTTCAAGAATAAAATTCACTAAAAGCAAATTTATAAGATAAAAAAAAAATGAAGTTTCGTATATTGAAAAATTCTTCTTCTTATATTTTTATTTTCTAAAATATTTATTATTTCAGTAATTTATATGCTACGACACTAACCAAGTCTATAGTAATATCATTCTAGTACAAGGAGACAAGGAATTGGGGTTTTCTAGAACAATCACAATTAATTGATAATTTCAAGAACAACAATTAGATACCGATCTGAAAGAAAATTTGAATATTGTCTCTTTATTAGAATTTTATTTTAATTATCTAGCCATGAAAGTATATTTTAAGTATGTAGGTATGTATTTACATATACTAGAAGCTATTTTCAAGTATATATATATTACGAAAAGTAAAATTATAATAGAAGCTCACTATGATCTAAAAAAATAATGAAGTTCTTATTTCTACATTATTAACTATCTTTTTTGAATAACAAATATCAATAGAATTATAATATTTTATCCGCGGTTCGAGACAATTTTTTTTTCTTCAAATGTGGTCTTTGTAAGCCAAAGGGTTAAACACCCCTGGTTTAAACTTATATCTGGTAAAACTATCCCAAATTGTATATCAAAATTAATAGTTAGATTAGAAGATTAGATAATAACTTTTAATCAATGCTATCACTTAATTGATAAAATTTTCCCTTTTTAGTCTCTTTACTCAAAAAAAAACGAACTTACGAGTAGGAACGTTTTTAATTTAGGGGGAGAATTTTTTTTTTTTTTTTGGGGGGAGGGGACAAGAGTTCAATTCACCCA
Source organism: Forficula auricularia (assembly GCA_024734495.1). Lineage (NCBI taxonomy): Eukaryota > Metazoa > Arthropoda > Insecta > Dermaptera > Forficulidae > Forficula > Forficula auricularia. Next base: position 655,429 of record JALMQS010000101.1, on the reverse strand, counting down.
CTTCCGCATTTTTTATAAAAATTTCTTGGCACATAGCTAATATAAAATGGTTTGGAAATAGAAAATGAAGGAAGTTAAATAAAAAAGGCAAAAATAATAATTAATTATTATTTGTTCATTTAATTTTTCTGGTGACATTTAATAAACAATAAATTTTGAATTTGAACAAATATATATATTACATAAAAATTAGTTTTTAAAAAAAGTAAACTATCAAAATAATAAAATCTATTTCAGGGAGGAGGGCTATCTACCCTATTTCTCTGCCACTGCTCTGTAAAAATTGGCCACTTTTTATCGCTTCAGAGATACACAATTCGAAGTATTATTCCAGAATGAGTCATGTGTTTCATGCCCGGGGCACTTTTCCTTTCTCTAGTCTGCTACTGAAGTACTGCAATTAATCTTGCTAATTTAATAGTCCATAAGGAACAAAAGGAGAGAAAGGCCAAAAAAGGTGCCATCAATAAATTGGAAAAACAGGCTCATAGGTTTAAAATAAAACTTACCTTCATCAATATAGTGAAAAAAGCCATTTTATAGTAAAGATAAAGCTCGTCTTAATTTAATTGAAAGTAATGAAAGGTAGCCTAGGTAGTGAGAAGAAAAAATTAACACATATCCAAATAAGGTCTAATTTACTGGATTCCTTCCTCCTTTCCTTCCAAACCTACACGACGTTTCGAGGATTCTTCTCTCCTTCTTCAGGGTTTCAAGGGGTCAATGAAGGAAACAAACAAAATGCTTCCTTCATTGACCCTCCGAAACGTCGCGTCGTTTTGAATGAAAAGGAGGAAGGAATCCAATAAAGTACACCTTATTTGGATATGTGTTAATGTTTTCTTTCCTCACTACCCCTGGGCTGCCTTCTATTACTTTCAATTAAAAGTTCTACCAGTCCGTCTCTCTCCAGAGAAAATTTCGTCCTCAGTCTTAATTTTTGTTTTAAGAAGTCTTCATTACAAACCATAATCTCTTGAAGAAATTATTTCGATAAAAATTCAATTTAGTTCACTTAATAAGCAAATCTCTTTCTGCTTAATACCTATAATTTCGTCTCATTTCCTAATTTATTCTAGAGAATTTAAAAAAGATTAACGTAGTAACCTTGGCCTGTTTACTAAATCTAGTTATCACATCTACTACTTGTTCATACTTAGTAAAAATTTGAATTAGGGAAATACCTTCTTCTTAAAATGACTTCTAAAATTCTAGAGATAATTTTCTTCTTTGTATTCTGAAACAAATGATTTAGTACTTAATAAAGTGGACTAGTTTTTAATTCTTGATTAAATTTTATTTTCAATATTGCGTGTGCATTTAATTCCAATATTAAGTGTACCTTGAAACATCATATAATACCGACAGGCCTCTCAATGAAACACTTTCCATTTTTATATGCCTCGAATCTCACCTGTTTCTAGAACCCATTAAATCGAGCTTTAGTATAAACATAACTAAACAGTTTGAAAAGCATTCCTTTAAAAGGTTCATATCATTTTATCTCCAGCTAGAAAATTAAATGAATTTTTTTTGACTTTTATATGAAACACCTGGAACAGTAAGAAATACTCGGGCTTAAGGACTTTTATGTCATTGAAGATGATTAATTTTATAAATTATATTATGGATATTGAATTCTCAAATATTATAATTAATTGTTTATTTTTTAATGAAGGGTGATCAGTATTATTATAAATTTGACACCTAAAGTATTACTACTTTTCACCTTTAACGGTTTTAGTTCTATAATAAGTGAAGATTGATTATTAATGTTTTATCGAGTTTGACTAGTTGATGTATAAATAGTAGTTCTGAAATCAGAAAACCCAAAATCTAATCAGTTCATTTAATTGGAAATGCAAATATTTTGACACCAGAACAAACTATTAGGTGTACAAATAGGTTTCCGCCGTTTGACAAAGTTGGTTTCACCAGTAAGTTAAGATTAAAATTGTCAGAATTAAAAATAATTATCGTAAGGTTGTATATTTGTCTACAACATAACCTTGAAATCTTAGTGAATTTTCATAAGTATATATACAATTTTCTGTTCTTGAGTCATTGTCAAGGACACTTTAAATTCTTTTTGCGCCGTCATGCGAACTACTGATTGGCGTCTTTATATGCACTAGTAGCCCAAATTTCTCCAACCAAAACATTTTTTCACGTTTCAAAAAAAGAACTATTAGGCCCAATAATAAATAGTTCAGATACCTGTCGCAGCACGCTCGCTGTTTGCAGTGGGTTCATTTAATGCGTGGCACCTCTTATAATGGGAGCCCCTGCTAGCTAGACAACCAAATTGGCAGATCAGCTAAGGGTAAGACTACCCTACGAACCAGGCAGGCGTTCCCAATTCTTAACATTATATTCTAAAGTCATTACATGACAAAGAGAATAGATATGTGGAAGCCCCAAAGTATTTCCCCATTTTTACTTTATCCAATGCGAAGAAGATAAAGTATTGAATCGGTCTCGCGCCAAGCGGGACTTCAAAGGGTGCTCGAGTAAAGACTACGGAATCGATAGTCTCAATCAAAGTCACAAATTATAGTATTCATTTAAGTTGAATTTTAGCATATGACGCTTTTGCCAACACATGGGGTTTCGCCCATTTTTTTCATTTAGTCCGTGTGGATGGTTCTATGGATGTAGGTATTGATACTTCGACCCTCACTTTTACTTGAATTAACACTCTGGCTCAATCTTTCCGGAGTTCTACAATATCAACCCTTCAAAACCCAAGTCTACAATTTTTTTCAACTCCAACCTAACCTCTGAGTTTTATTTTCTCTTCGATATTTCAAGAACTAAAAGAGAATAGTTTTATTCTATATCATAAAAATAGTCTTGAATCAGGGAATCTCAGAACGTGTGTTTCTTTATTTGAATTTTTCAAATCATCACAATTGTTAAGTGGAAATAAAACCTTATTAATTTCAGGTGCATTAATCGAAAACATGTCTGGTCCGTCCTTCTCGTATTTACTTTTACAGCAATATATATACATAATACCTTTAACATAGATTGTACAAATAATAAATAAATTCATAGCTTATCGATACTAGGATTTTCTTAGTTAATTTTAATGACCCTGTGGTTGTTTCTCAGTAAATTCCTCCGAGACAAGAGTTTATTTTTCATATTTTAGGAAACAAATATAAAAGGAGACGTGGAAAATAAAGCGAATGGATCGTTTCGGGGAGTCGGCGACAACCGTTAGCTGAACTCGTCCACAAGAGGAGCTCTGTTGTTGATCGACCACCTGAGGAGCCCTGGTCAATTAGCACCTAGGCTATCGGGAGCATTCACTTAGGAAGCAACGCGCAACCCGCTTCCCACATACCGATATTCGCTTATTCTGAAAGAACTTATTGAAACTAATCTTAACGAAACAACAAATATTATAAATATCAGAAATTCCATAAGTTAAATGAAAAATTAAATTTTAATGGTAGTAGTTAAATCAACAAACAATTTGTTGAAATTCCCAAGCTAAGAGATTTCTATTAATTTGTGAAAAAAGTGTTACTCACTCGAGAAGAAGCCACAAAATATCCATCAAGTCAATAAACACTAGATTACGAGACCATTAAATAAACTAAATATCAAATAGGTAGCTAACAGCGGCCTTGGTATGCTGAAAGCATCCGAACTCATCTCTCTTTTTCTGGAGGGAAGAGGGGATTCAAGAACGCTATAGTAGTACAATATTTAAAATTTTGTATAGAGATGATCCATGTGTCTAAAACAATGTGATCTAATATGCTTACACTCGACCATATCAATTGTTTAGCTTGTGCTAGAATTATTAGCGAGGCCTAAATTAGAAGAGATTTAATGATATCATATAAAATTAATATATAAGGCTTTCCCTTAAGGACGTTCCCTAATAAATCGATTTTCTTGCAATCCTTTTAAAACTTTAAATACACATATTTATAACTGTCCTTTATACTTGAAAAATTTTTCATTAGTCCTTGCTGCACTAAATTTATAAATATTGACCATTGAAATTTGCATATTTAACACGCGAACCCTATCCGGATTGATGTTAAAGCAACTGTTTCATTAAATAACAATCGTAATTTTCATGATATTATTTTGAAAAACTAAGAATCATTAACTGAAGATATAACAAATATTTTCTTGTTAAAATAATTGTATCAAGCGGTATTTCTTTTGTATGAAAAATGTTAAAAGTTAGGTACTTTTGATGGTTTTCGTTTTCTCTCTCCTGGCATGGCAAGTGAGAGATGGCAACTTGGCAACGTCGCACTAAAATCATTCAATTTTTTCCATATCTAAAAAACTTCTGCAGATGGTGCATTTGAGGTTTGTATCTAACATAACTATACTGTTCTCATCTGAAATTTCGCATTGAGCTGTTTTATGAAGTGTTTTTTTATTCTTTGTCGGTAAGAATGCAATGTTGCCAGATCCAAGAAACGACGCAGTGAAAATATTTTTGCCTTTCTGCGCATGTGAGAGTAGGAGAAAGAGCGAACTGCATTTGAGCTATATTAGGGAACGTCCTTAAGTGTATTGTCGGTACACAAATGATAGCAACGATTGTGACAAGTGAAAAGCATCAGTTTTTACTAATGAGCCATCGAACTATACATGCAATAGAATTACTTCTTATCTGGGAGTTAATGGCAATAAAAAATTTAAATTTTAATTTTAACAGAAAATATATGCATTGAGCGTTCCAAAATTCAGTAAAACCGTTAGTCGTCTGAATATGAACTCCCATGCTCTTGTGGCGTGTTTCTATGAGCTATAGAATGAATTATTGTTTGAATATGTTTCTTGGTTGTGAACTTCAAAATGTAAAATTCCAAGAAAATGAAATTGGAAACTTTAATTACACAGCCTCTAAGGTTTTCATCCTGGACCACATGTCTTGTTTTTTATGTTTTTTGCCCTTTTTCCAAAACATTATTTAAATTCGGAGTGCTAATTATAACAAACTACATTTTTGTTTTATTTTAATCTATTATAATTTCCAGTAAAAAGTCTCTACTTAAAACTTGGCATAGAGATACAGTTTTGTGAAACCTTATCGAGTAATAGGTACTTCATTGGAAAAGTGATTTATGTTTGCCACGGAATAGATCTAAAGGATAAAATCAGAACATTTAGAATAAGTCGAAAGAGACAACGGTAAGTCCAGTTACACAGTTTGCAAAAAATTTCAATTATTATATTTATACATAGTATCAGGATGAACACGTCCCTGAATTTAGTGCTATTTTGTTTAAACTTTAAACTTTTATCAAGAGAAATCAATGATATAATTATTCTTAAAATTCGCTGAAAAAACACTGTGCCGATATTATCATTATGTCATTCTGATTCTAGAAAACATTGGCTAAAACTGTCACTTTTTCTCTTATTTCGATTATTTGCTTTTTAATTGAATTGAATTTAATATTATCATTATCTTTTGCTTTTGTACCGTTCGGTTTAGACGCCTTACTTGGCAGCCATTGTGCGATGCACGCCTTGAACATAATACATATATCACTTCTCTAAAATATGAGCATAGCATATATTTGTTTAAACTTTGAAGTTATATAAAGAGAAATCAATGAAGTTGTCCTCTACTTGATGGAAATAAAAATATACCTTATATACGTATAGCAAATATTAATATTTATAGGTATGGTATATCTATATAATTTATTTATTTGAGACTATAGTTTCTAAAGTTTGATCCTCTTTTAAATAGTTTAATTATGTTATTTCTCATGGGTTCGATTAAATATTTCTAATTACAAGACTGATGAGTTCAAACCTTCGAAATTATAGCTTCAAACTAATAAATGATAATATCTATATATATTTGATATATCCACATATATATGTAGCAGTAAAAATCCGTTTTAGTAAGAACGGGTTTTTACTAGTTAAAACGCGTTTCACTGAATTCTTTGTGGCAACTAAAATTTACTGATGTTGTTTGAGTTTGGTTCAAAGGTCTAGAACTCTAGAAATTCATTTTTTACCTTCCGCCTCATTTTGGTGTTTATTTTCAAAAATTTTTAATTTTTCAGAAGCAAAGTTATAGGGGATGTAATTTTTGACATTTTCGTTTAAAAATTTTTTGAAAATAAACACCCAAAATGAGGCGGAAGGTCAGAAATGAAGATTCTAGGCGCTTGTAACTAACTCAACCAAAATCAGTAAACTCTAGTTGCCACAAAGGTATTCAGTGAAACTCGTTTTAACTAGTAAGAAAGCGTTCTTACTAAAAACGGTTTTTACATCAACATATATATCTTTATTTGCATCAAGCATTTGGTGACAATATAATAGCCGATTTTTATGGTGACATAGAGTATTTTATTCTTCCCAACTTAATGTTAAATGTACTTATTTCTTAGCTAAAATATAAATGAAATGTTGATTTATAATTGGAAAGGCCTGAGTAAAAGTCTTGTGATTCATCCGCAAGTTTATGTAAATACTAGTCTAGAGTCTAGATGGCAATAAAGATGTCTAATTAGTATTTAAACTAACTTCCGATTAAAGATTAAATAATACTATTAAATAAATTAATAGGAAGTCGGGTAATTGTGCAAGCGAGAGGAGTGCGGTTGTTTGCCCTCTGCAGACATTCAGTTGTTTTCAGCTGATCCTGCATACGAGTGCTAATGCGCGAACGTTTAGGACAATCATGGGCGATTAGCGGCTGCATCCGGAGGCAAACAGCGGGTCCTTTGCCTGCACATCGATCCTCTCTCTCTTCAGCTAATTGACAATTGTACCTGTCAACAAATTGTGTCTATTTAACTAGAGAGACCGCTTTCTTTTTAATCAAAATATTAAGCTCGTCATTTTGATCAGATTTTTATAATTTATATATAGGCCTATACCTATAGAATAGTAAAGACCTAGAAAAAAACTTATAATTAGAACAAGCTTAAGCTTTCGTTTCCTGTCATATTCTAGTAATATTTTTGCTGAACATTTTGAATTTTTTTGCTAACTGCAATTTGAAACTAATTTTTTTATTTTTTTACTTAATTGGTGCACTAGGCGTGCGAGGGCTCCAAATGTAATGTAATGAGATGGATAATTTATTAACTTTACAAAAATTTTTATTCTTTTCATTTCGAAAATAATAATAATAATAAATAAACTGCAACGGATCGTTGCCAAACTCCATCCAAATTCATCTGAAACATTAACATGTTCTTGAGTAAAGTACTTTAAAATATAATTTTACTAAAAACTCCATTTAACCCTTTTTGTGGTCCCCAAGGTACTTAATTAGGATATTAAATTTCATCAAAATTGGTTAAGTCATTTTCAAGATATTTAGAAAAAACTAAAAAAGTACTGAAATAAAGTACCAATGTTTGTCGACCGATATGTACCAAAAACTAATCAGCGCTTCATTTTGTTAAACTAATGGTAGGTTTTCAATTTCATTTCAATCAGCGCAAAGGTGTGGAAAAAATCGTGGACGAAAAAAACGATAACACACACACATACTTCCAAAAAAAATGGCACTTTTTGGCCTCTCGACGAGATTCCAGGTAATTTTTGGCAAAACCGTCACGTGCTAAAATTCAATCTCATTGAATACTTCAATTTGTGACCTTAATTGAGTCTATGGGTTCCGTAGTCTTTACCTGAGATGACCCTTTTGAAGTCGCGCTTGCCGCGAGAGCGATTCCAATACTTCTCCCATGCTTCGCATTGGATAAAGTAAAAATACTACGTACTTAAGGTATCTTCTGAAGTGGATTTTTTATTGAAAATAGTGTTATTTGTTTATTTGATTGTGTTTTGTAATTTTTGATTCCGTAAAATAAGAGAGATTTTGTCTTGCTCTCATTCAATTCACTTAATCAGCCACTAATGGGTATCTATTAGTAGAGCATGGGTTCTTAAGCGTTAATCGTTTACCCCTCACGGCCTCCTAAATAATAAAATTCATGGATATTTTTGTGGCCTCATATTTTTTCTACTACTTTTAGATTTATTATGAAATAATGGTTTTATATACTAATTATAAAAACAAACAAATTGTAAATATAAATTTTAAATTTCAATTGACTTTAAGTAATATTCAAATAAGGTTTTTCATTTTCGTGGTCCTCTAGAGCAGGGGTCTCCAAACTAAGGCCAAACCAGCCCTTGAAACTTTTCCATCCGGCTCGCGGCTACTACAAAATTAATTCATAATTATTCACTATATTTAGTGAATCCCATATAATGGCTTATTATTAATATAATTTCCGTATAATATGTTATATCCGACCCACCATAGTTTTCAAATGTTCACGTGTGGCCCTATCTCTAAAAACTTTGGGAGACCCCTGTTTTAGTGTATTAAAATATTTCTTCATGAAAGTTTTTTATAGGTTGATAATCTAGGTTGCTAGAGCAGTATTTATCTAACTTTCCACTTAAATTTCACCATTACTGCCTAACCCTTTGAGTTACATAAATTTATATAATGACGTGTATTAAAGAATATTTAATTTTCAACAGAAAGTTTCATATGAGTGAAAAGCCTAAACTCAATAGTTTACTAGTTAAAAGATATCCCAATATTGTATGTAGAGTGAATGGACTTGAATCAATAACAAATGTCTCTGATCTGGCCACACATCCTCTCGATATAACAGACCAAATGAATTATATATAAATGAGAAAGAAATCGATCTTATTTTAGCGATTTCATCTGTCTGGTGGTTCATAGAACCTTTTTAATATAAGAAAATAGCATTTTGATTAAGAATTTGTTAGATTAAAAGGAATTTTATGAAAAGATCCAATTTCTCCACTGCCGGGAGGGAATCAACTAGAAAAGCCAAAAAGGTTTTATTTTTTTCTCATTACGTATAAAATCAAGTTTTTTGAAATTTCATATCTGTATATTATTTCCTTTTATCTTTTATAGAAAATATTTTTCATTAAAATATTTTCATTTTAAAGGGTACTTTATTTGAAGTCTAATTTGAAAAAATGCTATTATCTCCTTTCAAATAATTTTAAAAAATATGAAATTAATAGATATTATAAAACAATTAATTACTAATAGTTTACTTTAATTTTGAACGAAATCGCTTCAGTATTTTTTGAGAAAATGGTCAAAAACCATCTGAACCGTCTCAAAAACGATGTTTTTTGAAAGCACGAGATGCCTTTGAAAAAAGTTAAAAAAGTCATATGAAACGAAACATTGACTTGTGACATGGAAGTGAATTTTAAAATGTTTCTAAAACGACCATTCATAGACGGTTTTCGGGGTTTTTGACTATTTTCTCAAAAAGTACTTAATCGATTTCGTTCAAAATTGAATTAAATTATTAATAATTAATTTTTTTATAATATCTATTAATTTCATATTTTTTAAAAAATTTCAACTGAAGTTATTAGCGTTTTTTCAAATTGGGCTTCAAATAAACTACCCTTTAAAATTCAAATTTCCTATTAATAATTACTTGATATATAAGATAAATGAACATAACACACAGATATGAAATTTCAATAGATTTAAATAAAAAAATAAAAAATTTTTAGTTTTTCTATATAACTATACCTACATATAGACCTACAGATTATAATCTGGGGTAACAAAAATTTTCTTAATCAAAATTGGGTTGCGAATGAATAAAGTTGTTAAGCGCTACTTTAGGCAAACCGATGAAAGACTATTAGATAATTTCTTAATTTCTATTATGTTTATAGGCTTTTGACTCTAGCTAAGAAAATGAAATGAAAATAAGATTTAAATATTTATCGTCAAATTATTAATTCACCGAAACTGCAAACAGCGAACAGAATCTTGAAAAAGTTTCACTTTTCCACCAATTTAAAGTTTGATACATAGATAAATAATACATACAGTCGAACTAGCGGCGAAACTACAATTCTGCACGACCGAATTTTGCAACAATGTTCAACCCCCCCCCCCTGTGGGAATTCCTGAATTACCTATATATTTCTTTTTTTAATAATGACTTTTTTGTCTATAACTATTGGTCGGTCCCGTATAGTGTGGCTAAATAATAAAAGTGTGTGTTTTGTGCAGGCGCATGTTCCCCGTGGTCAAAGTGACTGTGAGCGGCCTGGACCCCACCGCCATGTACACAGTGCTCCTCGAGTTCGTCCAGATCGACCCTCACAGGTAAGCGAACCCCACCCGAGAATTCTACCCTTCTACCCTTTTACATCCCTCCGCCCTCTGGACACTTGTTTTCATTCCTATTCTCTCCGACACCAAACATATGCTATGCTGAGATATTGAAAGCAAAAATCATACCCCATCATATTATCTTCATTTAAACTCAAATACAGGATAATTCAGGGAAACGAAAAATTTAAATTAAATTAAATTAAATAACAACTTTATTAACCAATAAAAAATTAGACAAAAATGTTTAACAATTTCAAATACTTCGACATTGAGGCCCGAAGATCTCACCATCAAATGTCTTTTAAAAATGTTTTACATATTTTTTCTGGAATTTTTATTTTTTAGTAAGGCGAAAAATTTGAGAAAACCCCTTCATTTTGTTTTGCAAAGTTGTTGATTCTTAAAGAGAAATCAATGAGCGTGTGTCTTCTGCTTGAAGGAATAAGCATTCTGCCACCATCTCCTCGCGACTTAGAACCTTCAGTTGATTAAGACCCGCATCCACAGACAGGGCCGGGTTCAAAATTTTTGCGGCGTCTGAATACACATTCAAATCCTACACTTAAATTTTACAACGAGGAATTATTTATTTACAAATGCTGTTACATATTATTTATTTTTTATAAGATGAAAATTAAATAATAATAAAATTTAATAATAATTATTTTGATTAGTTATGTCCATAAATTAAATTATTAAAGTTATTATAGGGAAATAAAGACTAAATTTTTTTATGCATATAATTTATATTTAACGTTCCTTCAACTTTGTTGACTTCTTCAGGGCTCAAATAGTTAACTTCCCAGCATATTTGTCATTTTTATAATTATTCTTTCTTAATAAACATATCAGGCAAGTCAACAATCAGATTGAACATTTTTTTGTTTTTATAATTTAAAAAAAGTTAACTATTTGAGCCCTGAAGAAGTGAACAAAATTGACGAAACCTTGGCAATAAAATATAAATTATCTACATAAAAAATATATTAAATTTCTTCCAGAACTTAAGTGACTTGATTTAAATTTTTTCATTAAATTGAAGGGTTGGTTTTGTATTATATAATTCTCTATAAAAAGAAAAAATGTAAATAAATGTTTCATTTCAATTTTTAGAACTACTGAGGATGGTCGACCAGTGGTGACCGAAACTGTATAGTTATCAATTAAATAATTCTAATAGTTATTAAAATTATTGTTTTATTATATTTGTGATAAAACCAACCCTTCAATTTAATAAAAATATAGTCTTTATTTTCTATAATAACTTTAATAATTCAATAATAATATTAAATCATTTTTCTCGCTTTTTCAACACCAAATCCAAGTAATATATTTTCGCATCCATAATTTCTTCAAGGGCAAAAATCAATGAAAGTACAAAAATCGGTAATCATGAAGTGACTATCAAAGAATTATTGATGTATCTTTAAAGTATAATATTATCTGAAAGCGTCTGGATTTTTTTTGTCTAATGTAGTTTCCAGGATATGAGGACTTTATGGAGTTACACTGAACTTTGATGATTTTTGTCACTCATTTAAACGGAATCTTTGCTACTAAAAAAATGTCCTGCATCTGTTTTGTTCAAATTTCACTTTTTTTCTCCAATTTGATTTAGTGTGTGTGTAATCATAAACCAATTTTTTAAATGCAAATCTCAAAGTTTAATCAAATTACATATCGTCGCTTTAGAGTGTAAACCTGTTAAATTACAACAAGGAAATTTTACAGGGCAGAAAAAAACAAACAAAATTTAATATTGTTGTAATGGAAAGAAACTATTTTTCTCATGTTTTTTCTACAACTTACGATCATAATTTTAAGTAGCAGTTTTACTTGGACGATGCTACATTTCTTTTTCTTCCGAACGATATTAATATGTCATATCCATATGATAAAAAAATGGATTTAGCAGGTTTACACTCTGAGGAGATGATATTTTTTTCTATAAAAGTTTATTTTTGATGATCTTTCATAAGATAGGTAGATTATTGTTATATATTCATTTGAAATTATCTAGCTGTGCCCAATGGGACATATTTTCGGTTTGTTCCGATAAACGAAAATCTTTTCAATAGGATAATAATTAAAGTAAGCTTTGATGATTCATTGTTTTCATCATCTCCCATACACGGTGTGAATCACTCTTCATAAATTGAGCTTGGATTTGAAATTTGAATAATATTTTATTAATTTGTAGGATATAATAAAACAATTCGGTGATTTATGTAGATATGTTTGTTCACAATAATGTAGTGTAGACGCATTCGCATGATTAGCTAAATAGGCCCGGCAAAGTTTTTACTTTACCATACATGGTATGGTCAAGCATTGTAATCGTATGAAAAGTGTTTTTTGCTTCTTTTTTTCGAAATATTTCAAAAACGGACTGAATACTATTTTGATTAAAAAAAATTGGACGAGACCATGGCATTTCGGTCTACGAAAAAGCCCAAATAAGTGAACATCAAAAAATTTATATTTTTCGAGATAATTATTGCTTTGTCAAAATGTCTGTTAGTTTGTTAGCTAGTCTGTGCGTTACCAAATCTTTGTGGACGAGCTAGCTCAAAAAACTAGTGTGAATATCAAATCGAAATTTCACATTTCGGTTTGGTGCAATGAGATTAAAAGCTGATTAGGTTTTGGTGCATATCGATCACAAAATTAAGGGGGAGGGGTTTAAAAATTAAAATTATAATATTTTCAAACTAAAAAGAACAAGAAAAAGTATACTAAAAATATATTTTTTCTAGGGCCAAAGTTGGGGGGGGGGTCATAAAATAAAAATTTAGGCCATTTGAGCACACTCAACCAAATTTTGTATACATAATCAATGGGCACCCTAGGAGTCTAAAAATGCAAACTAACCGCCCAAAATGGAGGGAAGGAAATGAAAATCTAGGCACTTGTACAAAACTCAATTAAATTTTATGTACATAATCAGTGGACCCCAGTGGTCTAAAAATGCAAAACTACCCCTCCCCTACATGATTATAATTATAATTTTATTAAATATTAAATATAAGTGAGGGGCCAGGGTGTATGGTAAAGTCAAGTGGATGGCCACATCAGAACGTGCCAATTTATTTTACTCTTACATTAGTATTTTCATTTGAGTCATTTGGAATTCATTTCGTTCTTAAATCTGATTCATACTTAGCAAGTATATGTTTGTAGGGACAAAAGTTATTGGAAAGACTTTAGCAGAACCGACATCTACGTAGTCAGCATATAAACATGCACAGCGCACAGCCAAAATAAATGTCTGACTCCGATGGTCATCCGGCTGTTAGACAAGGGCATTTCGGCTTCTTTTGATCTCATCTCAACACTTGTTTTTATTGTTATGTACCTACTTACTTTCTTTTGTTAGATTATTTTTTTCATATTTCGGGTTGATAATCCAAATCTAAGATCTTTTAGTGAGTTTCACATCCGAAATTATCAATTAAATTTAAATTTTATTTAATTGATAATTATTCCCTTTTAATTTTATTAAGAAGAGATGAATCTAGAATGAATCAATGTCAATTTTACGTTATTTTTATTACTTTGTTTTTACTATGTACTTTATAAAATTGAAAAAAGGGCAAAAGAACCCATTCTTCTCATGTGGGTGATAGCCCTTTTGCAGGCGTCATAAACCACCCAAGTTGCATTTTCTGACCGCAATCACTTGTAAATAGAGACCGATCGGTGAATGAACGGGATAAAACGGAAGCAAACAAAAAATAGAAATTTTCATGCATTTTTGGAAGGCGTGTATCAAAGATATTATTTTTTTTAATGATAACTTACTATTGAGCTTTTTTTTATTTTTTAATAACTAATTTCTTATCATACTCATTATGTATAGTGAATTAATGTAATCATGCAGGAAAATGAGTTTTTTGTTTTGTTTTTGAGTAACAATTTCTCAAAATCGGCTAAAATTATTTTGATTAAAAAAAAGTCAAAATTACAGCGTTAATGCTTACAAATAAGACTTATATATACAAAAATTCCATTTTGAAATAAATAAATTAATCTTTTTATCAAGATATCTGAGTACTTTTTTCGTCCGCTTCTCCACTAATTACTTAATTTTGTGCCCGCTCTAGCTCAAAATTCAATAAGAATATTTACACAAAATTTTATATTTAGTTTTTTATATGTTAAGTTTAAGATTATATTTCGATTGAAAGTCCCGATTTTTGAAAGAATTCGCGTCGACAAATGGTTTACAATTAAGCGTTGAGACTGAAAGCCATATTATGTGTAAAATATAATTTAACAATTTCTTGCGATAAATTTTATGACGATATAAAGAACTGTAAACTAATCTACTAAAAAAAAAATCACTCAAATTATAAGTATGCCAAAGAATACAAGGGTTTTTAAAAATACTGTGCTTACTTATTATGTAATAGGTATCATGTATATATTATATTTGTAAAAATAAATATCCAATACAATTTTTTGCGTTCTATGATAAATTTTTGTTGATCTAGGCCATTTTTTTTAAATAAGACCCCCCCCCATCATTGGTGTCCCGCTTCCCCAGTGTTAAAATCTGATGTCACCTTTGACTGCTATGATTGAGATTTTATATGAATATAAAATCCTTAAACCACGTGTTTAACCTTTGCAGCATCTGGGCCAGCTGTTTTAAGAAAGTCCCGATTTTTGGAAAGAATTCGCGTGGACAAATGGTTTACAATTAAGCGTTGAGACTGAAAGCCATATTATGTGTAAAATATAATTTAACAATTTCTTGCGATAAATTTTATGACGATATAAAGAACAGTAAACTAATCTACTAAAAAAAAAATCACTCAAATTATAAATATGCCAAAGAATAAAGGGTTTTTAAAATACTGTGCTTACTTATTATGTAATAGGTATCATGTTATTACTGATCATTTTAATTAAGAACTCGTAATCTCATTAAAAAACATTTATTTTCAATAATATCAACAAACATATAAATATAAACACAAACAATAGAAAGATTAACAATACATCAAGTAAGCTTTGTACGCATCAATTCTCCCTCCTTAGAACACGGACGCAGCTTCCCACAGGATCATTCTTCTTTCTTCCTAGGTTTAAAATAACTCGAATGATATTTAACTAACCTTCCCCTTTCTTGACTATTTTCAATAATTTTTGCTCCATCCATCGATTTTTCTAAATATATTTTTCTTTGATGTAGTAACTCTTCCTTATTTTGATTTAATTTCATCTGACCAGCATCTAGTTCTCCTCTTCCATTATATTCAACTCATCCTCCTTGACTTCCTTCAACCAGTACGGAATTAAATCATCTTCATTAGTTAATGCCCTTCTACTTTCCTCTATTTGTAATTCCATTGATGGACTAATGATTTCCGAAAATTTATTCACACAACAAATAATATGACTACCGATCTCACTTTCTATTCCTACTTTCTTAGGAATTTACTGCTTTTTGGACAAGGAACTCCTTTTTCTTGCCCTCCACTCGTTGCCCTTCTTGAAGCAAGTGTCTTTTCATGTCCTTCCCAGCCTACAGAATCTATCAAAATCGCTCTATCCTGAATGCAACTTGTCTTCTTCTTTATCCATATCCTTTAATCCCTTTCTATTTCTTCTACCGTCTGCATAAACCCTTCAATATCAGTGAATTTTCATTCCCTAATGGACGATCTAACACGTGGAGTAATTATCTCCACTAAAACTTGAAGGATTGAACCAGCATCTTCGTCCGGAACAAACCTCTATATAAAGCCATCTTATTCTCAATAAATAACCTTCATAGGTTCGTCTTTTCTTTGTTTCTCTCATAAAACATAACCTTTAACTCTGAGACTACGATTAAACTATCGTATTCTCGGAGAAATTTCATTTAAAATCTTTCCAATCCAACGCTGGAAATTGATTGACCACCTGCCACCATGTCTTGGCCTTATCTAACAACTGATCCGAAACCACCACGAGCCAAGCATCTTCCGGTACTTTATATTTTAATAGAGTATTCTCGACCTTTTAAAAATAACTTCGGATCTTCCTCTGGAGAGCTCTAAACACTCGAAGGAATTTTCCACGTCTGCTAATTGAATATTCCTATTAATCTCGAAATCACTCCCTTTCCGAATTTTCCTTCCTTTTATTATTTCTTCAACTCTATCATCTTGTTTCTTTCCTCTTCCAAATCATCCTTTAATTTCTTTATTATTTCTTCAAAATTATTTTTTAATTTATTCACCTCCTCTCCCTAAATCCATTACTCTATGCTCACTTTTTTATATCATCCTTGATCTTCGATATCTCCTCGTTATTCCATATTCGCAAAATCATTTTTCTTATTCCTCTTCGCTAGTGTTTTACTAGGTTTTCTTATCATTTCTACATTGTTCGAGCGCCAATATTACGATCATTTTAATTAATAACTCGTAATCTCATTAAAAACATTTATTTTCAATAATATCAACAAACATATAAATATAAACACAAACAATAGAAAGATTAACAATACATCAAGTAAGCTTGTACGCATCAATGTATATAATATATTTGTAAAAAAAAATTCCAATACAATTTTTGCGTTCTATGATAAATTTTTGTTGATCTAGGCCATTTTTTTTAAATAAGACCCCCCCCCCCCCCCCCATCATTGGTGTCCCGCTTCCCCAGTGTTAAAATCTGGTCACCTTACTCTATGATTGAGATTTTATATGAATATAAAATCCTTAAACCACGTGTTTAACCTTTGCAGCATCTGGGCCAGCTGTTTTAAGAAAGTCCCGATTTTTTGAAAGAATTCGCGTCGACAAATGGTTTACAATTAAGCGTTGAGACTGAAAGCCATATTATGTGTAAAATATAATTTAACAATTTCTTGCGATAAATTTTATGACGATTTAAAGAACAGTAAACTAATCTACTAAAAAAATCACTCAAATTATAAATATGCCAAAGAATAAAGGGTTTTTAAAATACTATGCTTACTTATTATGTAATAGGTATCATGTATATATTATATTTGTAAAAAAAAAATTCCAATACAATTTTTGCGTTCTATGATAAATTTTTGTTGCTCTAGGCCATTTTTTTTAAATAAGACCCCCCCCCCCCCATCATTGGTGTCCCGCTTCCCCAGTGTTAAAATCTGGTCACCTTATCTCTATGATTGAGATTTTATATGAATATAAAATCCTTAAACCACGTGTTTAACCTTTTGCAGCATCTGGGCCACATGGTAAATTTTTTGAAGGCAGGCGGGCCGCATAAAAAAGTCAACTACATTTAAAAGTTTAGTTTTATTATGAAAATGAAAAATACATTGTATATGTAATGTATATAATATTATAATCTTGGTATGCAATGTGATGTGGTAATTTTGAACGAACTCGAAATTAATGCGATTTTTGATATTGGTGTTTTTTTAATATATATGCTATATTCGGTGGTATGCTACTAGAAGCCAATCGCAATGTATTTTTAAGGTGTGTATCACCATCATCAGTCAACACACTCGGTTTTGATGTTTTAGTTAATTTCATAACAAAAAAAAAAAAAATGTTCACACAAATAAGTTGTTGAGAAGAGCGACAATATTCGTGAGGCAAATTTGTTTTAGAAATTGTTCAAATGAAATAGTATAATTTTTATAAAAATCTACAAGATCTTTTCCTATTAAATATATCCTTAGCAGCGCTCATAATCAAAAGTCCAAACGTAGCATCGATACAACAATTATCCAAATATCGATAAAAGGAAGACATTAATTATAAAACTAATGTAACTATAAAAAATATTATTATTTGATGATGAAATTATAACAACTTTTGCAAATAAATATGATTTTGAATTAATTTTAATTGCATTAGGATTAGAAAAATGGTGAAACACAACATCAACATTGGGATGATTTATATTTGTTATACCATACGCGGGCCGCAGAATATGGTGTTCCGGACCCCAGCCTTGTTTTTAAGCCAGAAATCGACCATCGGTCGGACACTAGAAAAAACTCAAATGAAACACAAAATAAAAATAAAAACGTTTATGTCTCTTTATTGTATAATATAGAAATAAAATCATATAAAAAATGAACCTACGTATGGGGCAGGTGTACAGTTGACGCATGACCATAATTTATTTATAAATTTTGAAAATATTAAATAATAACGAAATTTTCTCTGGAGAGAGACGGACTGGTAGAAATTTTAATTGAATGCAATGAAGCAGCCCAGAGGTAGTGAGGAAAGAAAAATTAACACATCAAATAAGGTGTAATTTATTGGAATCCTTCCTTTTCTTTCAAACCGACGTTTCTGAAGATTTTTCCCTCCTTCTTCAGGGTTTCAAAGGGTCAATGAATGAAACAAATAAAATGTTTCCTTCTCTCCACAGTAGTGTTCAAAACTTTCTACTTTTTTTAGCAAAGGCATAGAAAAACAATTTTTTTTCCTCCTTTTCTTAATAAGAGAGGAAAAAAATTGTTTTTCATTCATTGACTCTTTGAAACCCTGAAGAAGGAGGGACAAATTCTCCGAAACGTCGGTTTGAAAGGAAAGGAGGAAGGATTCCAATAAATTACACCTTATTTGATATCTGTTAATTTTTCTTTCCTCACTACCCTTGGGCTGCCTTCCATTACATTCAATTAAATGATAACATTTTATAATACATTAAAATTACACAATTATCTAATGAATTTACTCCTATCTCAAGTCAATAGTGAAATTTCAATATCTTCGAATTGCTTGGATTGTTTTGTTTCATTAGAGAGTAGAGATCCTTTTTGATTTTAGGGAAAATAGAGCGAGCACACAAGCCTACAACAGAATTTCTATTGGGTACAATTGTTCTTTTACTTTTAATTTATACATATAAGAAGCAATCGAATAATTCAAGGATATTATAGATACAGGAATAGAAATTCAAGGAGAAAAGAATGGTATGTCTTCTGACAGTGCTCTTTTCGAAACAATTAAGAAAGAATTAGTAGCGCTTTGAATAGGTTCAATGAATATTAGCAAATGCAATTAATTAATTTAATAAAAATTAAACTAAAATTTTATTTTGAAGGATAAAAGATCAAAATATAGGATGAAATAAAAAATAAGACAAGAGAATCCAGAAAGTGCTTACTATAGTATTTGGGGAGTAAACTAATTCGAAACAAGAGTAATCGGAGAGAAATTAAATCTAGAATTTTTAGCACCAAAATAAGATCTAAATAACCTAGTAAATATAAGATGTTATTGAGGGCGTATGTTTTAAACATGAGCAAATACTTTATGGGTTATGAAACTTGGAATATAGGATAAACTTTTGCGGTGGCTTAAATTTAATTTAATGGCATCGATGAAAATTGTTGGTCCTGGCCGATGGGTGAGCCGCAACCTAATATTGTGTACACCAACTTCCACTTTCATTTCCAAGTAGAAGACAATAGATGAAGGGGCATTATCTAATGAATTCCAAAATAACTCCACATAATTCCAAAGACGTGTACACCTAATTCCAATCTCGGTTCACCCCTCGGTCCTGCCTGAACTCGAAGACAATGTCTCTTAGGGCCGGTTGTATGTCGCAAAGTAAATGCTTTTACCACTAACCAAGGGTAGATGGTAAATGGAGAAACTGGGATGGCCAATCAGATGACAGACACTGAAAGTTCCTGTCATCTGATTGGCCATCCCAGCCCCTCCATTTACCATCTACCCTTGGTTAGTGGTAAAAAGCATTTACTTTGCAACATACAACCGGCCCTTAATGGAATTCGTTCAATCGGTACCTATCCCCAAAACAAACAAAAAATAATTAAATTAAATTACCGGAACATTGACTTAATTTTTAAATTTGAATAATTTTTTAGATTATAATAAAATACCACATGATGCTTTTCAACTTATAAGCAATACTTCTTCATCTTCTTGTAACATATATACTGAGTGATTAAATTTTAGATACTACTAATTCTGGAACAAATTAAAAGCAAATAGTATTTTTGTGGATTTTTTTGTTAATTGACTTTAACAAATTTGAATAAAAATTTTTTGGACTAGGCCCTATTTTGAAATGTGTTGAGAATAATTTATTTAATAGAATACTATATTAACATTCATATTAATAAATAAATATTCATGTGAATTACTTCATTTTAAACTGAATTCTGATTTGTTTGTATATGAAATTAGAAGGTTACTACTCACAGGGAGACGCTTTCGTTTGAGGCCCGTTACATCTCATCAAAGTCACACAAAATAGTAATAGTAAATAAACCATAAAAGAGACTAAAATACCTCACATATAAAATATTTTACATTCTTCTTCTGTAATATATATTGCATTCGATTATTGATGTTCAAACTTTTTCTATATTGAAACAATATTTAGTTTTAGATTTAAAATTTTTAATAGATAAATATATTTTTAAAAGAGCATGCGGAAGTTGCAGCCAACTTTAAATCCAATATCCATATGAGTGATAATTTTGATTAGTAAACTTCACCTCTTCTTGTTCTCCTCCTACATTGAGAAACGAATGGCTTATCAAAAATGCCCTCAATGATGAATTTCTCTTCAATGAAGACAAATAAATTTTATAAAGCGTCTATAATTTCGTATATGGTTCTGCCCTTGGTTCTGGTCTTGATGGTGGGGGTCGATGGGGGGCTGTAAATTGGACATATTTTGTTTTGCCTTGTATTACTGTGTGTATTACATATTAACAGGTCATTTAATAAGTCCGTAGGATAAGTAAGAAAAAAACAAAATTTTGACAAAACTCGATTTTATTATTCAACATAGTTGCCTTCGAGGGCAATACAACGATTATAGCGATTTTCCAACTTTTCGATACCACTTTTATAGTACGATTTCTCTTTCTCGTCAAAATAGGCCTCAGTTTCACCGATTACTTCATCATTGAACTTCTTTTGGATTCTGGTGTGTAATAGTGAAGCCATTGTCACATATCGACGATAGAATTCCATTTTATTGCGGTTTAACAGATATCTTTACAATGTCAGGTAGCTCGTGCACCTTCAATTTGCGATCGTTCATAACCAATTTGTGGATTTTTTTATGTTTTCTGGAATAACAGCCTCTTTTGGGCGTTCACTGCGCTCTTCATCATTTGTGCTGGTACGACCACGTTTAAATTCAGCAATCCACTTCTCTACCATTTGTCTCGATGGAGCAGAGCTCGGATAATGTTTATCAAGCCATTGTTTGGTTTCCACTGTGTTTTTTTCATCAAAAAGCAATGCTTTATTAAAACTCGATATTCACTTTTTTTCAATAACAAAAGTTGCTTCACACAAAATGCTATAACTCACGAATCAATAGTCAGATTGCTGTCAAATTTATACACATATCGTTTGAAGGTTAGTACTAAATAAAAATCATATGGAAAAATTCTAGTAACGCCATCTATGTGTCATCCTAAGGACTTATTGAATGACCTAATATATGATTTATTTTACTCCAAATTTATCAGGGTTATATATTATTTTAGGATAGGTATACTCTAAATATATCTTTATAAGTAAACTTTTGTAATCTGCTATATGAAGCGAAACGCCTCAGAGCATCATTAATAACATTAAATAAATAAATAAATAATTTTTCACCCTTTCTTTACATAACATAGTTTATTGAAAAATATTTATTCCAAACTATAGTTTCTTTTAAAAATATTAAAAAATAAAAAATTTCATCCCACTACAATAGTTCAGTACCGTAACGTCTGAGGTTCTTTTAAACAATATTCTTTCACTTGAAGATT
Organism: Forficula auricularia; assembly: GCA_024734495.1. Taxonomy (NCBI): domain Eukaryota; kingdom Metazoa; phylum Arthropoda; class Insecta; order Dermaptera; family Forficulidae; genus Forficula; species Forficula auricularia. Next base: position 633,503 of record JALMQS010000101.1, on the reverse strand, counting down.
ACATCATTATAAAATAAATAATTGCAGAATTGATTTTTGGAAATTTTCAGCTTAAACTATCTAGATTCCACATTTTTAATGAAATAAACTCAATAGTGTGCACGAGATTTGGATACCAAGTCTGGACTCGTTTTTTTTAAATTCTTGTCAAGTCTATTATTAGGCATTCTAACTAGTTTTCAAAACTTCGTGCATTCTGGTAAGTTTAACTAATTAAAAACGTGTAATCTAGGTCGTTTCAGCCGAAACTTTTATTTTGATAAGCGTTTTGCCGCCGGGAGACAAAACACCGTTTTCAAACCTTTTTACTTTATTTTAATTTGGCAAATTCTCTCTGAAAAGTTTCATCAAACGAAATAAAAAGATTCTTACTTTATCTAAAACATCACGCTACAGATTCTGGTATTGCCTATAACTTTATTTATTTATTTTTCAGTATTTTTCAAAAGAAAAATAATGTATTCTATGTTTTTAATTTAAATTCGATTAACATTAAGATTTTAAAATTTAAACTTTTATATACATGAACCCTATTAAAAATAAACTGACTGTTTTCTGATGTGGCCATCCACTTGACTTTACCATACAACCTGACCCCTCACTTATATTTAATATTTAATAAAATTAATAATAATCATGTAGGGAGGGGGTTAGTTTTTGCATTTTTAGATTACTGTGTGCCCACTGATTATGTATACAAAATTTGGTTGAGTTTGGAACAAGAGCCTATATTTTCATTTTTGACCCCCCCCCCACCAATTTTCGGCTGTTGGTTTTTCCATTTTTAGACTTCTGGGGTCCCACTGATCATGTATACAAAATTTGGTTGAGTTTGGAAGGAGAGCCTATATTTCATTTTTTGACCCTACACCCCCCTCCTCCAGCACCAATTTTGGGCGGTTAGTTTTTTAATTTTTAGACTTCTGGGGTCGCACTGATTATGTATACAAAATTTGGCTGAGTTTGCTCAAATAGCCTAGATTTTTTAATTTTTAACCCCCTCCCTCACCCCCCTTAATTTTGGGTCGATATGCACCAAAAATCTAATCAGTTCTTAATCCCAATGAACCAAAACTACGTGTGAAATTCGGTTTCGATATTCACACTAGTTTTCTGAGCTAGCTCGTCCACAAAAATTTGGTAACGCACAGACTAACGGACAACCAGACAACCAGACAGACTAACTGATATTTTGACAAAACTATTATTATCTCAAAAAATATAATTTTTTCGATGTTCACTTATTCGAGTTTTTATGTAGAGCGAAATCCCATGGTTTGGCTCAATTTTTTTAATCAAAATAGTTTGAGCCGTTTTTGAGATATTTTGAAAAAAAGAAGGAAAAAACACTTTTTTCATGCACGATTACAATACTTGACCATACCCTGTATGGTAAAGTAATAACATGGTTATGGCATACAAAAGATGAAAAACCTGTATTATTCAAATTTCAAAGAACGCCAAGCGGTCACCCTGCACCCAATGCCTGACTTCAAACTTCAACGAATAATTGAGAATCGATGCTTTCAAAATAATATATGATTGTTGTTAATTAATACTCCTATAAATTATTTGTAAAAACATATTATTCTTGAGTATGGAATACTTTCGAGTAAAATATTTCGTTTCTGTGTGCCCCTGGAATTAGGCTTCCGAACACTCTTGTCTGTGAAACTAATAGTAGTTTAATCTTTAAGGATGTCCATTGTCCAAATCTAAAAACATTAATGAAAACGTTGTGAAATTTTACATAATATCTATCCACCTCTTCCATCCATTTTGAATTTTTTACTATATCAGTTAATAGTAAAATTTTCAAAAACAGTTCTTAATTTGTCCGAGTAGATAGAAAAGTCCAATTTTCTAACCATATATTTTACGGTAGGAAGCATGGAATACTTAAAGCAACTAAAACAGTTTTTTAGTAAAAATGACCCTCCCACATAAGGGGCCATCCACAAATTACGTCACGTTAGGAGGTGGGGTCAACATGACATCGTGTGACAAGGGGGACGAGTCTTAAGCTTCGTGACGTCACATGTATAAATCTAAAGTATTAAAACTCAACTTTAACGAAAAACTTTAAAATGTCCATGGACACATTAAATTCTTATGAGAATAGTTATTGTTAAGTTTTTTTAATGAAAATCATTTAAATAGTTGCTATAATAACAGAGGTGAAGAAAAAGCTTGCTCATCTCATCGAGTGAGCTACTGTTAAAATGGGTCTAAATCGGTTTAAAATTCAATTAAAAATGTGTTCTTTTTATTTTTATTTTGAGGCCCTAGTCAAGGGCTATTACCCCGCCGTTACTCAGGACGTAGTTAAGTTAAATAAATAAAAAAAAAATCGAATTCCAATTTTAATTATCGATAAAATATAGATTATTATATCATAATATAATTTTAATTTTGAAACTTTAGAAAAATAATTAAAAAAATTAATATATTTATTTTTTTATTAAAAAAACAATTAAAAATATAATTTTTAACTTAAATAGTAATATAGTTTTCGATTGTATTAAATAAACTTTGCGCTTCTATATGGGTGTTGACAGAGTTTCGTCAATATCTAAATTTACATCACTTTTGATATTGACTCTATTTTTCATACCGCCTTAAATTCTCTACCACTTATATTCTTAATTAATACTATTTATTTATCTTTTAGATGGAAATACGTGAACGGGGATTGGGTTCCAGGCGGGAAGGCTGAAGTACCGCCTCCCAATCCAATCTACATTCACCCAGAATCGCCGAATTTCGGCGCCCATTGGATGAAAGAGCCAGTGAGTTTTGCTAAAGTGAAATTAACCAATAAATCCAACGGAAGCGGACAAATTATGCTCAATTCCTTACACAAATACGAGCCGCGAGTGCATCTGGTCAAAGTGGGCACCGAGCAGCGCCGAGTACTCACCTATCCATTCCCGGAGACGCAGTTCATTGCGGTCACCGCATACCAAAACGAGGAGGTATGCACTTGGCAATCACCTACAGATCGAGAAAACATCTTTTTCAATGCTTGCTTATGCAAAACGTTAAATAACTTGTTCATACAAACTTAGCCATCGAAATCTAAGTGAAAGCCTTCCGAAATTCGTGAGGGCTTACTTATATAAGTTTATCAATATTTGTTTAATATTATTCGGACACTTCTGGTGTTCCAGCTTCAATAACAAGCTAACTTTATTTATTATTCTAATGCATGTATATAAAATATATTTTTTATTTTATTCTATGCCATTTGCTTCCGTTCTGATCTTACATGGGACTCTTTCTTACCCTTTGTATTTAAGGAGCTTCGGGACTGTTTATCATTTTTATAAGAAAATTCTCAAATTTTGACCATCGAATCATTGATGCATTAAATATTTATTACCGAAATTTGAAGGTGATCGACTGTCTCATTACCGAGAAATAAATTATTGAAAATTGTCCTTTTAACATGGAAAGTAAATGGACCGAGCTTTTAATAAACTACTAGCTATAACTAGCTATAACTTCTATACAAATTATCCCATTTTCAACAAATATATTCAGATCAATAATTCAACTTTTATGAATCGAATGATATATTTTTCAATAGATTTGACAGTCTAGTTAATTAGTTATTCATAAATGTAAAAATAAAAAGTAGTTCAACAGAAAAGACAAAGCACTAGTAACTTTATTTTTTGAAATTGTTTTTCTGTTAAATAAATGTTTTTATAATGAGAAAAAATGTATCTCTATATTCTTTTTATTAATATTATCAAAACAAAGATTTTTATTCGAAATTAGCCTTATTATTTCCAAGTGGACCCGGGTTCGAATCCGAGGCATCCGGCTAAAATCTGACCCCTAGGGTAGAGACAAATTAAAATAAACTGCAACGGATCGTTGCTAAACTTTATCCAAATTCATTTGAAATATTAATATGTTCTTGAGTAAAGTACTTTAAAATATAATTTTACTAAAAACTTTATTTAACCTTTTTTGTGGTCCCCAAGGTACTTAATTAGGATATTAAATTTCATCAAAATTGGTTAAGTCATTTTCAAGATATTTAGAAAAAACTAAAAAAGTACTGAAATAAAGTACTAATGTTTGTGGACCGATATGTACCAAAAACTAATCAGCGCTTCATTTTGTTAAACTAATGGTAGGTTTTCAATTTCATTTCAATCAGCGCAAAGGTGTGGAAAAAATCGTTGACGAAAAAAACGATAACACACACACACACACACATACATACATACATCCCCACTCACTTCCAAAAAAAATGGCACTTTTTGGCCTCTCGACGAGATTCCAGGTAATTTTTGGCAAAACCGTCACGTGCTAAAATTCAATCTCATTGAATACTTCAATTTGTGACCTTAATTGAGTCTATGGGTTCCGTAGTCTTTACCTGAGGACCCTTTGAAGTCGCGCTTGCCGCGAGAGCGATTCCAATACTTTCTCCCATGCTTCGCATTGGATAAAGTAAAAAAAATAGTATCGTAAATTGGCTTATTGCTAGAAAGGCCGAAAAGCCAAAAAAAACTCATTATTAACAATTTTTTTATTAAAAAATTTGGTATACAGACGTTGTTACTCTGGAAAAATACAAAAGATTTTTCGAAGATCAACAAGAAAGCTAAGCAGTCTCGAACTCCCTTAAATCAATTTAATTATTTTATATAGATTCCAAAATAAGTTGTTACCCATTCTGATTCTCCTGGTTAAATTAAATTAAATATTTAATATAGTGAATATTTGTGAACTAATTCTGTAGTAGCCGTATCATTAAATTATCTGGCCAATTAATTAATTGGACTTGAATTTTTATATTGAAAATTACATTTCCTTAACTCGTAAACTATTGATTTTAGACATTTCTCTCATATAAACTTTTCTGGTGGAAATTAAATGTACTTTAATAGATTAATATATTTCTCTAATAACAAATTACAGAATTTTATTTTCGGCCACTAAATATTTGAAAACTAACCCTTCTTCAGCTGCTAACAAATTTATTGAACCAGGAGAATCAGTTCACGAGAAACTCTCGCAGAGTCAACTTTTGTAATCTAATTACAATTTTAAAACTGTTCATACAATACGAAACTTATTTTACTATCATGTTCGAATAGAATGTTATTAAATACAATATTTTTTTGGCTAAATGGGCATCTATTTAGTTTCCGAAGCCAATAAAATAAAAAAAATAAAATCTATTAAAAGAAATTTGTTGAAAGGTCGGTCAATAGTCTTTTTACTTTATCCAATGCGAAGCATGGGAGAAAGTATTGGAATCGCTCTCGCGGCAAGCGCGACTTCAAAGGGTCTTCAGGTAAAGACTACCGAACCCATGGACTCAATTAAGGTCACAAATTGAAGAATTTTAGCACGTGACGGTTTTGCCAAAAATTACCTGGGATCTCGCCGAGAGGCCAAAAAGTGCCATTTTTTTGGAAGTGCGTGCGGATGGATGTATGTGTGTGTGTTATCGTTTTTTTCGTCCACGAATTTTTCCACACCGTTGCACCGAATGAATTGAAATTGAAAACCTACCAGTATTTTAACAAAATGAAGCGCTGATTAGTTTTTGGTACATATCGGTCCACAAACATTAGTACTTTATTTCTGTACTTTTTTAGTTTTTTCTAAATATCTTGAAAATGACTTAACCAATTTTGATGAAATTTAATATCCTAATTAAGTACCTTGGGAACCACAAAAAAGGTTAAATAAAGTTTTTAGTAAAATTATATTTTAAAGTACTTTACTCTAGAACATATTAATATTTCAAATGAATTTGGATAAAGTTTAGCAACGATCCGTTGCAGTTTATTTTTATAAGTGTAGTTAGGATGGGGGTGAGAGGGCAAGGGGGCTAGTGCCCCCTACAAAACTCACCCCCCCTAGAAAAATCAACTAGCCTTTCAGTAGAATTGACAAATTTTCCAAGTAACGAAATAATTTAATGTGAGTTATATTTGATTCCTCGTAATAATGGAGTTTCTATTTTCTAAGGGGGCACTGTCCCGCTTACCCCCCCCCTATAACTAAGCACATGCGAATAGATTGAAATAGAAAATAATATTAAAATAGCGAGAAAAAAATGTTCATATGAATCATTAAGCATAAAAATCACTTAGAGTCTCTGAATCATTTTAAATTATTTTTTACTATAAATACTAAGCAATGTGTTTAATTAAATGTTTAACTAAATATTAAGTTGATTCACTTTAAAGTATATCGATGAACTTATTTAAGTGTGAGAAAGTTTGACAATAATAAGCACCAAGGCGTAGCTTGATTTTTGCGCCCCCCCCCCCCATTTATAAAACAACCCTTGTTTAATTTATATAATCTAGCAACTCTTAAAGTTAGGTTATTGGCAAGAAAAAAATTGATTTCGTAGTTTATAGACGTTTCTCTTCTACTTAACAGAAATAAATAATCATAGTCCCAAAAAAATGACATATGGAAACTACTGTTCCATCATCTTGTATTGTCATCCTTAGATACCAAAATATATAGAAATTCATGAATATAAAAGTCGAATACCGATAGTAGTATAGTAAAGATTTCTGTAGAAAATCAAGTGGTGAACTCCTAGATCATAGATATGTTATAGATTATTTTTAATATGTCAAAAGATTTGTATAAATTGCCCCTTTGGGAATTGAACCTGAATGCCAAAAATGCAATACGAGTACTTGCCTTGAAATGCTGTCACTGGCACATGCTCGTGAATCAAATAATTGTCATGGAAAATCATATTTCCAGCTAAAAATACCACTCTTAATACAGAGTGTTTTAATATTCAATGACCTATTCAATGAACTATTTTTTTTTATTATAGTTATTAATTAATTTATTTATTTTGTTTTTTTTATAATAACATAACTTATTCCTTGTTATAATTTTTCAGGTAACGTCTTTAAAAATAAAGTACAATCCATTTGCAAAAGCATTTCTTGATGCTAAAGAACGCCCTGAGAGCTACTACCAAAGAGATTATATTCCTAATTATACACAAACTCAACAGACACAGTATTCCCAATGTAAGTACTTTACTAATTAATTTAATAATTATACGTAGGTATACCAAACTCTATAAATATCATATTATACCAAGGAGCTAAGGAGGAACAGCTAGGCTAGAAAAGCAGGAGTGGGGGTGTCTCCAGTCAGACAGGCATTTCCCTCCAGCCGCCAGTCGCAAGATGGCGGCCTGGAGGGGCTGGTGACGTCATGTGGAGACACTTTCTCGAGCTAGCCTTCCCTCCCTACCTCCCTGGGACAGGCATTTCCCTCCAGCCGCCATCTTGCGACGGCGGTTGGTGACGTCATGTGGAGACACTCTCGAGCTAGCCTTCCCTCCCTACCTCCCTGTATATATACTATATATATTTATCTAGATTAATTTGCTGCAACGCTCACGTAATGCTGCCGTCAGGAGCGCTGATGCCGTCTTTGCGGCAAATTTGAAATATAATTGTAATTGAAACTCGAATTTTGGAATGAAAGACTCCAATTGATTTTAAATTCAAGAAACATTAAATTTATTGATAATTATTCCCCCTCCCCTCACCACTCAAAAATTAAATATTCAATTCGATTTTCTTTGCACACAGAAAAAGAAATTAATCACATCTTATTTGATTTATATTTTATATATTATTTGTTTATTTTTTAAAAATTTGCCACTTTTTTATAATTTATTAAAAATTTAAATTTTGTTATTCTTATTTTTTGATTTTTACAAAATTGAACGACTTAAGACACGCATGCCCGAGTTTCTCATGGCAATACTGGAGGAGCAGCCTGTCATACAAACAACACCTGATTGATCTCTTTTAAATATTTGGAGCCTTATATCGATTATCGATCCCAAATTTAAAAAAAATGATATAATATAATTCTCCTCCTCACACGATACCACTTATTTAAATAAATCTACATATTTCCAGACAAAAAATATCACAATGCTGTAGTTTATAGAAAAAAAATACTATCAGATTCATATCTAGAGCCTCATTTCTGTAGCTGTGTCAGGACGAAAATGAGGCGAAACTTTAAGAGACTATGTATTTTCGGGAGTTTACAGGTATACATTTGGAGTGTGGGTTTTTAAGAGGAATAAAATTTTTGGACCGTGACGCTGCCCGCCAGGGCACCAGCCCGGAGGGCCGAGCTTCGAGGGCGTGCCGAAGGCACGCACGAAAAGCTCGTATTAAAATAGAACCATTAAAATTAAATTTTCCTTCAAGGGATCAAAAACACCGATTTTACAAACTTTTTCTTTTTCAATGTTTGGTTTAAAGAACAGAAAATTTTGAAAATATTTTACCTTTTTGACTTAAGCATAGTGGTTTAAGATAAAATAATAATATTATGTCATTTCTCAACCCTTTCGACCTTGTTGGTGGATGAATGAGTATAAAGATTAAATTAATCATAAAAAATAAAAAAATGGTATTTTTCTGAAATTAACAGCGCTATTAATAGGAATAATAAGAATAAATAATTTATTAAATATTGTTTGTTCAATCCAAGCCCAAACAGGGAACGAGTAAAATGTAATCTGACCAAAACATAAATGTGAAAAAGGGGCCAAATTCGGTACCAACGGCTTCGCCGACAAAAGGGTTGAGATCTAAATGGGTACCAAGTTCCATAGCAGTTGCTTGAATCATAGCTATAGGGATGAACAACGATCTTCAATTGATTTAAAAGAAAATTTGTTACGTTCTTTGATATTAAATTTATAACTCTGCAAGTTATAATAGTCAATAAATTTATTTTTAACGTGATGATATTTAATACAAGCTTAAAATTTATCTAGTTGTTCTTATTTTATACTACAAACAATTTAGTTGGATATAAAACTTGCCAAGTTATAAATTTAATATCAAAGAACGTAACAAATTTTATTTTAAATCAATTGAAGATCGTTGTTCATCCCTATAGCCATACCCCATATAGCTATGATTTAAGGAACTGCTATGGAACTTGGTACCCGTTTAGATCTCAACTTTTTGTCGGCGAAGACGTTGTTACCGAACTTGGCCCCTTTTTCACATTTATGTTTTTGGTCAGATATCATTAATTTTTTAAAAGTTTTATCCTTCAATTTATCTAAATAATTACATTTAAATATTTATATTAATAATGATTAAATATTTCTCATAAAATATCTGTTAAAAACCCGGTCGGTTTTTCATAAATTTCACCCCTTCATTTCGGATCCCGAAGAAGAGAAAGTTTCGGTTTTTCAATTTCCTCCTTTATTAATGTTCCAAGCTTTACCAGTATGCCAAATTTCAGAATTCTAGCTTGATTGTATTTTCACTATATGTTAACGAGCTTCGAGGGCGTGCCTCGGATCTCCGGGCTGAAATTCTAGCGGGCAGCGTCTCGTTCCAAAAATTGTATTCCTCTTAAAACACCACACTCCAAATGTATACCTGTAAACTCCCGAAAATAAATAGGCTCTTAAAAGTTTCGCCTCATTTTTGTCCTGACACAGCTACAGAAATGAGGCTCTAGATATGAATCTGGAAGTATTTTTTTTTCTATAATCTACAGCATTGTGATATTTTTTGTGTGGAAATAGATTTATTTAAATAAGTGGGATCGTGTGAGGAGGAGAATTATATTATATCATTTTTTTAAATTTGGGATCGATAATCGATATAAGGCTCCAAATATTTAAAAGAGATCAGGTGTTGTTTGTATGACAGGCTGCTCCATCCAATATTGCCACGATAAACTCGGGCATGCGTGTCTTAAGTCGTTCAATTTTGTAAAAATCCAAAAATAAGAATAACAAAATTTAGATTTTTTGAAAATTATAAAAAAGTGGCAAATTATTAAAAAATAAACAAATAATATATATAATATAAATCAAATAAGATGTGATTAATTTTTTTTTCTGTGCGCAAAGAAAAGCGAATTGAATATTTAATTTTTGAGTGGTGAGGGGGGGGGGGGCGGAGATGAATAATTATCGATGTATTTAATGTTTCTTAATTTAAAATCAATTGGAGTCTTTCATTTCGAAATTTGAGTTGAAATTACAATTATATTTCAAATTTGCCGCAAATATACCGACGGCATCAGCGCTCCCTGTCGGCAGCATTCTCTGAACGTTGTTACAAATTAATCTAGGCTCTTATATATTATATAAGAGAATACAAAAGAGATTAAGTTAGAAGATTATAATCATAGTTTTGAATAATATAAACAGACTTTCATATTTTGGCGGCTAATTAGCCGTTTGAAAGTGCTGCTGTCTGTCGTTAGATTTTATTAGATTAATTATTATTATAATATTGGGCGAAAATATAGCGCCCCAAATACACCCCGCCCGACGATTAGCTGGTTCGGTTTTCAATGTATGTTTGATTAGAAAAAAATGGGAGCCCGAAACACATCCCGCCCGACGATTAGCTGTTCGGTTTTCAATGTGTGTTTGATTAGGAAAAAATGGGAGCCCCAAACACACCCCGCCCGACGATTGGCTGGTTCGGTTTTCAATGTGTGTTTGATTAGAAAAAAAATGGGAGCCCGAAACACACCCCGCCCGGACTAAACTTTCGGAGTTTCGGTTAATATATATTAACCGAACCAGACTCGATTTGCATTGCTCATAAGATTCACGAGGGGAAGGGTTATTTTGTCTGAAGGATATTTTGTCGGGGGATGTTTTGTTGGGGATATTTTGGGGCTGAAATGTCGCGGAATCAAAAAAGATAGTTAATAATGTAGAAATAAGAACTTTTGATTTTTTTAGTTCATAGTGAGCTTCAAATTTTACTTTTCTTAATTTGTATACTTGAAAATAGCTTCTCGTATATGTAAATACATACCTACATACATACTTGTAAAAAGTGATTCAATTATTATCATTTGTTTATATTTTTTCCTGACTAGATAACACTGATGAACAAATTCAAATTTTTTTTTGCTCCTTTGAATCAAAATAGATAATTATTTATAATTCGACCCCGGTGAATCCAAATCTGAAAGTAGAAATGCTCTATCACCTATCGTTTTTCTCGAATTTTATTTTTTGTTTTTGATAAAAATTTATAGCTTATAATTTTGCTTTTAGTGAATTTTATTCTTGAAAAAGCTTCACATATTGTACAAATATACATTCATATTTCGAAAAAAGGAATAAAAAATAAATCTCAATGTTTTAATGAAGTTTAAGATTGTATGTTAGGCAACAATCAATGTAGTGCTTGGCCACTTGTTTGACAACTCTGCTTTTATAAATCCTCTCTTGTCTTTTCATTTGTCCTAAAAGTAAATATTATAGAAAGAATAGGATATTTGTTCGATTTGATATGGATGATCAAAATTTTCACATCCACAAGGTTCAACTCGATAAATGAGAAAAAAAGACTAGATCCATGGATGTCTGAAAAGAAGATAATATTTTGGTGCTGGGATGAAAGTGAACACATGATTGTGCAATAGATTTTTAAAAATTGTTGTTTTAGAATTTGGGAAAGAAAGAGATAGAGATAAACGACGATTTTATGAATGAGTGCCCTATAAATTTCTAATTTGGCCACAAAGGAGTCTATAGGGTGTGGAAGACACCTTGCACGTAGTACACGGTCGTAAACCCATATAACCAGAATTTTTTTTGAGTGCCGGGAGGGGGGATTTCTTATTAAACAAAATCAGAATTTTTAAAAAATATTTTAGTTATTTGTTATTCAAATAAAATTTTGGGCAGGAGTTTGTTCCTGTTGGAAGAGATGCTTTTTTTGAAGAATTATTGATTTTATTTTTACATCGGTGGTCAAATAATATGGTATACTTGTTTTAGATGGAAGCTGGTTGATTCCTCAAGGGATGTATTCAGGCTCGACGCATCACCACAGTCTGCCGTCCACTCCGCCACTTACTACCTGTGAAAGATTTCCGACATCGAGCGCCATGAAAAACCAAAGAAGCTCTCCTTACCCAACAGTACAGTCGAGAACCAAGAATCATGCCCATTCACCTACGGGAGGTAATTCTATCTTTTCACATTCCCGTTAATAATTTTATCTTCGTCCCTAACATTATGCAATGTATAATGCGACTATAGTAAACTATGATATATTATGTTCATTGTGTATATATCATATTATATCATAGTCTCTGCTCCTAGAATGATTGGAAACTAGAACTTGAACTTATCAAAATATTATCATCTGACCTAGGCAAAATAAGTTGGCCAAGCTTTAAAATAAAGTAAAAAAATTATTCTGAAATTTGTTTTAATTGATAAATACATTGGCTTATCAAGAAATGGACCGTTTCTTTTGAAAGTGCGGCAAGTCCATTTTTCTTCTTTCGAGAAAATTAAAGATTCAATAATAATCAATCGCTACACAATTTTAAATTGAACAAAGTATTGGCATTTCTTAAGATATTAACCTTCTGATAGGCGCACCCCCTAGACTACCAAAGACGGTCGCGCGTATCTTGCAGAAACGACATCCTATCAACAAGCAATTTTACCTTCTTAAACATCAAATTATTGTAAGAAAAAGTAATGTTTGATATAGTTCCAGGTTATTCAATAAAAAAACCGAAACGATTATTAAAAAAAAATATTTCAAAATTTATAAAAAGAAATAAAGTAAACTTGTGTAAAAATTATAAAATTATTCTGAAGATAAAATTCAATCTTTGCAAACATTTTTTGAATGTTGTAAGCAAATAAATAAGTTTACATATTTTAAATTTATAACGGCTGATTACAAATCTGACAACAAATCAAATAAAATAAAATATTTTAAAAAATTACATAGATGAGCGTGCGTATTTCTGTAGTACAAAACACGTGTTTCATGTTCTTATGGTCACCGTAGAAAGCCGCAGCCTGGACTGAGGTATGGTGAGCTCGAGAAAAGAGGGTAGACAAGATGAGGGTTTCCAAGAACAAATAAGTTTCAAGATAAGGAAACAAAAACTTTAGTTGCGTATTTGATAGATACGGGCCTATCGGAAGGTTAAATATTCACTAGTTATAAATAAAAAGTTTATACTAACTTAATCACAAATTATGTGATATCTCATTTTTTTAATAAAATGGATTTACACCTACTTTCAAAATAAACGGTCCAAATTTATTTTAAATGTTCGTTTATTAATAATATTGTTATCAAAAATATGTCTTATTGTTACAGGAACGTACGTCTCGGAAGCTCAAAGTTCCCCCACGTCTGTATTGACGCCTGCGACGTTCTCCTGGAGTCCTCAGAATATGAGTGCGAGCACAGTCCCATGGGGTGCACCTTTATCAGCGCTGTCTCCACCTGCGACAGCTTCTCCTCCTTTGGGCTATTCTTCTGCAAACACTTGGCAGATGGCTCATGCAGAACTATTGGCACCCCCAGGACCTCAGATCGTACATCCATATGTCACTTCGGAATTTCTGCCGCTGCTCCATGACAACGATGATTACCCTCCACCTCCTGCCCCCGTTGATGAGACTCAACCATCACCTGCCGCCAGCCCTTTGGTATATAGGCCGCTTGATAAACTCGACCCTGAGCCCCTGTCCCAACAGTATGTTCCTCACGATACACCCTCGCCTTCGCGATGGAGCCCGCTAACATCCTCACACCAGCAAAATCTTTAGTGTGAACAGAAAGCAAATATCCATTACTAACTAAAGTTTAACTGATAATAAATAAATTCTTAACTAAATAATAGACTTAAAGGAAATTCTCTATAAATTTTGTGGATACTCCGATGAAAAATATCATTATTTATGTATATAGAAAATAGATTATTTTACTTTACTTTTGAATTCATTAACTTCTCTTAAACAAATAGTCTTCCAAAATTCTTATGTAGAATGCTCTATTTGGTGATAAAAATCTAGTATATGGATTTGATAAATGTCTTTCTAAGTAGATTCCTGCTAACATTGAGAATGAATAAAATATAATTTTCATCTGCATATCTGATTAAATTTAAACCAAAAAATCCGACTTATTTTATTGTCAATTAATTAAGTTAGAGTTAAATTTTCTCTTGTTTTTTCTGTGCACTTGCACCTGTTCTACATTATCACTTTGCATGTTTATTTTTCATTTAGTGATGAGTGAATTGAAATTGTTTAAAATAATACTAAGTGAATGAAATCATATATTTTCCGAATTATTATTCTTTGCAAGATTTGTATTTTGATTAAATTTCTGAATTTAATATTTTCTCTAAATGAATGGTTGTTTTTTAAACTCCTAGTGTTTTAGTTATTTTAAATCAAATTTTTTTAAGTCACTGACATACCATATAAGTACATATAAAACATTATAAAGGTCTGTAGAAGGAATATCGTTGGCTCTTAATCTATTCTATTAGAAAATACCTAGAATTGTCATGTGCTTGTATAAATATCATAGAATTTATGTTATTTAATTTATATTAAGTATAAGCGGAAATAAAACTTTTTCAGGGAGCTTCAAGATTTTTTTACAGACTGTTTTAGAAACGCTGAATTAATTTAGATAACAATTGTATTTTTTAAATGATCGATTATTATATTCATTTTATAATGACTCTTCAAATGTGTAGTCGAGTTATAATTTTCTCCAGTATCTCAAAATTACACTTAACAACAAAAAAATTCATTTTGAGTTGATTCTCGGCTAGAGAATTTTCTTTTTGAAAAATATTTTTTTAGAACGATATAAATTGAACTTGACAATTATAATTATAATTAAGACCAAATGGAAAAAATTATAGACGCGTATATATTTCAAATATATTGCCTATTTAAAAATATTTATTAAAAATCTGCTATTTTCTTATTGTAAATATAAAATTTTTAAAAGACTTAGTAATTAATGTAGAATATTTACTACATGATAAATATAGTAAGTAATAGTTTAAACTTGTAAATTTACTGTCTGAATAAAATATATTCTTTTTTAAGCTTGTCTTTGTTTTGTTACGTTTTGAGATTTTAATAATCATTGCCTAATTTGTTATATCACTGATAGATCAAGAAAGAAATCTGTTTTAGATTTATTTTAATTTGGAAAACGATCTTTGAAATAACAGATATAGTTAGACAGTGAAACCAAATATTAAATGCTAAGCCATATTTTTATTTATTAACAATCATGAAAAATATATATTAGAAGATAAAAGAAAATATTTTATAGATATAAACTTTTTTGTTTTAAATTAAATCTTTTTAATAAAGATCATTATATATATTTATGTATCTCAAAGGGTTAGGAAGTGATGGTGAAATTTATGTGGAAAGTTGGATATACTCCCTATAAAACTCATTGTTCCGAATAGAAAAATCGAAACTCCATTATTACGAGCCATCACTTATGTAATTTCTCATTATATTATTTCGTTACTTCCAAAATTTGTCAATTCTACTAACAAGTTATTTTATCACTAATCGAATTACCGAAATTGAAACCTTGTGGTGCTAATCAGCTGGCGGATACCGCGGTTGCCCCCCCCCCTCTAGAAAAAATCCCTAACTACGCCAATGGTCGCGAGCACCCCATTTTTAGTCACGTAACTAAATTTTGGGGTTGAAAAACATAAAAACGAGAATGACAATGAAATAATTATGTTGAGCAGCGACCAAAAATAAATTCAAAATAACCTGATAGTTATGGCCATCCACGTGACTTTACCATACACATGCCCCCCCCACCCCCCACCCCGTCTACTATTTTGGAACCACTTCTCTTCTGGGCCACTATCATCAATTTCAAAATATTCCACGAAAACAAGGAATATTATATTGATCGAATACAAAAGCGTAAATAAATGAAATATATTGAAAATTATAATATATAATTAAATATATTTTAATATTAATATTATCTGTCCTTATACCTACATAAATACTTTAACATTTACAAAGGAAAAAAAATTACTTAAAAGGCAAACCATGAGATAGTGCCAGCGAGCGGAAACTACAGACGATTTTTTTGTTTTTTTGCATGGATGATTTTTAGCATAAGAATAAGTCGTTCCTGAAAATTTCACCAAAAAATTCCAACGTTTAAGTTTTCTGGGCCCTAATGGGTTAAGCCATTTCCAAAGAATTAAAGCCTTTTGGCTCATCCATTCATTTCAATAGAAAGATATTGATAAAAGATTAGTTAAACTAAAAAGGATCTTTTTCTTTACAAATTGTCACATTAGAGAGTAAACCTGCTAACTCACAACAAGGAAATTTTACAAGGTGCAGAGAAAAACAAACAAAATTTAATATTGGTTATGGAAATAAACTATTTTTCACATTTTTTTCTGCAACTTACTATCATATATAACTTTTTTTTTTTAATGATAATGATGAGAGAAGGAGTTACACCAAAAAGGTGCAACCCCTAAAGGCCTCGGTTGGCCCCTCCATCGTGAAAAGAAGAAGAAAAGAATTTTATGGGTTGGGCGGAGGTCGAAGGTATCTGTGGATACGGGTCTTAAATAGCTTAAGGTTATAAGTCGCGGGAAAGATGGTGGCAGGGAGCGAGTTCCAGTCTCTGGAGGTCATAGGAATAAAAGAGTTGGCGAAAGCGCTTGTTCGACTTTTATCCAATTTGACAGCGAAGGGGTGCTGAGCGTTAGAAAACCGCGTGTTTCTCGTAAAGAGGGCATTAGGGGGGATAAGAGATTTCAGCTCGACTGAACAGACACCGTGATAGTATCTGTAGTACAGGGAAAGGGCAGAAACGGTTCTTCGGTGAGCCAGGGAGTCGAGTGAGTTGGTTAGAGCCGGGTCTCCTATTAGTTTAATTGCTCGCTTCTGAATTGCATCCAGTGTAGCAAGAGAATGCTTGGATGCACCTCCACAGATGAGAGCCATATTCGAGACAGGGACGAATTTGAGCCTTATACAGCATAAGAAGTTGACTGGGAGTATAACAGCGTCTAGACCTAAATAGGAGACCAAGCTTGCGCGCTGCAGCTTTAGCAGTGGTTGAGATATGGTCATTCCATGAAAGGTCAGACCCTAGAGTTACGCCTAGCATTGAAATTTTATCCCTGAATTCTAGTGAGTTTGAGTCGAATGATATGTTTGGGAGGTTTCTGTCGACGCGCCTAGAAATAAGGCAACACTGAGTTTTCCTGCATTGAAGTTAACTAAGTTTTGGGATCCCCAGTTTTTAAGTTTGCACAAGTCTAAATTAATTGAAGAGGCAATGTCTGCACGGTTTTTATGCGATGCAGGGGCGTTATGTAGGGTGCTGTCATCTGCGTAACAATGTACCGGATTGGAGGGCAAGTTTAGAAGGTCGTTGATATAAGATAAGAAAAAGCGTAGGGGAGATAACCGATCTACGAGGAACTCCAGCGTTGGTGTGGAAGGGGGAAGATGATATTCCATCGATGACAACCTTAATACTACGGTCTGAAAGAAAACTTTCGAGCAACTTACAGAGTTTCGGTGCAAGGCCGACGGAGGTCAATTTGGCAAGAAGATTTTTGTGCCAGACCATATCGAAGGCTTTTGAAATAAGTCTTAAAGATTAAACCAAAAATTTAAGGTTAATTATGAAAAGTTGATAGTTTTCGAGTTATAAGCAAAAAACCGCCAAAGAATGAGATTTTTTTACCTTTTTTTTTTTTTGCTTTTTTAACAATGTTCCGTCACGAAACTTTGTTAATAAACTTCAGATTTGGATTCAGCACACTAAACAACACATAGGACCAAGAAATCAAAACTACCTACCTTAAAACTTTCCCGCGAGGGCCCTTATAGAACAATTTAACTGGACTAAAAAGGTACTTTTTTCTTATTCATTTATTGGCCTCGGGATCCTAGATACCCATTTAGCCAGCCGATCGTATTCGTTCATATTTCTCCAAATTGGCCAGCCCTCAAATGCTGATCCCTAAGGCAGGCCGCTCGGGGGCACAGTAGGGCAAGCAGTGCATCCCAAACCGAACCTTCCGCAACCGGCCAAAGGGCATCGCGAATGGCCGACGAATATAGAGCAATAAAAGAACATAAGTACCTTCAAAGAGGGATAAAACAGAAGACAAATTACACCCCTAGAAAAATCAATATATAACAAAAATAGACTATGCAATGGAATACTGAAACAATAAATTTTTATAAGCTATACCTATATCTATATAAAAATGCGAATAAATAAATTGATAAAAATATCAGTCATGAAAGGATGATATCTAGCAAAAATATTTTAAATTATAATTATAAGGTACTTCAAGTAATTAAAAAAGAACATAATTGAAGGAGACAATAAAAGAGTGTGTCTTCTGCTGGAATTATAAATTTTATTTATTTATATCGTTATATTATAATTTTTATATATTGAAGGAGACTATAAAAGAGTGTGTCTTCTGCTGGAATTATAAATTTTATTTATTTATATCGTTATAAATAAAAAAATAGTAATTGGAGACTCGTAGAAGGTCCACACTGTTCCTGAAGCCAAGGTTTCCGTTTTGCATATAATTGTAGTTTGTTTGAAATTTGAGGTGTTTCGGAAATATTTATAACAGATGTTAGGTTAGAAGAAAACTATTTGGTGTAGTTTTTTTATGTATTTTATTTGGTGGACGTTTGCGCGGCAAAAGTTTTGGACGGACAGTCCTTCAGCACCTGTTGATTCACAGATTATATTTTAAAGTGAAATAATACAAATGTATGCGTGTGGACTAAGTACAAATAATAATACATTAGTTGATAACAAAAGAGACATATCACAAAGAATTGAAAAAATTCAAAAAAATCTAAAAAATTTCAAAAAAATTTCTCAAAGAAATTTCAAAAAAAAATTCCCTCAGAGATCCCCCCCCCTCCCTTGTTCCAGAAATACACAATACAACGTAACAAAAAAGAACAATTGAAATTCCTTTACCTTGTTAATAAAATACAACTGTGGTCATGCTGGTACATGCCATATTGGCCTGGAAACAGTAGGTAATTTAAACAATAACAAAATTAAAAGTCTCCAAACGATATGATTCATTGTTTCACCATGCATTGGGGGGGGGGGGGAGGATCTCTGAGTGAATTTTTTTGAAATTTCTTTGAGAAATTTTTTAGATTTTTTTTTCAAATCTTTGTGATATGTCTCTTTTGTTATCAACTAATGTATTATTATTTGTACTTGGTCCACACGCATACATTTGTATTATTTCACTCTAAAATATAATCTGTGAATCAACAGGGGCTGAAGAAGGACTGTTCGTCCGAAACTTTTGCCGCGCAAACGTCCACCAAATAAAATACATAAAAAAACTACACCAAATAGTTTTCTTCTAACCTAACATCTGTTATAAATATTTCCGAAACACCTCAAATTTCAAACAAACTACAATTAAATAAATAAAATTTATAATTCCAGCAGAAGACACACTCTTTTATTGTCTCCTTCAATATATAAAAATTCTGCTACTCTCGGCACAAAAACTTACAATTTAAAGAACATAATTCTTGATTAAACATATGAAATATATTTAATTACGGTTAGTTTGCTATAAGAAACGGTTTGTCGTTGTCGTTACTCATTCCGTGAGCCTTGGGGGGGATTCTGCCCCCCCCCCCCCTCCCGTGGCTACGCCTCTGGCTCATTGTCCCGCTGCATCTCCGTAGCGAGTTCTCGCTTCCAGTGGACGACTGTATCTTTTATCTATGGACTGGCCTTATACTTTGAAATTGGCGGTGTGGCTGACTAATTTCGTGATGCCAACCGAATGAGTATATAGAGGAATTGTTGGCGCCAACTTGGCATTCCTCTAGCAGAAGGAGGTTAGGCACAGCCAGGCAGCAGACAGACGGGATCTTAAGCTCGATATAACAGCATTTCACCAAATTAGAGGTAATTAAATATCTAATTAGGATTTTTATTCCTCTTCTTTTCAAAGCTTTACGTTTCTTTTCCATTGCCACAAACCCTGGTAACGATTCCGAGATCCTCACTAGACATTTTTTGTTTTTATTTTGCGCCAAATTTATCGATTGGCACTTTACCCTGAATTCTACTAGAATTTTAATAGACATCGACTTCTATTAATCATTTGAATTTTATACCAATTGAATTTTTCTTTTTTCAAATCCCGATTTTCTTTCAAATATTCTTGCAATATCTAGTGAACATATTTTACAGATCGATCCCCAAAAGTGGGTCCTAAATGAATGTTTTTAGGGTGACTAATACCTTGTTACTCAAAAACTAATGTTAATTTTAGTTTTTCTTACGTAATTAATTTTTCTAGAATAAAAGAAAAAAAAACTTTAGTTTTATATTTCTAGACTCACTTTTAAACTTTTCCATGACTTATTAATGAAATTTATTAGAGCGATTTATTATTAGTAGTTAAATATTTAATAAATAATTTCTGCATATATTTTTCTTAAATCTTTTAACGTCATGTATATTTATTTTTTAAATAAAATACGAAATTTCAGCTCTCATTTTCTAAGATATTAATCTTATTCCTAAAATCTTATCTTTATTAAATTTTATTAATTCATTATCAATAGTGATCTCTAGTCTATTTCCTTTCCTTTTTTTTATTTTTTTTTACTTTCACTTTTTTACTTCATAGCCTTGATTTAGTAATTTGAACTCTTCTATCCTTTTGTTCCGCTCCTATTTACCTACTTTATGAAAAAAACTTGACATTAGAACGATTTGTTGTTTCCTGCTTCCTTATAAATGCAAATTAATCGAATGACATTCCAATTTTGACAGTAGTTATAGATAAGTCGAGAGGTGAACCGCGATTGGAATTAGGTGTACACCGTCTTTGGAATTACTTTGGAATTAATTAGATAATCTATTATCTTCTGCTTGGAAATGAAAGTGGTAGTGGGTGTACACGATTTTAGGTCGCGGTTCACCCCTTGAGATAAGTACATAAAGACGAACAAATTTTTCAGAAATAGCTAAAATTAACTATATTGACAAAAAAAATTAAATATAAATAATAACTATGGTTAAATGGCTATGTAAAAAATGCCGGAATTTTAAAGGAAGATTTACAAATAGAATTTTATAGGGGAATTTTATGATTGAACGCTTCAAGGCCTTATTCGCTCGCCCTCCAGGGTCAATCCCCGGACAAGAGCCATAACCAACCTTCTTGACTATGAGGCACTTATCAAAATTTCTACTCCGAGATATAACCTACTATTTTGTCATTTTAAGGTAGTTGTTTCACCATATGGGTTTGCTTATGATTTTTTTGAAATTTAGACAGATTATTATGTAAATACTTCTGCATCGATTGGTGACAAAACGAAATTGATGAACAATAGTTCCCGAGATATTAAATTCCAAATATAGAGTTTTTCAGATTACACGGGATATCGGAAAGTTTACATACATATTTAATTATAATTAAGAAACTCTTCTTACCATTGTTATAAAAAAACTAAACCAACATTAAACAATAACTAATACATTTTTTAAGAAAATTTTAATTCATAGCTTACAACACAGATAATAATGATTAAATAATGAAAAATTTACACTAAAAACTAGCTGGCAACAACGCATTTATTTAACCTAAAAAGTGGGTTAACTTTAGTACTTTTTTTGACGTTTTTTCGCTTCAGTCATTGTCTCAACAGCTTTCAATCGCTTATTAAGAACTTTTTGTTTTATAAATCTCCTTTTATAATGTACTTTATCTGAAATTTCTATGATAAAATATATACAAGCTCGGACAGTGTTGCCAGATTTGTCAAACGAGCACTGGATTGGCTAGTAGTCGTACATAAACAGCAAAAACTTTTGGGCTTATGAATTATGAATCCTTATTGTCTGTAACTTTTAAGGAGTTAGGTGTTGGTTCTAGGTGAAACATTTTAATATAATAATAAAACTTGAGCAAGATGCGAGGTAGGTTTCACAAAAAAAATATTGTCTGTATTATATACTCTAGCATTAAATTTTTTCTAGTATTGTCGCGAAACAACTACCTTAAAATCAATTGAAACGTCCGAACAAGTATATATTTGAAATCTAAATTAAGTAAATATTTTTTTGTTGTGTGACAAATTTAATTTTTAAATTAATCTCTTATTCCATCCCAATATTAACACTTTAATATATATATATATATCATTTTGCTCATAAGCATTTCTGTTTGAAATTGATAATATATTTTTTTATTTTTCAGTCCAAGAATTGATCCCGTCCTCATCAATAAACAAAGTCCAAATCAATCATTATGCATCGAGTTCGAACTATAATACGAGGGGCGACTCACATCGGCCCCCTCGCCAGTCAAATAACAGCCAAAGCTCTGGCCCCTTTATTCCGCCAAGCACCTGCACTCGGAGCTGCTCCCTTTAGGGCATATTCTTCTTCAGCTCAGGAGAGTTTTCTTAATGGAACTTCATCAACTTACGTTGAGGAAATGTATAACAGCTGGCTGGCTGATCCCAAAAGTGTTCATGTGGTTCGTATTACTGTTTATAAAATTAAAAAAATTTCGAACTTTAATTTATTTAGCACAATAATATTTTTAAGGACATTCCGGAATATAGCTCAGATGCAGTTCGCTTTTTTCCTACTCTCACATGCACAGAAAGGCAAAACTATTTTCACTAAGTCGTTTCTTGGATCTGGCAACATTGCATTCTCACCGACGCTAAAAACAAAGAATATAAAAAAAAAAAAAAAAAACACTTCATGAATGCAAATTTCCAGATGAGAACAGTATAGTTAGGTTGAGAGAATTAGCTAAAAAACTCAAATGCACCAGTTGCAGAAGTTTTTTAGATATGGAAAAATTGACTGATTTTAGTGCGACGTTGCCAAGTCGCCATGACATGAGGAAAAAATGAACCATCAAAAGTACCTAACTTTTAACATTTTTCATACAAAACGAATACCGCATGATACAATTATTTTAACAGGAAAATATTTGTTATATCTTCAGTTAATGATTCTCAGTTTTTCAAAATAATATCAAGAAAATTACGATTGTTATTTAATGAAACAGTCGCTTTAACATCAATCTGGATAGGGTTCGCGTGTTAAATATGCAAATTTAAATGGTCAATATTTATAAATTTAGTGCCCCAAGAACTATTGAAAAAATTTTCTACGTATAAAGGACACTTATAAATATGTGAATTCAAAGTTTTAAAAGGATTGCAAGAAAATCGATTTATTAGGGAACGTCCTTAAGTTATTTAAAAACAACAATTTCCGGTCATTCAATCACCAGAAAACATCGCGAAAAACAAATCTGAGTTATTAGTAGATCTACTGTTTACTAAAAAAATTTAAATCTATCAACTAGTTACAGCATAATCCGTCATTAAGTGTAAGTATTTATAACACTGATGCGCAGATTTTTTTAAAAAAGGGTCGTAATTTTTTCCTGAAAGAATCCCATTAAATCTATATACTATAAATCAAAATATATTATTTGCAACGATTAACTTGAAAATGATTGAATATTAATCATTTTTGCTCACACCTGAACTTTATAATATCGTCACCCCATTGCAAGAACTAGGTAACACCAAAAAATATTTTTTGAGATACTTGACTATTTCATAGCTAAAAATACATTTGAATTGTTATTCATAACTGTAATAATAATAATCTGTACTCATATTAAGCAGTTTATTCAGATAGGCACTTTAAACATGCCTGGTCTGGAATAGGCAAAACATTTTCAGCCCATTTTTCAAGAACTTGAAAAATCGAGTTACCTAGTTCTTGCAATGGGGTGACGATATGATAAATGAAGATTCTATTTTTTTAATAGTATTTTCTTCGTTTCTGAAAAGAGTACCTATAAAACTCAAAACAGCCACTATTTGTGCACTACTGATTTAATATATAATTGGTTTATAAAGAAACTCACTGAAATCTCACATTTTAAGTATATTTATTTAAAATAAACTAAAACTAATAATTAGATACAAATATAAAAGTAAAAAATAAATAGTGCAAGTCGGACTAGCATCCAGAGTATAATTATATTACTAGCTAAATGGCTTTCCCTGAATTCCATACTTCGAATCGCAAAAATGGTTATAACTTCCAAAATTTAAGATATCATATTAACTTATAAATTGATACAATTTTGATGGCTGTATATGTATATAATTAAGTAATGGAGAGGATTTTTATTCAGCAGAGGCTACCATTGGCTGAATCCTCTCCATTACTTAATTATTAACTTAGATATATCCTTATAAATAAATAAAAATTTTAATTCCAGCAGAAGACACACTCTTTTATTGTCTCCTTTAACATATACATATTTGTTGTTGATAAAGAGGTGGGAATAAGGGAATTTGTGGAATTTTAGGTTCAAAAATCAAATAAAAACGATCACTTTCTAGCTCCCTTACATCTTGATTTAAAATCGAAATAAGCTTTACAAAATCAAACCTCATAGGAATATATATCTGATAAAATAAATCAAATAATATATTACTAAATATTAGCTAATAAAGAGTTAATTAAAAATGTTTCACCTAGAACCGGCACCAAGTTCCTTAAAAAAAAAAATTAATATTTTCATTATATAAAAATAAATCAGATGTATGTACTCTTTTTGCTGATTTATTTTTTAATTTGAAACTGTGATGTTTTTCATATGAAAATGGAAAACCAACTTTTCTTAGCTATATCTAATATAGATTCTGATTCAGTTGGTGTGTTTTTTATCTACCCCCTTGGCCTCGGCAACTAATGCCTATTTAGCCAGTCGTCTCAGATTCACGAGTAGGTGTATAACAAAATAAATAAACAAATAGTTATCATTGGATTAAAATTGGAAGCCAATGGATATTATGTGCTTAATAACGATATCTGAAATTGGATCTTCTTGGCGGTTAGTGTTAAATAGATGATAAAATGCAATGCTGACCTTTATGTCTCCTTTTCGCTCACAGTGAATTTAATTAAGTAATCAGCTCTAATTGGGATTTATTTATCAGACATTTTTTGCAAGTCGGAAATCTTATCTTCAGATACACACCTCCTTTGAAACGTCATCTAATTTTTTTAATATTTATATAAAACAATTGATTAATATTGTTAATTTATTTCATCATATTTGGCTGCCTCCAATCGCAAATATATGAAATCATTTCTCAAAAAAATAACAAAAATATCAAGTCTATAATATGAATCTTCAATAAATTTTTTTTATTATAAATTAATCTGGAGGGTCAAATAATTATCTACTAGTAGAAATCATTTTCTATAATTTATTTTTTTCTATTTTTCAGGCCCAAACTTCGAATAAACTGTCTGATTCACAATATCCATACCACCCTTTTATTGTTTTAAGGTAGTTCTTTCACAAATGCAAAAATTCAAAAAGTCTTCGAAACTTGGAATATAAACACACTGTTAATATTTGAAGACGATTTACCACCCCAAACATGAAATAATTGCAATTAAAAATGAAATTTTTTTACATATGGTAGATTGGGAAAGGGTGGGAAATTATTCATTATTTTATTTTATTTCATTGAAGGACTTTCACCTTCTTGATGAAAAACTAATATTTGTTAGAATAATATATTCGGAGTAACTAAAAAAAAAATTAAAATTATTTACCTCGTATTTTTGATAAAAAAAAAAAAAAAAAAAACATATTTGGGCGATTATTTTTAGTGGAGGGGGTATAAGATCAATGGCTTGGAAACGATCCATTCATAAAGAGGATATAGTAGGGTGAGAAGTACAGTCACGTTAAAAAACAACCTAAAATTTTACCACCGTTCATATGTATAGCGTGGTTACTAGGCTAAAACTTTTTGTGTGTATTGTCGCGAAAGAACTACCTTAAAGATGGCAAAAAAATACTAAACAAAGCTTATGTACTTAAACTATCTTTTGAAGACATGTTTGTTTTTCGGCACAAACCAGAAATATATCCGAATGGACACAACTTCATATGAGAATATGGGTCAAGTGATTATTAAATTTTTTCGCTATCTTCAAATCACGTTCCATTAAGAAACTAAATGGGTGGTACGTGTGGTATGAAACACCCTGTGTATTTAATAATAATTTTTCTAAAAATTTAATAATATTCCAATATTTTTGAAAACTGAAATTAGACATTGGTGTTTATTCATTTTTCTTTACACTTCATTTCCTTCAAATTCTATTCATCTTCTATTTTTTGTGATCTGAGTTCTTTATGTTTTCATTTAGCGATAACTTTTTCGTATCTGTAATCATTAAGGATTAAGATCTCATTATATAGTGAGAGAAGTTCAATTTACCTATTTCCTTTCACCTTGGAATCTCTTTAACTTCTCTCTCTCTCGATCTCTCTACCTTATGCATTTGATTACCTTTATGAGTATATTTCTCCACTAATACATATATCAAAATATGTATAATAAAAAGCTTTTGAAAATATAAACCTATATTTATCATTCCTTTTATTTGTTATAAACGATTGTGCATAGATACTACAAAACTTTCAAAATACAGTCGTATAGGTTCAGGCTTGTCATGTTCTTCTAAATGTGTATTTCTTTTTTGACCTATCTCAATATATCCACCGAGGGGTGAACCGCGACCTAAAATCGTGTACACCTACTTCCACATCCACTTTCATTTCCAAGTAGAAGACAATAGATGACAATAGATTATCTAATGAATTCCAAAGTAATTCCAAAGACGGTGTACACCTAATTCCAATCTCGGTTCACCCCTCGATATCCACTATCCACTTTCATCACTTTCCACCAGATATTAAATATTTTATAATAGGGAATATGCATAAATTTAATATTAATCGACAGTTTAACTAATTTATTGAAAATATTGAATACATATTTTTTTGTTTTGAAAAATATTTATAAATAAAAAGTTTAGCCTTAACATGAATCAATCAAAGGTAACATTTTCTCCGTGGATTTTCAAATGGGAGAAAATTGTCACGCCATTCGTTCTATTTTTTATTCTAATATTTTTATTTTTAAATTTCGTTCTAAACAAAAATACGTTTTCAATATTTTTAATTAATCTATCGATTACCATTTTAAAATTAAAATTTTTATCCACACACATAATTATTATCTTGCATCATCTCTTTTTGATTTGCTCATTCATTTTCTATATATTTATTGTCTTAATGCTTCATTTTACGTCATTCACAAAGGTTCTTTTTGTTATTGTTTTAACCGAGTGATAGGAAAAGATTTTCTCCAACATATTTGGAAATCTTTAATTTTTATCACAGCTCGTAGTGAACTTTCAATATCAGCTTACTGCTTTAAATCCGGAGGGCTCGTCTTCTATTGCGCAATATGTTGTCATGCACTCACAAGTCCAGACTCAATGCACTATGGTCTCTTATATAACTTTCAAGCGAATTAATTCGTTCATCGACTTCATTTTAGAACACATTGACAATATCAATAAATTTTATCAATCGATATCATTTGTTCTCATATTTTTCTAAAATATATTTCAAAGATTATTTTTATAGATTTAATACGCATTAAGAAAATGAAACATCATTTTGATATTGTGGTCGAAATCGTTCAAAACCATACTCAATCATAAAAAATTATTTAACTAAGAACCTTGAGACCTTAACTTATTTTTCTTTCTGCATGTTGAGACTTATTGCTGGTAAGGTTGATGAACTGAAGAATTTTTTCACATTTCACTCAAAGTGAAATTAGAAAATCGGTTAAAATTCCATAGTTTATTCATGACGTTTCAGATTCTAATTTTGATGTTATTTTCAAATGATCACCGATATAGTTCATATCATATCGTCGCCGGTTTTATGTCTAACACAGGGTTAGTGGTAAAAAGCATTTACTTTGCGACATACAACCGGCCCTTAGAGAGTAAACCTGTTAACTCACAATAAGGAAATTTTACAGGGCAGAGAAAAAACAAACAATTTAATATTGATGTTATGGAAAAAACTAGTTTTCATATTTTTTTCTATAACTTACGATCATAATTTTAAGTAGCAGTTTTACTTGGACGATGCTGCATCTCTATTTCTTTCGAACGGTATTAATATGTCATATGATAAAAAGTGGAGTTAACAGGTTTACACTCTAAGGGCCGGTTGTATGTCGCAAAGTAAATGCTTTTTACAAGTGACAAAGGGTAGATGGTAAATGGAGGGACTGGGATAGCCAATCAGATGACAGGCACTGAAAGAATTTACTTTGCGACATACAACCGGCCCTAAGCCTACGATATGAGTCCTTCGTAGTCAATGTCCTCATAATTGGATTCACAATTAATTCTCTTCCTAATTAAAAATAGAATATATCTAATTTATTTAGCATTTATATCACACAATTAGAGGACTGAACCAGATAGTCGATTAATTAAGAGATATGTTGAAGATAAATTAACTGTTATGTTTGTCTATACACAAAGCCATGATTTTTTGTCAGATAACGTGGGAAAACAATCACATTACAGATGATATATTTGGTTAATAGAAACTTTGATTTAAAAATAATCCTATCAATTAATTTATTTTTATCCTAGTCACTTTCACTAACAACATTTTCATTACTAATTTTAAATAGTCTTTTTGCAAGTTGACTTTTATATAACATAACACGCATCATGATAATTAAGCTTAACTGCTCACGAATATGAAAATTTCATCTTTTTTTAGTTATATTTCATACAACAAATGTGTAATATTTTCATGCAAAAATTTGATATTGAAATTCTTGCAAATTGGTACGTTTCATGGTCCACTGAGACCAAAAGTGTTTTTAGATGTTTATTAGTGCGTATTTATCAAGGACATCAGAGGCCCTTAGACGTACTGGTGGGATTCAAATAATTTAACAACCTGTTCGCTGCCCTAAAGACCGTTTCAAGTATAAACCAACGATAACCGAAAGATTATTTCATGCAGTTAAAAAATAAAAAATGTAACCCCTCCAAAAATAGAAAAAGCTGATGAGAAAATTTTCGCGCACTCCTTTCTATTGGTATACTGATGTTAAGTATTTCAAAATCCTATTATACTATTTTGTAATTTTTAATTAAAGTAAATAAAAATTGTTACCAACATATTTATCAAAAGTTACAACTATCGTCTAAAAAAAGTTCTAAAATAAATGTTCTTCACAAATTCGTAACTTTAAAGCTCATAAGCCATTCCAAAAGCCCAACATCAGACGCCAACAAGTCTAAATCCAGTTTGAACTCGTAATTCCTCGCTTGTCATTCATTAATTGATACTTAGTATCTATCTATTCCTGACCTCAAAATTAGCTTTATCATTTATACTTAGTTAACATTAAGGGAGCGTATTACTAGTATTATTAGTATTACATAAGACGGGGGAAAGGGAGGAAGTTATTCAATTTGTAATGGTGGGGGTGATTATTCGGTATGATCTGTTACATTTGGGGGGGGGGGGTTCAAAAAACTTCCAAAACGAGTTACTTAATACTTGGACGTTCCCTAACGAATTTATAAAGAACTAGCTGCAAGGCCCGCCTTCGGTGGCCCTCTTGCTAGCCAGGGGTCACGCCCCCTTGACCCCCAACCCGCGAACCCCCCTCATACCCCCCCACACTACCACCACCGGCCACACCCCCTGACCCCGCCCCCCGCACCCAGTGTTTGCATTTCTAGCCTTCTAGTGACTCACAGATTATGTATACAAAATTTGGTTAAGTTGGCTCTAAGGGTAAGAATTTTCATTTTTTGACCCCCCCCCCCATTTTGGGTGGTTAGTTTTTGAATTTCTAGCCTTCTAGCCACCCACAGATTTTGTATACACAATTTGGTTGAGTTTGGTCCTAGAGCAAAAATTTTCATATTTTGAACCCCCCCCCCCTTTTTGGGTCGTTGTTTTTGGGAATTTTTTTAAACCAAGTTGTCAGAAATCACATCCCCTACAACTTTGC
This sequence comes from Forficula auricularia, assembly GCA_024734495.1. Lineage (NCBI taxonomy): Eukaryota > Metazoa > Arthropoda > Insecta > Dermaptera > Forficulidae > Forficula > Forficula auricularia. Next base: position 603,649 of record JALMQS010000101.1, on the reverse strand, counting down.
TCATAATAAAATTTGCCGTAGGGTTAATAGTTTGGGAGTTATTTGATAATTTTCATTCGAGCGCCCCCCCCCCCCAACCCCCTTTGGGGTCAAAATATCAAAACGTTATATCGGTAAAAACGTAAGTTAGAAGACATCTGATGCAAATATGAAATTTCATAATAATCGCTTGAGCCGTTTTTACGTAAATCGTGAGCAACTTTTCGCGGAAACGACTGAAACATACAGACAGACAGGCGGGAATTTTGTTGAGGGTGTTTTCGTTCATGACTTTGATTGAAACGTGTGCAACCAAAATTTGGCGTAATTTGGACCAATGTACAAAGAAAACCTTAATTTTATATAGGTATAGATTTATAATGAACTCTTATTGATTAAGACACCAATAATTGGAAATGCATTTTTATATGTACTCGTAAAGTAATGCTGTCTTTGAAGAGTCCTTTATTTTTTTTAATTAGTTACCTAATGAGCTGAAATTGAACCCGGATCGATTTTCTTAAAATTTCACCGTTATACTGATGCAAAAAATTTGTGAAATGTTTATAATGAGCTCATTTTTTTTTAATTCCCAATTTCATTAAACCACTATCTGCGACGCCGCCTTATATATAGATTATTCACATGGAATTAAGTTAATTTTTTACATCATCTTTTTATTTATTCTTTTTTTTCAATAATACATTAAACACTTAGATCTTATATATCTATTAAATATTTGTTTTAGATTTTCTTTTTAAGATTAATAGATTATTATTAATCTCTAGTAATATTAGGATTCTTTTAATAAATGTGACTGTGACCCTTTTAGATTTCTACCTTTGTCTGACCTACCCTTGGCGTGATTACTGTTTGAAACCCATGCAAATAATTTTAAATAAAAAACATTTCTAAAAGGTTTTAATTAATTTATTGTATTGCGTTTTAATCTATTTATTAAAAAAATAATTACTGCTAATTGCAAGTCCAATCCATTTAAAAAATTTAAAACTGCACTTAGGATTAAAGGTCATAATCTGTAAAGGCAAAAACTAGACATTTATATATTAAAAAGGAAATTTTTAAATTAAATAAATTCAATTCCTTAAAACAAGTCGAGAATATTTTATGTCCCATTTATAAAGCAAACATTATTAAATTCGCTTACCTTCGCTTTTATTGATCAGAGAAATATGTTTTTCTTTTAATTGAGAAATCAACACTAGAACAAAAAATAACAAGGATTTCTCATTCACCGGAACAGTGCTAAGGTTATTCATTAATTCGTTTTATTATTGTTTCTATTTCTTTGAATCAATCTTTTATGTATAAAATTATAATAAAAACTTTCCTTATTTTCAGTCATGGGATATATTTTTCCGCAACGCAACTGCTGGGGCTGCTCCAGGGCAAGCATATACGTCACCTCCTTCTTTAGCAGGTCCTCGCAAGAACGAAGTCTCCATTTCCGAGTTTGCTCCCCTTCTTGGGGGAGTGGGTGCAGGAGCATTTCCGTTAGCAGGACCCCAACAAGACAAACTTATTGATGATCATTTAGCTGTCCAAGCAATCATCCGATCTTACCAGGTATTTTCATAAACTTTTATATAATATATGATCCAAGTAAAAAATCACCAACCGCAATTCTTTAATCTAATCAAAAAACTTATTACTCTTGAAACTTATACTAATACTACTACGATTTCGTTTTACAACTACTTACGTATATACCTATATTTAGAAAAATCTTGACGTAATTTAATGAAATGTATTCTTATGTTTTCTAATTTTCATTCATTTCATTTATTTCTATTTTTACTCAACAAATAGACACTAAAGTTTCAATATTTAGTAATAGAAATTTTGTATTTTTAAATTACGTCAGGTTTTTTAAAATATTATTATTATTATTTTTACTTTACTCACTCTTATTATATAGATACATTATTTATTTACAATAATTTTTTTTTATAAATTGGCACTTAAAAATATAATTTTTAATAATAATTACCTCTTTGTTTAGAATTTTTAGTTGTTAAATCTTTTTAACCATGGGCCCCTATAAAGTAATCGAAACTCACAGATCCCTGATAACTATGCTTTTTGGAAGAGTTTGATAAATCACTGTATAGTTAGTCTTTGAGAAATTAGTGGAATTAAAGGTAACTTGTTTTAGAACCCTGTTTAGTTAGCTTTAATTTCGAGACTAATTATTAACGTAAATACGTGATTATTTTAAACAGTATCTCACGGGTTCATTTATTTCACACAGCATGAATTTATTTATAAAATATATAGGCAAACATTTTTTTTATTTATTTTTATAATTAAATTAAATTAGGTGTCGGTAGTAGAGTTTATTATTGGTCAACTTAATAGGAAGAATATTTTGGGGTAACTAAAAAATTGAAATGAGTGACACAGACTCGCGGACATCTTGTCGCCGAACTCGATCCTTTGGGCATCATGTACGCCGACCTGCACAGCAAATATACGGCGAGCAAAGGAATCCCCCAAGAAGTCGTCGTACGAGATCATATGTTGGGTATGAAGATGCTCGCGCCCGTTTTTTTCTCCCACAATTCTGGCATAATGCAACACCTGCTACCCGCACCTGCTCGACTTGCGTCTAGACAATGCATTCCAATTAGGTTTTTTAGAAATTCCAGTTTTATTTTTAATAATAACCATCTAATACCTTTTAACTTGTGATATTATCATTTAATGAAGTCATTCTAAACTTTACTTCCCTGTTTAATTTAAAAAATAAGTCCAGAAAATATCATTTGTTTTTGAATGAGCAAACTGTGCTTTCATTACTATCAAGAAATAACTTCACATAGTAGGTAATCCAAAATCGAGACAAAAAATTTATAATAGATTTGGCCTTGGCTACTAGCTTACTTAGGGCCAGTTGTATGTCGGTTGGTAAAGTCTTTGTAAAAGTTGACAAAGGGTAAACTTTAGAATTCACCTTGCGCTCGGCGGAATGGCCAATCAGATGAAAGTGCGAGTCATCTGATTGGCCATCTGGCCGGGCACATGGTGAATTCTAAGGCTTACCTTTTGTCAACTTTTACAAAATCTTTACCAACCGACATACAACTGGCACTAAATCCCTTGGCCCTTCGAAATATCCTCTACTTCGTCCTTACAGTTTTTCAATCGAATCCACGATAGAACATGTTCCAATGAAATTAAATCATTATTTTACCCTAAACCCTGATTAGTTCGAAATACTTGCAAAAATTCAGCACTTTTTCGCAATTTAAAAACAAAATGAAGTAACAAATTCTTTCGTTCCCAAGACTTTTTAAAATTTCAAGTCCACCCACACAAATATCTTTGGTTTAATCCCTCAATAAACCTCCTTTTGAAAAATTCAATTAACAATCCGAAGCTGTTCAATTTCTCAAAAAAAAAAATTAATAAGTTTCTGAATAAGTCCTGGATCAGCCCATTATTTTACGAATATACTTGCATTTTTATCATTAATACATATATACTTTCAGATTTATAGAGTAGATAAAAAATTTATAGACTCAGAAATGAAAAGATTCACTGAATTTTAGTTAATAATTGACCAACTTATCTTAATTTAGACTTTAGAGAAAGCCAATGCAAGAAAAAGAAACAAGCGTTTAAATAAATTTTAGGAAAATGTAAGGAGGCTGTAAACTGACCGCTTTGAAGTCGCGATTCTCCAAAAAATTGTAACTGTTGATTATATCAAGGTATCTGATATAGCTGAAGTTAATTAAATAATAAAATATATTTTCTGGTCTTAGGAAAATTTAAATTAACTTTTAAATATTTATTATTGTTATTATTTTGTTTTTTACGAACTAAATATAAATTAATCATGAGTTTTCTACATTTGATTCATTCGCGAATCGAATGCAGGTGATTTTTGTCAGATATTAAGAAATAATAATATCTGAATTATCTGTGTAAGAAATAATGAATTTTTAAATATTTTTCGAAATAATATATTAAATAATAATTTAGAAACGCGTTAAAAACAACTCTCTTTGATATATTAATTATTATTTAATATATTAATTAGAAAAATATTTAAATATTAATACTTATTTAATATTAAACACGGAATGAATCATCATGGCTAATCAGGGTTGAAACATATTTTTTTCTTTGTACAGTGAATTTCGCCCGATTTTTTTAAAATATGTATGTATCTATTTCTTTAATTCTGGTCTTGAGCTCCATAGCAATGAGGTAAGCCTTCAAATGATATTGTTTATCTAAATTCATCAGAAGGATCATTTTTTTTATTCTATTGTGATTTTTTCTGTTTTTTTTTTCTTTTCTTTATTTCTTGTTTTTTTTCTTTTTCTTTGTCTTTTTTTGAACAATCGATGGATTGCGATTGGTGTTTGTAATCCTAATTGTAATTAACCCCTCGATTTGAATGTATTTTTACCTAACCTGAGCATTTGGTCGAAACCTCGCACAGATCCGCGGTCACCATATCGCAAAGCTCGACCCCCTCGGCATCAACAGCGCAGATTTGGACGACAAAACGCCGCAGGATCTCCTCTATTCGCACTATTCATTTGGTAAGAACTCTTAAACATTTTTAATTGTTAATATCTACGTTCATTAATCATTATAGAGAACAACAACAAAATTATGTAACTAATATTTTTTAAATTAAAAAAAAAAAATAAAAAAATAATAATAAAATTAATAAAAAATTATTTTCATCTTGGAAAATAGTCTATTCATAGCTTTAGTAATTTTCCATTTTACTTTGCACATTTTTCTTTTGCTGTTTATTTTATTTTATATTTTTACTTGCTTATTAATGAGAATCATTTAATTTTTACTTATTAACCACTGAACTTGAGCTTATTTTTTTATTTTTTGTTTTGGGACACCTCATACAACCTCAAGCTCTGTGGCTAAATTGACTGCTTAACTTTACTTTTGCACGATCTTTTTTTATGTTTTCCTTTTCATTTTGACCCTAATTAGGCCGATACAAGAACACAACGAATAAACAAGTGCTCCTCAATCAAATAGATTCCATCCTAAAAAGTATGTATGAATTATTATATTCTTCTAATCATAATCTTGTTATTAATAATATTAACATTAATATTTTACTTGCTAAATTTAATAGTATTGCTCTTGGCTAAACATGCTCCAACTTATGCTTTAATAATGTTTCAACCTGGTCACAATATAGATTAGAATTTTTTAGAATAGATATGCAATTTTCACTTTGCTAAGTGCATTTTCTTATAACTAAATCGATTTAATTATATTTATATTTCTTAAATTTTATTCACATTTTATTTCTTTATTCATTGGTGATAAGCTCATTGCATATATATATTAATTTTTTTAATTTTACTTAATTTATATATTGATGACAGACTTTTTATCTTCTTCTTGCTAGTTTGTTTGCTTACTGTCTATCGCGTAAAATTTTCCGTTCAAGGACTTCTTAATAAACAAACACACGTTTACTTTTATAAACAATTACTCTATTCAATATTAAAGTACTTACTTGAATAAATTCATTTAAAATATGACACAATATAGTTTTAGCATAGAATATTACATATGCTACATTTTTATAATCTCGTAATCATAAAATTTCCTCAAAATTAAAATAATTTTCTTAAAAGATGATTTTCAATAAATAATGCCGTAATACGAATATTCGGCAGACTTCCCACTGGTATTTTTAGACAACTATTTGTCCCTCCCAAGATATGGTTTTGATGATTAGCAAAGATTTAAAATTATGTAATTAGAATTGTGTATAATGGTGTTTTGTGAATAAATGATTACCAATTCCATATAAAAATAACAATTTATGTTGTTGTTTTTTATGTACTTTGTAATTACCTCTGAAATATATTCAAATATGAAGCATGTTTTATTTAAAAAAAATTGTCTAATTTTTTGTTCGGAATTTCTTCTTTTCATACCATTTCAAACTATACGCTATTCAGTGAATAGTCCAAATATTGCCAAATTAGCTGCCTAACCAGCAACTGTACCTATATCCATATTTTGCTTCTTCTGATAATTTCTGAAATTATCGAGAGAAGCGTAACGTGTTTATTAATGTAAATATGTTGTCCAATGTAATCATAGAAAACACTATATATTCTATTTTTATATACGAGCTGGGCAATATTAATAGGATAAGGTATAATCTAGGCAGCATGATGTAAATAATGAAAGAATATATTTTAAAATAAAAACAGTATTTATATAGAAATAAATAGGTGATTTTAGACAAATTTTAATAAATATGGTATTTGTACATGTCATATATCACATGCAACATATTTATTTATCCACAATCATCACACACCCCAACATATTTTTTTACGCATTCGACCTATATAGGGACATATTTTAAAATATATTCTTCCATTACTTACATCATATATTGCCTCTTTTATATTTATCAATGGCATTTTGTTAAATCCTATATAGATTGAGAATAGGAACACCCAGTTTTAATATTTGTCGAATTATTATACGATTAACCCTCTGAAGAACTCAGAACATATTTAAAGATTTTAGGTGTTTTATATTTAAAATATGAATAAGAACAAGAACAGAAAAAAAATACTGTATAATAAATATATTTATTCAAATTTCCCAATTTTAATATATATCTTTTGCGTACAGAGGAAGAAGATATGGATAGGATTTTTAAACTCCCTCCTACGACTTTCATTGGTGGTAAAGAAAAAGCTTTACCTCTACGAGAAATCTTGAGGCGTTTGGAGAATGCCTACTGCAGACACATTGGCGTCGAGTTTATGTTTATCAATTCTTTGGAACAATGCAACTGGATTCGGCAAAAACTGGAGTCTCCGGGAATTATGGAGATGACAGCTGATGAAAAACGATTAATTTTAGCCCGACTTACTCGAGCTACCGGGTGAGTTACAATTTACACTAGAGTATTTACTAGGCAGATCAAAAAGTCTGGAATAATCCTATGAAATGGGGCTAGTATGCACCAATGTGAACCATTCATAACTAACTTCATTCTTCATTAGACGTCTGTCAAAATTTCAACCATTCGTGTTTTCGCATTTACAAGTTACAGCTGTGAGAAGCAACCAACCTCCGTGTTTTTTTTTTAAATGAAAAAATCTGAGTTTCGTGATCTGATTAAACAGTATTATTTAAGCAAGAAAACTATAACCGAGACCAAAGTCAAGCTAGATAAATATTATCCGGACTCTGCACCGTCGATGAAGATGATTCAAAAGTGGTTTTCTGACTTTCGTTGTAAAATAAAACCGAATTTGGCCCAAAAATGTTTTCTTCTTTCACTTATTCCAGACTTTTTGATCTGCCTGGTATAATAATATTATTATTGATTTTCTCATTAGAATTAATGAAAATGATAAATGCTTACCGCTTACAATTTCATCAACATGATATTTTTGAATTTATCATTAATATTTTTCTTTTTAAGAATATTACTTTCAAGGAACATATTTTTTTTAGTTTAAAAAATGTTCAACCTTATGTAATTCATTCAATGATCTTTAAAAATTCAGAAATATCCTTTGTAAAAGTTTAAATCATACTTAACTAAGCTCCTTACATGTAACTGTAATTGTTTTTTGCTTTTATTAATACGAATGCAAGGTACATCTCCTTTTAGTCAAGATTGACTGTATTCTAAAAGTAAAATAACTCAAGGGAATAGATAATTCAATATAAGGGGCCGTCCATAAAATTCGTCCCCAATAGAGGGAGGGATGCTTATAGGCTAATGTTAAAATAGGTGAAGAATAGAGAGGATTTTTTTTTACTTAGGGAAAGTGGTGTAGGTTTTAGGTGAAACATGATATTAATTAATAAAGTAAAGGGAGTGTAGTTTCACAGTGAATGAAATAAAACTCAAAGAGGTTTATACAAACTCAATATATTTCGGATTATTAGTCCATCATCAGGAGTTTACAGATTAAATATTTTCAATCAGTAAACTCCTGATGATGGACTATACTAATAATCCAAAATATATTGAGTTTATATAAACCTCTTTGAGTTTTATTTCATTCATTGTGAAACTACACTCCCTTTACTTTATGAATTAGTAGAGAGGAAGTTCGAGTCCCATCCAGAGGCTTCTTTCTGGCTTTCCTAACTTTGTTCATTAAAAATATTTTTCTGATTGAGCTCAAAATAAATTTTAAGTATTAAAATTATAATAATTTAATAAACTCTCTTGACGTGATAATATAATAATTTAAAAAGACAATGATTTTATTTACTGAGAAATCAAATTTTCATTAGAAACTCGTTTCGTGCTAGAAACAATATAAATCAATTTAATTCAATTATACTCATTTATTACTATAATTCATACTTATAGATTATTATGAATTTTCTATTATGTTAGATAATATTTTTTTCATTTATTCGATTTAAATATCCATGAAATTAATTGATGAGCATTTATTTATTTTACCTTTAGCCTTGAATTGAAAAATATTTTCTATTCAACTTTTAAATTTATTCCAGTGGATAGAGATCATAAATTTTATACAGCTCCTTCCTTAGTTAGCAAGGCTGTAGGCAGCGTGGTGAGGGGATGGGTTTAAGGGTGAAATGTTGAGGTAAAAATCAAAATTAAATTTTACAGGATATAAATAAAAGTTGAATAAAAATTAAATTTGAAAAAAAAAATACTCTGATATAAAAAGCAAGGTCATGTTTTCTAGGAGTATATCCATACTCTCCTAACCCATTTCTAGGTAAAATGTTTTCTGGCTACTTCCTTGTTAGCCATCTCATACTATTTTTCTGATAACTACTCTATTATTATAATTTATTTTGATCATATATTTTACAAAAGAAAAATAATTTATTACTTTTGATTTATATTGAAAATATAAAATAAAAAAATAGTCGTAATAAAGTAGCTCTATATCGGTAAAATATCACCAACTTAAATCATTATCACATGTTTATATGAGACAAGAAGATTTTTTACTATTATTTTTAATTTACCATACATGGTATGGTCAAGTATTGTAATCGTGCATGAAAAAAGTGGTTTTTTTTCCTTCTTTTTTTTCGAAATATCTCAAAAACGGCTGAAACTATTTTGATTAAAAAAATTGACCGAAACCATTTCATTTCGCTCTACAAAAAAGCTCTAATAAATGAACATCGAAAAAATTATATTTTTCGAGTTAATAAACGTTTTGTCAAAATCTCTGTTAGTCTGTCTGGTTGTCCGTTAATCTGTGCGTTACCAAATTTTTGTGGACGAGCTAGCTCAAAAACTAGTGGGAATATCGAAACCAAATTTCACACGTAGTTTTGGTCCATTGAGATTAAGAGCTGATTAGATTTTGGTGAATATCGATCCAAAATTGAGGGGGGGGGGGGGGGGGTTAAAAATTAAAAATCTAGGCCATTTGAGCAAACTCAACAAAATTTTGTATACATAATCAGTGGGTCCCCAGGAGTCTAAAAATGCAAAAACTAACCCCCCCCCCCTACATGATTATAAATAATTTTAGGGCCAGGTTGCATGGTAAAGTCAAGTGGATGGCCACATCAGAACACGTCAGCTTATTTTTTAACGGCTTTCGGAAACTATAGTCCATTTTGGCCATTGACCTGTTTTACTATTTAATTTCATTGCTTATTATCACTAATTTAAGATTGTTGTATAATATTATATATTGTAAAATTTCAGCTTTGAAGCTTTCCTTGCCCGTAAATGGTCAAGTGAGAAACGTTTTGGACTTGAAGGCTGTGAAATTTTGATTCCTGCTATGAAACAAGTAATTGACCGTTCGACAGAACTTGGTGTCGAATCAATCGTAATGGGTATGCCTCATCGAGGTCGATTGAATGTCCTTGCTAACGTCTGTCGTAAACCTCTAGAACAGATCTTCACTCAATTTGCTGCTCTTGAAGCCGCAGACGATGTAAGTATTCGATAGTATCTTCTCTTATCTAATTTGCAAAAAGCCGATAAAAAAAAAAAACACCCGATTATCAATTACATTCATAGATATATATTATGATTGCAACTTTTTTCCTTTCTATCTAATTCAATTTGTGACTTCCATATAGCTTTTTTGTCTAATTACGAAGGTATTAAAATTTGAAACGCTCAACATTTTTATGATTTAGCTTAAGCCTAAATTTAGAAACACTTACCGCGAAGTTCTTTACGATAAAGATCAAATCTTTGAGTGAATTTTTTTACTCGTGATATTATGTGTAGGCGACTGTCTGTCTGTGGTCAGAGTGTAGGGCAGCTGTCCTGCACTATGCTGGTTCGAGACTGAGTCTCGGCAGATATTTGCAGTCGCCTCCTCTTGGAAAGCAATGACAAACTACCAAGAGTATAATTGCCTAGTCAACCTCTCCAAACTAACCGTTCGGAACCGGCGTTAAAAAGTAGGTCCCGTATATCTGTGTAAAACAGCTAAACACCCTAGGTATATGTGGAGAGGTACCGAAATGATATGGCACTTAAAGAAGATATAAATTACACCTCGAAGGGCAGCAGCCATTGGCCCGGATTACTTTTTCCTTTTTGGCGCTTGTGTTCAATTCACATCGGGATCAATACAACCTTTCTGAGATAAAATTAAAATTAAACTAAGTGAATTGAATTTATCACTAAAATGATTTTTATTTTATACGCAGGGTTCTGGAGATGTCAAATACCATCTTGGCACTTACATTGAACGATTAAATCGAGTTACAAATAAAAATATTCGATTGGCTGTTGTGGCAAATCCATCTCATTTGGAAGCCGTGGATCCCATTGTCCAGGGTAAAACGCGTGCCGAGCAGTTCTACAGGGGAGACGGCGAAGGAAAGAAGGTAATTTCTTTTTACATTATTTATTAATTATTTTGTTTATATAATATTAATTTTTTTACTTTACAATTCAGGGTATGGCCAAGTATTGTAATCGTGCATAAAAAAGTGTTTTTTTTTGCTTCTTTTTTTCGAAATATCTCAAAAACTGCTGAAACTATTTTGATTAAAAAAATTGGGCGAAACCATGGGGCATTTCGGTCTACAAAAAAGCTCTAATAAGTGAACATAGAAAAAAATAATATTTTTCGAGATAATACTGTTTTGTCAAATTGTCTGTTAGTCTGTTAGTTAGTACGTGCGTTACCAAATTTTGTGGACGAGCTAGCTCAAAAACTAGTGTGAATATCAAAACAAAATTTCATACGTGGTTTTGGTGCATTGAGATTAAGAGCTGATTGGATTTTGGTGCATATCGACCCAAAATTAAGGGGGCTATGGGGGGAGGGGGTTTAAAATTTAAAATTATAATATTTCCAAACTGGTGCATATCGACCCAAAATTAAGGGGGCTATGGGGGGAGGGGGTTTAAAATTTAAAATTATAATATTTCCAAACTAAAAAAAAAACAAGAAAAGTTAAATATACTATAAAATGAACCTATAATAATGAAAATATTTTTTTTCTGGCGCCAAAATTAGGGGGGGGGGGGGACTAAAAATCTAAATCTAAGCTAGTTTAGCAAACTCAACCAAATTTTGTATACATATTCAATGGGCCCCCAGAACACTAATAATGCAAAAACATACCGCTCAAAGTGGCGGGGGGGGGGGGGGGGGGCAAAAAAATGAAAAACTAGCCCCAAACTCAACCTGAAGTGTATAGTAAAGTCAAGTGGATGGCCACATCAGAACGTGTCAATTTATTTAAGAATGGAAACTTTATTTTATGAAAACCCGGTTTTAAAACTAAAACATTCAGTATAAATGATTAATTTAGTCTAAAAAATTATTTTGAATTTTATTCTAAATTTTTAAAAACATTTTAGCAAATAATTTATTTATCTAAGATGCTGTTTTTGCTGATTTTTCTATTACTTTTCTTAAAAATACATTACTGTTAGATAACTTACTTTGTGCCTTTCATTATTTTATTTAATATCCAGGCTCGTTCTTTCTCTTGTGAATAAATTTATTATCTTGCTTGTTTGTTATTTTTTTAATATTATTTTTTTGTGCTTTAAGGTGATGTCTATCATTCTGCACGGCGATGCTGCCTTCTGTGGTCAAGGCGTTGTTTATGAAACAATGCACTTGTCAGATTTGCCCGACTACACCACTCATGGCACCATACACATTGTTGTAAACAACCAGATTGGATTCACCACTGACCCCCGACATTCCCGCTCCTCGCCCTATTGTACCGATGTTGCTCGTGTAGTCAACGCTCCAATCTTTCACGTGAATAGTGATGATCCTGAAGCTGTTATGCACGTGTGCAAAGTTGCCGCGGAGTGGAGAGCTACCTTCCACAAAGACTGTGTTATTGACATCGTAAGTTACTTACATTTTTATTTGAGTTAAAATGAATTTATAATTGTTAGTTGGAATCTAAGGAAACTAGAAAATTATATTCAATGAACAAAGATATCTGTAATTGTTTTAATTTAATTTAAATTTTAAGGTAGTTGTTTCACCATATGGGTTTTCTTGGGATTTTTTTGAAATTCGGACAGATTATTATTTAAATACTTCTGCATTGATTGGTGGCAAAACGAAATGATGAACAATATAGTTCCGGAGATATTAAATTCCAAAGATAGAATTTTTCAGACTCTTATACATTGCACTATACGGGATATCGGAAAGTTTACATACATATTTAATTATAATTAAGAAACTCTTCTTACCATTGTTATAAAAAACTAAACCAACATTAAACAATAACTAATACATTTTTTAAGAAAATTTTAATTCATAGTTACAATACAGTTTCTGAGATAATAAAGAATAAATAATTAAAAATTTACACTAAAAACAAGCTGGCAACAACGCATTTATTTAACCTAAAAAGTGGGCTAACTTTAGTACTTTTTTTGACGTTTTTTCGCTTCAGCCATTGTCGCAATAGCTTTCAATCGCTTATTAAGAACTTTTTGTTTTATAAATCTCCCTTTATAATGTACTTTATCTGAAATTACTATGATAAAATATATACAAGCTCGGACAGTGTTGCCATATTTGTCGAACTAGCACGCAATTGGCTAGTAGTCGTACATAAACAGCAAAAACTTTTGGGCTTATCAATTATGAATCCTTATTATCTGTTATATATACTCCAGCACCAACTTTTTGCTAGTATTATCGCGAAACAACTACCTTAATTGTGAATTATGAATGTATTTCAATGGAAATTGAGAATGTGTTTTAATAAAAAACGATACATTGTTATTTTACATAGTTATCAATAATGGTCAAGTGAGTTACATAGTGAGTCGCTGAGGAGGTCCAAAAATAAACGACGAAACGTCCGACTCATTAAAAGTAAAACTCTGTTTTAAATTTTAATTTTCCAGTTTCCGACGATTCCAATTAACAATTATAAACATGAATAATATTAACGAAAGATGAATTTATTATAATCTTTTCTAAAGCCAAATTATCAACTGGCAAGTGCAATCATTATTAAATAGACGCGATTATGTTTTATTTACTTAATTATTCTTGCTTTATTTAACTAAAGACCACCATTTAATAACAATAATTTCATTTTATCCAAGGTTTGTTATCGTCGAAACGGTCACAATGAAATCGACGAACCTATGTTTACCCAGCCACTTATGTACCGACAAATCCGAAAAACCAAACCGGGTCTTGATAAATATGCAGATAAACTTATCACTGAGGGAGTTGTCTCTGATGAAGAAGTCAAGGTAATTTGCACATATTTTTCATTTTGTAATAATTACTCTATATCAATTTTTCAGAGTAAAATGAACAATAATACTATAATAAACGATCAATAGCCAGCTAGCTACACTTAGTATTATTGTTTCTTTTCCTCTGAAAAATTGATATATTTAATACCTATTATGGAGCCGAATAACAAAAATGTTAAAACTAATTTTTCGAACTTTTAGGATGTTCGTGAAAAATATGAAAAAATTTGTGAAGATTCCTACAATAATGCCCGGAAAGAAACTCATATCAAATATAAGGATTGGCTTGATTCCCCATGGTCTGGATTCTTCGAAGGAAAAGATCCTCTTCACGTGTCACCCACTGGAGTAAAAGAAGATACTCTTGTTCACATTGGCAAGCGGATGTCATCTCCTCCACCTAATGCAGCAGAATTCGTAATCCATAAAGGACTTGAACGTATTCTCGCTGCTCGCATGCAAATGGTGGAATCTCGTCAAGTAGACTGGGCTCTCGGGGAAGCCATGGCCTTTGGCTCTCTGCTTAAGGAAGGCATTCACGTCCGACTCAGTGGCCAGGATGTCGAGAGAGGCACTTTTTCACATCGGCATCATGTTCTCCACCATCAAACAGTCGACAAGGCCACTTACAAACCTTTAGCTCATATGTATCCTGACCAGGGTCCTTACACCGTTTGTAACAGTTCTCTAAGTGAATTTGGAGTCCTTGGTTTTGAACTGGGATATTCTATGACAAATCCAAACGCTCTTGTCTGCTGGGAGGCTCAATTCGGAGACTTTAATAACACCGCCCAATGTATTATCGATCAATTTATCTCCTCAGGCCAGGCTAAATGGGTTCGCCAATCGGGATTAGTTATGCTTCTTCCTCATGGTCTTGAAGGCATGGTAAGAGAATTCATTATAATTTTTTATATATTTATTTGAAATTTTTTTTAATTATAAGTAGGTTATAATGAAAGGCAATCCAAATTATTTAAATTTTTTATTCAAATACCGACGTTCCGGGGACCTTTTCTCTCCTTCTTCAGGGTAATGAATAGTTATTTATGGGTGAGTATAACTCGGCTCCCCAGTTGACTAAGTACACTTGTGATATAATGGTGTAAAGTATTGTAATATTGTTGTTATCATTGAAAAGAGAGACAAATGGAACCCGAGTTATACTCACCCATCAATAACTATTCATTACCCCGAAGGAGAGAAAAGGTCTCCGAAACGTCGGTATTTGAATAAAAAATTTGAATAATTTGGACTGCCTTTCATTATAACCTACTTATTTCGCTTACCGGTCCGTCTTTCTAAGAAAATAAATAAAAATAAATTTTTAATTATATTTGTGCTATATCGACGTTTTTTCCGATTAGATATCATATATGTGTAACTATTTCATTTACTTATATTATTATTGATCAATTATTTCTACAATAATGAAATCTTGATAAAGAGTGTAAATTAATTCTCTATGTAACATACAAATCATAAATCAGACAATAGATTTTTTAATAATGATTTTCAAAACAACCTAACTTAATACACTGAATGTTTAGGGCCCGGAGCATTCGAGTGCACGTCTCGAACGTTTCCTCCAGATGTCTGCCGACGACCCTGATTATTTCCCACCAGAAAGCGAAGAATTTGCTGTCCGACAACTTCATGATATCAATTGGATTGTAAATATATTTCATCTATTTTTTATCAGAGTATCTTTCAAAGCAATTTCTTCTTTATTATTTTTCTTAATGCATAGGTTGCTAATTGTTCTACTCCCGGCAACTATTTCCACATTCTTCGTCGTCAAATCGCTCTGCCTTTCCGTAAACCTCTCATCTTAATGACACCAAAATCGCTTCTTCGTCATCCTGAAGCCCGAAGTTCTTTTGATGAAATGACGGAAAACACCCACTTTATGCGAGTGATCCCAGATGCAGGTCCTGCTAGTCAAAACCCAAGTGGTGTGAAGAAATTACTCTTCTGTTCCGGAAAAACTTACTACGACCTGAAAAAGGCACGGACTGATAAAAAACTTGAAGACACGGTTGCCATAGGCAGAGTAGAACAGGTGAGTTTTTTATTATAGATTATTATGAAAAATGTATTTTACTTTTTTAGTTTGGTTTAAAAATAAAATTATTAATTATATTTAGAAGGCAACTCAACTGCCATTAGGGACTGCTTTTTTTAAATATATATAAATTTTATTCACTTTTTGAATAAAACAAGTACTGCAGGATCTGGCGTAACATAATAATTACATCTACATTATATAAGGAAAGATTTTCTTTTATCGGAATTTATGTTTGCGCAGAAATAAATCACTATTCTTCATAAGCTTGAGTGCTGAAATTGAGGGAGGAGAATTTTATTTACAAAAAAGTACCCATATTTCTAAAATGGAAAATCCCGACTAAATGGAATTTGAAATTCAAGTTAGATATCAATCGAAGATTTGCTACAACTTTGACTTTCGAAACCGACTCCCCGGTCCAAACAAATTTTAATTATTAAATTCTACGTTTGCCTAATGAAGAAACCTCAGATATAGCAGATACGTAGGCCCTTATTATTAAAGGCTATGTAAATATTCCCTGGTGGAACCGAAATTGAGGGCTCACAAAATTAAAAATAATAATACTCCAATTGAAAAATTATCTAAGACCATGGACCCTTTTTTTTTTAAATTTAATTTTAGCCAAATCCTATTCTAAATAATATAAGTATTAGATTTTTTCTATCCAAGATAAGAACAGGTAGTCAGTAATACTTTTGATAAAAGTGTTTGTATGAGTATATATCTATATCTGAACAAAAACATAAATGTGAAAAAGGGGCCAAGTTCGGTACAAACGGCTTCGCAGACAAAAGAGTTGAGGTCTAAACGGGTACCAAGTTCCTCAGCAGTTGCATAAATCATAGATATAGGGATGAGCAACGTTCTTCAATTGATTTAAAAGAAAATTTGTTACGTTCTTTAATTTTATAACTTACCAAGTTATAATAGTCAATAAATTACGTTTAACGTGATGATATGTAATACAAGCTTAAAGTTTATCTAGTTCTTATTTTATACTACAAACAATTTAGTTGGATATAAAACTTGCCAAGTTACAAATTTAATTTCAAAGAACGTAACAAATTTTCCTTTAAATCAATTGAAGAACGTTGTTCATCCCTATAGCTATGATTTATGCAACTGCTATGGAACTTAGATCTCAACTCTTTTATCGGCGAAGGCGTTTGTACCGAACTTGGCCCCTTTTTCACATTTATGTTTTTGGCCAGATAATTTTTAAAAAGTTTTATCCTTTAATTGATTTAAATATTAATATTAATAATAATTAAATATTTCCCATAAAATATCTATTAAAAACCCGGTCGGTTTTTCATAAATTTCACCCCTTGATTTCGGACCCCGAAGAAGGGAAAATTTCGGTTTTTCAATTTCCTCCTTTATTAATGTTCCAGAATGCCAAATTTCAGAATTCTAGCTTGATTGTATTTTCAGTATATGTTAATTAAGCCTATAATCAATTTCACCCCTTCATTTTAGATCCTGTAAAAGGGAAAGTTTCGCTTTTTCGATTGTTTCCTTCAACTGTAGCCCAAACTCTACTAGTATGCCAAATTCAGCATTCTAGGATAAGCTGAAGTACTTCTAATACCTCTATTTTGGTTTTTGATATGTCACTCAGTCAGTGTTAAAAATGGCACTATCAGAGCTTACTAACTCAAGAACTATATTAGATTTATTCATGAAATTTGGGATTCTAGGTGTTCTAATTTCATGTACGTAAGTCTAATAGTTTTTGAGTTTTTGAGTTTTTTTTTGGGGGGGGGGTCGAAAGTAGCTTGAAATGGTTCGTGGAACGGAGTGTCGTCCGTTTTTCCGAACTTGGCTGACACACTGCCTTGTGTCTAGATAATTTTAATTGGAATATAATCTCTTATTATTTTTATCACTATATTAATTTTATGTGACACCTTGAATATTATACTATTAAAGATATCTAATCTTTTATTATTTATTTATTCAACTTTGTAATACAAAATAAAGTTGAAGATTACTTTAAACTTGTCTGCTCTATCTTTTATATACAGTAGAACCTCGTTTTACGGACTAACTGGGACCAAAGCCAAACCGAATAATCCGGATATATGGGTAATAAAAACAAAACAAATCCTCAAATAAGCGAATTTGAATTTATTATGATAAAAAAACACGTTTATATCAAAATTACATATAATTGTTTTAAAAAATACACACTTTTTTGCTATCAGAGTTAAAAATTATTATCTATGTGAACATTTATTAAAATAAAAATGTCTACAAATCCGATCCGGATAATCCGGAGCTCCGGATAAACGAGGTTTTGCTATAATATTAAATTTATACATCAAACTCATTACGTCAAACTTATTTAAATATATAAAATCTGATATATAATTTTTTTAATCTAATATCTGAATTTTCTTCTGTGAGCGTAATAAGTAGTTTTTGCTTTTGTTTAGCACATGCATATTTCGGGCCTTACTTTATATAGAAATAACTTACACTTTATATACCTTTTTATTATCTTGTTCCCCTAATTTGTTAAAAACATAAGGACCAAAAAATAGCCTTAATTAGTTTCATTCTTTTTTAAATCTCATCTACATTTCTTTTCACAAGGAACGAACTTTCTAAAAGATCGCGTCTGTGTGTATTCCGAAATGGAATTGCTTTTTAGGGTTTCGTACAAAAGTAAAACGAAACCCTATTAGTGTCGCTACAACAATGTCTGTCTCTGTCTGTCAGAGGATTGTAGCTCGTAAACTAAATAAGGTACAAACTTGAAATTTACATATTATGTAACAGTGGTTTGTTTTAGATTAAATTTTGTTAGTTAATTAATAATAATTGAAAAATTTAATTTTTTAGGACCAATTCTCGGATTTTAGTAGAAATATTATTAAATTGCGAAATCAGAGGGGATTCATCCCCCCAGGAGTCGAACCTGAGAACTAACATGCTACCCGGGCAGTCAGCTCACACCCTCGAGACAAAAACCTCTCTCTGAATCGCAATATATGTTATAAGCAAAGAAATTTTTCACTTCATCCTTCAATAACGGAAATTAAAAAATTCAGCTTAAAATGAAAAAAAGTTTTTCATAAACGACCTTTTTTAAAACATAAATCAAAAGTAAAATGAGAGAGTCTTCTGTTTTTTAAATAAAATAATTTTAATTATTTCTAGAAATAATTAAAAATTATTTTATTTAAAAAACAGAAGACTTTCTAGAAATAATTAAAAATTGTTTTGTTTAAAAAACAGAAGACTCTCTCATTTTATTTTTAACCTAAAATAAAAACAATTCTGTTACCATCGACAGTGAAATCTTTTATTCAACTAATAAATCAAAAGATTTGAGCATCTTTTTTTCGATAATAGTTGGAATGCTTTTCAAAAAATCAGCTCTGGTTAAAAAACCAATGTATATTTAAAATAGAAAGAATTTAATTTTTTAGGACTGAATCTCGGATTTTAGTACAAATATTATTAAATTGCGAAATCAGAGGGGATTCATCCCCCCAGGAGTCGAACCTGAGAACTAACATGCTATCCGGGCAGTCAGCTCACACCCTGAAGACAAAAACTTCTCTCTGAATCGCAATATATGTTATAAGCAAAGAAATTTTAATAATATAATATATAATAATTTATTAATAATATTAACTATACATTATGTTTGTTCTCTTTTAGATCTCTCCCTTCCCTTATGATTTGATAAAACAGGAATGTGCCAAATACCCAAATGCAACTCTTGCTTGGGCTCAAGAAGAACACAAGAACCAAGGCTCTTGGACCTATGTCCAGCCCCGATTCCATACAGCCTTGAATGGCTCAAGACCCGTCAGGTAAGCAATATTAACCGTAAGACCTGCTAGCTCAGTCTCTGCATTGGGGGAGAAAGTTTCTTCTCTCCTTGACTGATCCCCTGATGTAATGTTTCTCAAATTTTAGGGAAGCACGCTCTCTTGCAATTAATTCTGCTTATTTCTTTTTTTTCAATTTAAGAACTTAATTTTATACTTAATTTGAGAAACACACCCTAATGCATGGTCTGGGCTTGCAGAGGGGCTCCGACAAAGAAGGGGGGCTTGTTCTCCAGCTGGTTCGCTAGCTCAGAGCCAGAGAAGGAATCCACAGAAAACAAGCCGGAGGCTTCGGAGACCGTCCGAGTCATCAGGTGAGAAGACACCGCCTCGTTCTACTGCGGCTCTTCTCTACCACTTTTTTTCTTTTATCTTTATTCACTATTTTTTTCGTTTACAGATGTTTTATGCTTCCATCCATCCTTCAGTTAGCATGCTTTTAAATGGCTCTTTGCATGTCCTATCTCTCTCTCACTTTCTGATCCTTCAGTTAGCATGTTTTTAAATGGCTCTTTATATGTCCTATCTCTCTTTCACTTTCTGATCCTTTATTTTTAGATGATAAGATCTTAATAAAACAATTTTAACCGACTTCAAAATAGGAGTAGGTTCTCAATTCGACTGAATTTTTTTTTGTGTCTATGTTACTCGATTTCTTCGCCAATTGTGAACCGATTTTGATGATTTTTTTGGATTGGGTTCAGTATAGTTTCCGATTGGTACGTTCACGTATAACTTCTTTGTTTATAAACCGATTTTAATGATTCTTTCTGCGTTTGGATCAGTATACTTTTTACCACGTGGACCGATTTCGATGATTCTTTCTTTTTTATTGGGAAGAGGGTACCTTAGGAGTGGTCCCATATTAATTTGGTCAAGTTCTGATGATATTATGATCAATGACAAAATAACGGAAATATCTAATTCTTATGAACAAATAATCGAAATTATAATTAATAAAATAAAATAAAATCTTTTATAAAAAAAAATATTAAAACGTTCATTTAAATCCCTCAAAAGTCTCGAGAGAATTTCCCTATTTATCAATTTAATTTTATTATCATTTTCTGAGATTTTGGAGGATTGATCCAATCGATTTGATTGGGGAATAATGGAATTGAAATAATTATCGGAAAAGAGGTTTTTTTTATCTAATTAGATTTTTCCTCTAATTAAAAACAAGGACTAAAGATAAATAAGGACACTCGATGGTGGAGAAGTTATCTCCGGAATCGAAGCAAAATACAATGTATACATTAATTAATGTAAAATAATTGGTTTAATAAAATTTATCATTTTCTGAGAGGATTGAGGTGGGAGAGATTGACTGGATTGGAATTGGAATAATTATCGGAAAAGAGTTTTTTTTTATTTAATTAGTTTTTTCCTCTTATTAAAAACAAGGACTAAAAAGATGATCAAGGACAGTCGATGGTGGAGAAGTAATCTCCGAAGTCGAAGCTCAAATACAATGTATACTTTGATTCATGTAATATATTGGTTCAATATCATTTTCTGATTCATCATAAGTTTCCGATATTTGATTCAATCGCGAATCGAATGCAGGTGATTTTTGTCAGATATTAAGTGAAAATAATATCCAAATTATATATTTCTGTGTTGAAATAATGAATTTAATATCGGAAACTTATGATTAATTCATAGCAAACACCTAACACACGTGTTAACAGATCGAGCGCGCTGGACTGGGGGATTGCATATATAACATTTCAGATTACAAATCCATTTGGTGATCCATATCAGTGTTTGGTATAAAGGCGTCATGTGGGCTAATTGCGAAATGATGCTGAATCATAAAAAAATTAACTTACACAAATAAAATAATAAGAACTTATAAATAAAATAAAATTCACTAAAAGGTATAAAATAATTATCTAATTTAGTTACAACTAAACGACGAAATTTTTACATGAAATCACTTTTTGAAGTCGGTGCCGAACAAACTATATAAGCGAGCTTACGCGATGTTGTCTTCATTACACGCCAAACGTTTTAAGCAAGATCCATCCAGTGCGATTCATAAAATGTATGTTTGGCACCGACTTCAAAAAGTGATTTCATGTAAAAATTTCGTCGTTTACTTGTAACTAAATTGGATAATTATTTTATACCTTTTAGTGAATTTTATTTTATTTATAAGTTCTTATTGTTTTGTTTGTGTAAGTTAATTTTTGAAGTCGGTTTTATTTATTTTTTTTTTAATTATTTTTATTATTGTAAGAGATTAATTATTATTATCATTTCCGTCCATAATGTGTATTAATTTGAAAGTTTATAATGGGAAATAAGGTCGAAGAAGTTTTTTGTGTGATTTTTTTTTTGTTTTTGACATGCCAAGAGCCATTTACTTTTCTTTTTCTCTCAGCACCAAATATTTTTTCTTTTAATATTTTTTATTTATTATTATTATTAAATAAATACTTATTTATTTTTGCAAATTTTCCAAGCTTCAGAATAGTCCAATTAAGTGATTCCCAAACTTTTTAACTGCGCGATCCTCTTTCTTATATTAGAAATGTTTCACGATCTCAGACTTACCAGGAGGAAGTGGAAATATCACACGTTCCTAAATTTTAGAAAAGCTCTAAATTTTACTCTTAATATGAGTAAAAAATATTTAATTATTTCATTTCCTTTTCAAATTGGTCCCTTTCTAACATTCTTTACTATTCCTGGAACAGAATAAAAAATCTTTTTCTTTTAAATACAATTGTATCTTCATTCTTTATTATATTTTCCCTGCCAATCGGTTGAGATTTATCTTAAAATTTTGAGTTTTTCTTGAGGATATTTTATTAAGCCTCCAATTCATTCCCTTCTAAACTAAATTTATTTACTAGAGAAAGGTCATGATTGTATTCTGGTGGGCTAAATTGTACGTATTTAGTGGGGATGTTTTTTGTGTAAAAATGGCAAGATTTCACTTGTCCAACTAGAAAATTTTCTAATTAAAAAAAAAATTTGTAGTATCTACTTGAAATATGGCACAAATTTTGAATGAATTAAGCCCCTAATTTCTGCTATAACTATTTTACTGATTTGTTTTTTAAGGGCGTGTGATTCTCCATTCTATATTTATACATATTTATCATTTTTATTTTTGTTTGTTAAAAAAAGTTTTCTTATTAAATTGAAGGGGTTGTTTTAGTCATCAAATATAATAAAACTAATATCAATAACTATTTGATTTATTTAATTGATAAACTCACTAGTTTTTCACTTAAATAAATCAAATAGTTATTGAAATTATTGTTTTATTATATTTGTGACAAAAACAACCCTTCAATTTAATAAGAAAATTTAAATCAAGTCACTTAAGTTCTGGAAGAATTTAAAATAAAGTTTGTATAATTAAACAAAATAACATTTCCAAAACTTTACTTGATTTTTTTAAATTTGGGAATTACTGTTTTTATTTATTTATTAAATTAAGAGCCGGAAGTTCAATTATCAGAAAATAAAATTCTTGAGAAGTATAGAAAAATAATTTTAAAACATAGTTTTTTTTCTGTTTGGATTCCGAAATTCCGATACCTACTCTTCTTATATCTTCACAATGAAAGTTTGTTTTTGAGTCAAAATTTCCATCGCTATGAACTATTTAGACTTTGCGCTCACTAGCTTCAGAACTTGTAGATAAATGTAGGTAATCAGAAAAATATCAAATCTTTATTAGGCAAATCTGTAAATGGATTTAGCTAGAAAGAATATATTTGATACTAGAGTCTGCACCTTAATACCAAAATTATTTTAATAAATGCTTTGGCTTAGACTAAAAAAAAATTAAAAAAACGTGAAAATATTTAAAACTCATCTCTACAATTTCTTATAAAGCCTATCGAATCTTGAAAGATTTTTCTATTTTATCCAATTGATTTTATTTATTTTTTTATATAAATTAAAAGATCTAGCTATAAGAAATATTGAAATCCATAGGTATCATGCCTTTCCTTTCTTTGATTAATATAAAATTAATTGAATGTAATGGAAGGCGGCCCAGGGGTAAGTGAGGAAAGAAAAAATTAACACATATCAAATAAGGTGTAATTTATTGGTATCCTTCCTCCTTCCTTTCAAACCGACGTTTCGGAGGATTCTTCATTCCTTATTCAGGGTTTCAAGGGGTCAATGAGGGAAACAAATAAAATGCTTCGCTTCCTACCTCTAGCAGAAGCATTAGTAAAACAATTTTTTTTCTTCTTTTTCTTAATTATGCTTCTGCTAAGGAAGAAAAAAGTTTTAAACACTGCTGTGGAGAGAGGAAGGAAGCAAAGCATTTTATTTGTTTCCTTCATTGGCCCCTTGAAACCCTGAAGAAGAAGTGAAGAATCCTCCGAAACGTCGGTTTGAAAGGAAAGGAGGAAGGAATCTAATAAATTACACCTTATTTGGATATGTGTTAATTTTTTCTTTCCTCACTATTCCTGGGGTGCCTTCCATTACTTTCAATTAAAAGTTCTACCAGTCCGTCTCTCTCCAGAGAAAATTTCGTTGCAAATATATAAAATTAAATTTATGATATGCACTAAAATAACTTCTTCTCAAATCAATGAATAATTAAAAAAAAAATAGTTTTATAGATGATATATGAATTGGGTGAAATTGTGATGGAATACAATTCGAAAATTTAATATGCTTTGTGATTGTGTTTTACAGTTATAGCGGCAGACCTACAGCAGCTTCACCTGCAACAGGCTCAAAAATGCAACATTTGCGAGAATTAAAAATCTATATGGACGATGCGATGGCCTATTGAAGTGCTCCTGGAGATTTAATTTATATTATAAAAATCTAATAAAGCACTTGCCAAACTGTCACCCCACACGCCTCCAACAGTATCCATCGCACTTAAAAGTCCCATTGGCATCGCATTAGACGTCTGACCCATCCACTCACACGCCTCTTCATCGACTACGATCCTATTCTCTCTTTCATTTCTTTCTTTCATTATTTAATTATTAATCTTATTCTTAATTTTTTTTTTATTATTTTATTAAAATGGACATGAGATGAAATTTAATTTATTTTTAAAAAAACTTTTTTTCCAAGCCCAATTCAAATTGGCCGCCCCAAGGGGCGAATTAGTCCTGGGGTGATTAGGAGAGGCGACCGCTGGTCCGGTCGTCACCCCCATTCGAATCATTCGTGTAAGATAAATTCTAGTTTATGTTTAGTCTAGTTATTTATCATTAATTTAGCTTTTAATCTATTTAATTATTGATAATTTTATCACTCATTGTATTTATTGTATATAGTGAAGACCAAAGGCAGAATTACAGTAAAAAATAGCACTTGAAAAAATTTTAGTAGCTCAATTCAGTAATACTCAACAAATAGGATTGTTGTATGGAAATATTTGCTTCAACATAAAAAAAAAAATCTGTTATTTTTCAAGTAAATTATTAGCGAATTATTTTTTTTATATTATTATTTATATTTGTTTCCTTTATTCGTCAATGTGTTAAGAAGGTGAGGGGAGAAATCTGATGAACTTGTGATTCTTGGAGGATATTTTACCAATTTTAATTGTTATACATGAAATATTGTTCTATTATATATATATACATATATATATAAAATACAGTACCTTTAACAAAAAAAAAAAATTACTTATTTTATTTTCTAAATTTCATTTACTTTCTTTTTCTTTTTTCTTTCTTTTTTATTTCAGCTAATTATAATTTGAATATTTTAAAATCGCAGGGAAGTGGACAAAAAATTAAACAACAAGAGTTAAAGATAAGAGTAAATAAATATTTTATTTAATATGGATTTACTATGAGTTAAGGATACTGGGTCACTTATTTCACATTAATAAAATAAAATATTTATTTACTCTTATCTTTATTAAAGATGTTTCACCTTGCACCAACACCACAATCTCTACTGATTATC
The DNA here is from genome assembly GCA_024734495.1 of Forficula auricularia. Lineage (NCBI taxonomy): Eukaryota > Metazoa > Arthropoda > Insecta > Dermaptera > Forficulidae > Forficula > Forficula auricularia. The sequence goes on along the minus strand of JALMQS010000101.1, from coordinate 578,100 downwards.
AACAAGAGTTAGTTATTCATTTTTTATATCTTTTATTTTATGTGAAGAAAAGACAATCTTTTTTTTTTAAATTGTCTTAATTGTGTTTTAATGGAAAATGTCCGTTTCTGGCTGTCTTATAGCTGAGAGATTTTTGACAAAGAGTTATATTGAATGAGCCACTGATGAAGTCTCAATAAAGTGACGAAACGTCTGGTAAATTGAATAACTAACTCTGTTGTTTAATTTTTGTCCACTTCCCTGCGATTTTAAAATATTTAATAAAATATGGATGCGAATGATGAAATACTATAATTTTAATATTATTATTTATTTCCCTTTGGGACTTATACAAGCTTTTCTGTTATTTTCGACTAATTTATTTAAACCTCATGAGAAATAAAAACTAAAAGTTTTTGTTATGTTTAAGAATTATCGATGTAATGATTCACCAATACAAGAATATATTTATATTTTAAATATACTTTAATATTCTTTTAAAGTACACACAATTATAATACTGTGGAAATTCAGGAATTAGCTCGAAGGTTGGAATGACGACTTGGAGGTTGATGGACCTAGAACCATCACATATCGTATACTCAGTTCAGGAATAGGATAGAAAACGCCAAATACGAATAATTGGCTTGCATTTGAATAGATATGTTCGACAAGTTTCCTTGATTCGCGGGGCAAATTATTGGATGTACTAGATGTTTTGATTTCCTTATTCGTCTTTAAGAATGTCTGAAGCTTAGAGGAAAATCATTAAACTTGATTTTTTTGCCTTTCTGTGTGCCTTAATTCAGATACCCATGATTATTCAAGAATTTGAGGTCAAAAAAGTCAAATTACAAATATTTTTAATTTCAAATCACAAAACTGATTAAATGTTAGCTTTAAACTTAGATGAAAAATGCAGAAAATAAGAAAAAATTGAATGGTAGGTACTACCCAACATTTATCAGAAAATAGATAATTTTTGAGATAATGTTACTTAGACCCGTACCTCTATGCAGCGTTTGAGGTAAAATCCTTATCTCATAATCAAAGAATATGTATTATAGCCAATTGAGGTAAGATTTATCTGACCAAAAACATAAATGTGAAAAAGGGGCCAAGTTCGGTACCAACGGCATCGCCGACAAAAGAGTTGAGATCTAAACGGGTACCAAGTTCCATAGCAGTTGCTTAAATCATAGTTATAGGGATAAACAACGATCTTCAATTGATTTAAAAGAAAATTTGTTACGATATTAAATTTATAACTGCACGTTATAATAGTCAATAAATTACGTTTAACGTGATGATATTTAATACAAGCTTAAAATTTATCTAGTTCTTTTTTTATACTTCAAACAATTTAGTTGGATATAAAACTTGCCAAGTTATAAATTTAATATCAAAGAACGTAACAAATTTTCTTTTAAATCAATTGAAGAACGTTTAATATGAAAGATATTAATTTGCCGATGGTAATAGATTCAAATTTACAAGAAATCATCAAGTTGGTGTCATCTATTAAATTCGATGGAATGGAAATATTTTTAATTATATGTCAGAGGATTGCTGTTACTGGCACTCGGGTTCGATTCCCGAGGGGGTGAAAAACAACCCCTCTGACATATAATGAAAAATATTCCATTCCATCGATTTCTTGAAGATCGTTGTTCATTCCTATAGCTATGATTTAAGCAACTGCTATTTAACTTGGTACACGTTTGGATCTCAACTCTTTTGTCGGCGAGGGCGTTGGTACCGAACTTGGCCCCTTTTTCACATTTATGTTTTTGGTCAGATATCATTAATTTTTTAAAAGTTTTATCCTTTCTAAATAATTACATTTAAACATTTATATTAATAATAATTAAATATTTCTCATAAAATATCTATTAAAAACCCGGTCGATTTTTCATAAATTTCACCCCTTCATATTCGGACCCCGAAGAATGGAAAGTTTTGATTTTTCAATTTCCTCCTTTATTAATGTTCCAAGCTTTACCAGTATGCCAAATTTCAGAATTCTAGCTTGATTGTATTTTCACTATATGTTAATTAAGCCTATAATCAATTTCACCCCTTCATTTTAGCTTCTGAAAAAGGGAACGTTTCGCTTTTTCCCTTTAATTGTAGCCCAAACTCTACCAGCATGTAAAATTTCAGCATTCTAGGATCAGCGGAAGTATTTAGGTTTTTGATGTGTCACTTAGTCAGTGTTAAAAATGGCACTTTTCAGAGCTTAATAACTCAAGAACTATATTAGATTATTCGTGAAATTTGGGATTCTAGGTGTTCTAGTGAATCTTATTAGGCATGCAAAATTTCAAGTGTCTAAATCTAATAGTTTTTGAGTTATGGGGGGGTCGAAAGTAGCTTGAAATGGTTCGTGTAAATATACACATGGCAGGTGCGTTGCCTGTTTTTCCGAACTTGGCTTAGATTCTTATTTGTAGAATTTCTAGCTGCTGTGAATAGTGCCTTTGGCAGGATCTTTAAGCTTCTGAAGAGACTCGGAGATGCTTCTTAATCAAAAAAAAATTCAGCGCCCCATAAAAATTAGAACGATAAATAATAAACGAAAATCTATGTAATGGTATGTAAAAGTATAAATAGATTACAAGTATTTTCTTTTCGAGATGCAGCCCAATGGATAATGAACATTACAAATTCCAAATAAATATTTCATTGGAAGGTGAATTTCACTCCTTTAAAGACCTTCATGGTTTAACAGGGTCAGCGAATATGCTTGTTTGGGTTCATTTTTTAGCATTAATTTTAATGAAAAGTTTATTTTTAAACAAGTCATGGGTTTTTTTAAAAAAAAAAAGACATTTGTAAATATAGACATGGGAACGGAGTGTGTGTGGTTCAATGCCCAAATTATGTAAATTTTAATTTGATAATAAAAACATTTTGTTCAGTTGTTTTTAAAAGGATGACAATGTAGTTCCAATAAATTATTTTATTCGGAACATGTTCTTTTCATTATCATTGGGCGGCCTCCATCAAATCTACAGTGTATAAAAATATAAATAAAGAAATGCTCACTGGTGATTAAGTGATGATGATGTGGTGATTAAGTAAGAAAACTTCGAAACAAATTGTCTTTAAAATGCTTTACTTAATAACTTAAACTTGGAGCAAAATGTTTACTTTTGAAAAATTCAATCTGACAATTCATCGCCTATTTCTTTTAGGCACTTTCATCTGATTGGCCATCCCACCGGCCACAAGGTGAATTTTAAGGTTTTACCCTTTGCCAACGTTTAAAAAGAGTTTACCAACCGACATACAACTGGCCCTAAGAAGAGGGTCAAAACCCGTAGTAAACACGATATTTTATATTTACAAAAATACAGCTGTAAGAAGATGCAAGACTCTTAGGGTGAAATATTTCTTTTTAATTTATGAAATTAGTAACAGAGATGAAATATTAAAGAGTTTTGGAATAGACTATTGTAAGTATGGAAGTTGAAAATAATGTAAAAAAAATATCCTTTATTCTTGACTTAGTTTTAACTAAAATAGAAATTAAAACTTTCAATGAAAAAATGATGAAATTTCTTTTACAAACATATGAACAGCTCTATTCATTTAAGAAGGCGTGCTGGTTGCATAAAATAAGGCGCTCTCACTCGACCTTCAGAATTAAGATTAGAGAAGCAGGAAACGATAGATTGTTTTCCAGATTAAAAATTACTTACGATCTATCAAACTAGCTCTAATTAAATTTTAATACTTTTATTATTATTGAATTATTTAATCAATAATTAATAAAAAAATGAATTTATTTCTTTTACTTTTTAACAAGATTGAAATAGAGTTTTTCTTGTAGACACATTAGATGGATAGTGTTCTATTCATGGCTCAAATCAGTTAAAAATAAATTTAATTTTATTAGTTTTTTACTCAACTTCCCAATTTTGGGTAAATGTTTTTTGTCCCATATATTTTGTATGTTTATAAATAATCCCCGTGCAAAATATGGACCATTTCAGCGAAATATTTAATGACTATTTGATTTAATTGAAAAGATTTTATTTTGCCGAGAGTAGTAGAGTTGTTGAATCATAAAAAGAAAACAGAGAGGTTGTCCTCTGCTTGATTCAAATAAACATACACACAAAGTATATATGTATGTCTGTGTGAATGTTTATATCCATCAAGCAGAGGTCAACCACTTTGTTTACCCTTTACTAATTGATTTCTTTTTCAAAGGCTTTAAGTTTGCGTGATCGAATTTCAGATCAAACACAAGATGTTGTCTACAAACTCACTCACTTACCCCCCCCCCACACACTAACAGATATATTCAAATAATTAATATCTCCGAAAATATTACTTCATGTTTACCCTAGAAGAGCTCGTGGTCGAGGACCAGTGACCTAAAAGTAAAGAAGAAATTCGAGGTTGTGATTTTTATTTAAAAAAAAATAATATTTTAAAAGTTCTTTATAATTTTGAGGATCGTTCAAGTATTACGTAACACGGGGTGGGGGGGGGGGCACAACAAATTCCAAAACGGGTTATGTAATACTTGAACTCTCCCTTGTGTATTTGTGATATCGAAAATAAATATTCCTCGTCGTTTGTGTCACAGTTTGGGATTCTTTTTACTTTTTAGACCAGGGTTCGGGGAACCGGGGTAAATTACCCCAAATGGGGTAAAAATAAACTATCGGGGGTAAAAAGGATATTTTTAAAAAAAAATTATTTTATAATAGTTTGATAGCTTTTCCAGGAATTCAAAATCTTAAAATTAATAAAAAGTTAAAAAAAAATATAAAAACATTAATAAAAGTTATGCATTTTTTGTCATGATGAGTGTTGGTGTATTTTTTTCTTTTTAAAAGCAGTCAGTTAAACCCGGCAAGAAATCGGCTGAATGCCGAGGGTTGTATTCAAATTGCGCTCATGTCAAAAAGTCCTAATTTTGAAGTTATTTTAGCGAATAATTAAACATGATTTTTCTAAAACGTAAAAGCGTTTGAATTATGTTAATGTTTACAATTTTTATTTACTTACAGAGAGTTTTCATGTAAATTCCAATTATTTCAATAAATAATAAATAAGTGCCTGAGCACTGAGCGATGCTCGGTAACTTTTTACTTTTAAATTGCTTAAGTTTCAAATTACAAGGCTCTGCGACTTTCCGAAGACGAGATATGAACGATTAAAATATTTATTTTCCGACATGACAAATTTACACCCCTTCCTTATTTTGACCCTTTTAAATCATGAAGAAGGATGTATGATCCTTCGAATTGTCAGATTTTTTAAGAGAATAAAATTGATATTCTATTAAATTATATTATAGAAAAATACCTTTATTTAATCAAATTGGCAAATTCTAATATATAATAACATTTGTAATCATCTATTAGTACAATTTAAAATAAAAAAACCAATTAATTTTATTTAAAATAAATTGAAAGAAATGTAATTTTTATTCCAACAACCACCTGTGAATAATTATTTCAATTAACGAAAAACCAATCAAAAACAACTTATCCGAAGATGAGACCTTCATAGATCGAATTGTCAACACAAAAACCCCCCTAACCCGTGAATTTCATTCAAATAGATCCCTATTTCGACAAACCGATTCTAAATATATATACAAGAATTGCTCGTTTAATATAAAAAGATAAGATACATTTACCTTGCTTTTTTTTTGCTTTTCATATAGGGGTAATAGCGACCTATGGAAAAATATTTTGGGGTAATAGCTAAAAAAGTTCCCCGACCTCTGTTTTAGACCCCTTCCAAGAGGCGTGACGTATTTATTATATGGATGATGACCCCAAAAACCGGTATTATTCATTGAATTAAAAAACTTTCACAGTCATCTCGATTAAGTGGCTTACTCGATGTAAATTGTACAAGTAGCCAGTATATATTATATCGTGTCTTCATTCTCTATTATTTATCAATTAGTCCACGATTTTTTCTTTAGAGTCTCTGTGACCTTTATAACAAACAATTAAGATCATCAACAACGTACCAAATAGTCTCATTTAAATTATCTATATTTCAAATCAATATAGATTGTGCTTTATAATCCCTAGTTGTACTAGATATATTAATCGCTTTAAAAAATCTGACTAATTTGGAAAAATTTTAAAGTATAATTTATATTAATTATTTATAATTAACCCCTGGCGATTCCTCCTCATCTCTGAGAATAAATTGAACCTTTATCTTAAGGTTTGCAGAAACAATAGAGAAAAATAAAATCGAAAGACTTAAAATAGCTAAATTAGTTAAAAGAAAGTAATTAATTTAAAAGTTTTAATTGAAAAGTTTTGAAAAAAACTGTTGAGATATTTTATTAATTTTTTTTTTGTAATTTAAAAATCTGTTAGTACTATATAACTAGATCCTATAGATAAAAAATTCGGGTGTGTAGTGATAACTTATATAACATTTATAATTCTAGTATACTAAAATTATTAAAATTTATATTTTTATAAAAAAATAATTTTAATTTAACTTTTAATTATTTTTTTGGCGTTGCTAAATATATATTTATGGTTACTAATGTCCATCGATTAAATTAATAAGTTGTTGTAGAGAAATAAGGACAATAGCTTATGCAAATATTTTTTATTTGTTGCCAACGTTTCCTCAACTTTGTTGACTTCCTCAGGGCTCAAAGAAATTAACTTCTTTGCATATTTGTCATTTTATAAATATTCATTCTTAGCAAACACATAAATATATAGGCCAGTCATCGAACAGATTGAGGAAAATATTTTCAATCAGTTCGTGGACTGGCTTATATGTGTTTGCTAAGAATGGATATTTATAAAATGACAAAAATGCAAAGAAGTTAATTTGTTTGAGTCCTGAGGAAGTCAACAAAGTTGACAAAACGTTGGCAAAAAATAAATAAGCTGACGTGTTCTGATGTGGCCATCCACTTGACTTTACCATACAACCTGGCCCTTCACTTATATTTAATATTTAATAAAATTATTTATAATCTTCAAGGGGAGGGGGGTTAGTTTTTGCATTTTTAGACTTCTGGGGGCGCACTGATTATGTATAAAAAATTTGGTTGAGTTTGGTACAAGGGCCTAGATTTTAATTTTTTGACCCTGCACCCCCACCCCCCATTTTGGGCAGTTAGTTTTTCCATTTTTAGTCTTCTGGAGTCCCACTGATTATGTATACAAAATTTGGTTGAGTTTGGTAAATGGCAAAGTTTTTAATTTTTTGACCCTGCACCCCTCCCTCTCCCATTTTGGGCGGATAGTTTTCCATTTTTAGACTTCTGTGGTCCCACTGATTATGTATAGAAAATTTGGTTGAGTTTGGTCAAATGGCCTAGATTTTTAATTTTTAACCTCCTTCTTCACCCCCTTTGGGTCGATATTCACCAAAATCTAATCAGCTCTTAATCTCAATGAACCAAAACTAGGTGTGAAATTTGGTTTGGATATTCACACTAGTTTTTGAGCTAGCTCGTCCACAAAAATTTGGTAACGCACAGACTAACTAACTAACAACCAGACAAACAGACATTTTGACAAAACAATTATTATCTCGAAAAATGTTCATTTATATAGGGCTTTTTTGTAGAGCGAAATGCCATTTTAAATAATATTAATTTCATATAGCGTTATTTTTAAATAATTCTCAACTTTAAAAACTAAAGATAGTAATTTTATACATTTTAATTTTCAATATTTAATATATTCACGAAAATAATGGAGTTATACAATTATTAATAATAGCCATATTTATGGAGTATGATTTTTTAAGGGGGATAAAATCTTTTGCCCTTATTTTATAAACTTTAATATTTTTAAAGTAACGCCAGGAACTTTGTTCCTGGCGGGGTCCCCCGACCGAACACGTTTTTTTTAGATGGGTGGTATAATGTCTCTATCAGCTTCCTTTTTATGTTTTTCTAGAATTTAATTCAAACTCAATGAAAAATGTTTCGGAGACGTGTGACTTTCTTTTGCAGGGCTAATAAGTGCATCAAAATTGATAACGACTGATATTGTCGCTACACGCAAACAGTTTTCTAAATGAACATTAGTAATTGTGATTTAATGTGCTTCATACAAAGCTGGTGAAAAATATATTAGTACTTAGTCAACTAGTCCGATATTCTGCGCCTGTCAACGCAACCAGCAATGCAGGACGTTCTATTCGAATGCATACCCTACAATTTACAGGCGCGGCGGTGAAATACTTGAATTAGGCTTGCTTTAGTTATGTTAAAAACATGCACTTAAATAAATTTATTTATTTATTTATTAAAAACATTGTATCTGTAGGGCCATCTAGCCCCTTTAATGTACAATTTTCGGCCAATTCAATTACATAAATATTAATATAATACAAAACAAAAACGGAAAAACAAATATAAAAGCAAGAAAAATTCAAAAAGTAAAACATATGGTTCATAATAATTAAATGAAACATAAATATTAAAAATACAATATATATAGGAGAGTAAAAAAATAATAATGCCAACATATAGGATACAAAAACAGAAAATAGAAATTAAAATATTAAGCTAGGTGCTTGCGAAGTTCTTCCTCGAATGCTTCAGGACGCCCAATCTTCCTTACGTTGAGTGGCAGTGAGTTCCAGACCTTGGTCGCCGTAACCTCAAATGAGTCCGCCATCATTCTGCTTCTATGTGGTGGACAGACCAGCGCGCGCGCACTTATTGACGGACCACAGGCCAGCGTCCGACTGAGATAGGCGCACGACCCAAGAGAACCCCGTGCACAAAGTTATCATATCTGTACTTTCGGAAGGCACCGAAGTTCATCCCCAGGCACCGAAGTTCATCCCCACCAAACACCTACATGTCTATTTGTATCTTTTAGCCAGTAGTGAAACCAAACAAAAATGGAAGAAAAAGTTAAAACTTTTTCAAGACTCCGTATTCCCACCAGATAGTCGCCTTAATAATAAACTCTTCCTCTTATCTACTAGCCTTATTTGTTCGGTCCCCTTAATAACCTATATCATTTTTATAAAATCCAGATTTTTTCTAAAAAAAAATTAGGCTCTCCCCCAAAAAATTATGGATATATGCCTCTATCATGCTCGATATACTATCGAATTAGACTATTTCAGGGGTCGACAACCTGCGGCTCGCGAGCCAAATGCGGCTATTTCGATGTGAAGATGCGGCTTTATTTTAAATCACAAATCAAATTTATATATATCTAATCCTAATCAGATACCATAATTTGAATTAAATATGTTAGTGGCTCTTTAAAAACTGGGAAATTTTGTAAATTTTAACTTTTGGCTTTTCCGTCTCAAAAGGTTGCCGACCCCTGGTCACTATTTCATTGTATAATTATAATAAAGGAACGCACATTGGATAATAAATAAATTTGAAAATGTATTAAATGATTCCTTATCGAAATATTTCGGAGAATATTTGCCAGCTCAGTATCTTATCGGGTAACAGGTTTCTTTTATTTTTTTTTTATTTCTCGCTTCATTTGGTTTCAAGATTGACTCGAAACAACATCGTTGACCCTGTGCAGCGCATCAAAGGTAAACAACTCTTTATATTTACCCCGTATATTTTATTTAATATTTTTATATAAAAAAATATTCAGTATTTTTTAATATATACATGATAGAGTCTCTAATACTATTTGAACTATACCCGGGTCGGAGGTGTCGGATAAGAGTGGATATTAAGTAAAAGGATACACATTTAAGAACAAATTCCTCTGTTTATTAATGCCTCAAAGTTTATTGTTTGTTTTTCAGATTAAGATATTTTTTTCGATCAGTAACAAGCACTAATTTGTAATTTAAACAAACTCAACATATACACTGTTTGAATCAGGGTTGGCAAAAATATGTTGATTTATTTTGTTTTATTTTGAACATGTTTTTTGTTTGTTAATAACATGTTTTAAACATTTAATTGAAAAGTTTTTGTTTTGCCGAGAGTAGCAGAGTTATTGATTCACAAAGAGAAACAAAGAGGTTGTCCTCTGCTTGATGCAAATAAACATACACACATATATATCGAGATGATGATATATCATCTCGATATATATGTGTGTATGTTTATTTGCATCAAGCAGAGGACAACCTCTTTGTTTCTCTTTGTGGATGTTTTAAACAGTTGAGTTCGTTAGACCAACGCATCAGAAACTCTAAAACTTGGGGGAAAAGAATGAAGAAGGCTGCAAGATTAATCAAGATTTACTCTTTACAATATCGCTAAGTGAATATTTAGTGGTTTAGGCTGAGAAAAAAATGAAATAATTAAAAAAAATACAGTAGCATAAAATTGTTTTCATAAATAAAGAATATATTCGAAAACTGTTTCGGACTAAAAATTAGTTTTAAACACATTCATTAAAACCATGATTTAAACAAGTGTTTAAACATGTTTTAATGTAAAATATTTTAAAGATGTTTTAATCTAAGTGTTTTAAACATGCCTTAATTTTAAAACATGTTTTAATCAAACGTGTTTTGAAGATGAAATAATGTTTAAAAAATGTTTTAACTACTTGCTTAAAACATGCCAACCCTGGTTTGAATAGTGGTCAATAAAAACATCGCAGTTAATTAACAGACTAGTTCATCGTATTAATGTTGCCAATGACTGCTTTGCCGGTAGCACGTACTCCAAACAATTAGCCACTGAGATTAATGTACTGTGTACTGAATACTCTCTTTTTGTCGCACAGATCGACAAGTTATAACACGAAAATTTTATGTCCCTGCCACTATACATACCTTTAAACGTGAAGTATCAAAATTGTCAAGAGTTCAACTATAGACACACTACTTCAGGGCTGGCTATTAGAAGATCACAGTTTGCGCATTTCATTAGTTATTTTTGTTACTCCCCTTTGCAAAGCAGTTTTTTTTATGATAATGATTAAAGAAGGAGTTACACCAAAAATGTGCAACCCCTAAAGGCCTGGGTTGGCCCCTCCATCGTGAAAAGAAGATGAAAGAATTTTATGGGTTGGGCGGGGGTCGAAGGTATCTGTGGATACGGGTCTTAAATAGCTGAAGGTTATAAGTCGCGGGAAAGATGGTGGCAGGGAGCGAGTTCCAGTCTCTGGAGGTCATAGGGATAAAAGAGTTGGCGAAAGCGCTTGTTCGACTTTTATCCAATTTGACAGCGAAAGGGTGTTGGGCGTTAGAAAACCGCGTGTTTCTCGTAAAGAGGGCATTAGGGAGGATAATTGATTTCAGATCCTACCCTTGTCCCTATTTACCAACACCGACTTTGCCATAAGAAGGTAGAAAAGGTTTTGAGCATAGAGTAATATAGAGTGGAAGGCTCCATAAGGAGCCAATGTATTTTAGCGTATACGAGTTATAGAGCTCTCTGGCGGACCAGGACGAAAGCATTGGACAATAAAATGGCGGAAACCGCTATCTTAGAGGTAATTTTTGGTGTCATTATCAAGAGTAAAAAATGCGCTTATATACCTACCATATATATCTATGACAAAGGTTTTGAATGTTCTTTGATCTTTGGATAGCTCTTAAGAACTAAGAGTTTTCGCCCTGCAGTCGCTAGAGAGCGCTTTTTCTATATACGGTAGCCTTCCACGCTATATTACTCTATGGTTTTGAGTTGTATGACGCATCTGACCTCGTATGGGAAAAAAATTGGCGCATGTTTTGTAAAAGATTGTCCACCAACTGCTCTACTGTATTTAAGCAATACTCATTATTGATATTCTTGAAAAAAGTGAATATGCCCATTTAGTAATTGTTATCTCAAAAATGTAAATGAAATAAATATTTAGTATTAAAAGAGTTCTAATAGACCGTTAGATCTTGATTATGCTATTTTAAAATGTATTATTATTATTATTTTTTAATTCAGATAGATAAATTTTATTTTTTGAAAGGGGGGGGGGAGTAAATGTTCATGTGATCTTCATCTCTATGACCTTGCAGGATTTAATTCAAACTCGATGAAAAATTGTGCATTCCAAATATATAGAAATGTTTCTTCTATGTTTATTCATTGGAGTAGGAAATGTCGGTTGCCTAACTACCAGGCTCTCCTACTTTCGACTTCTAATTAAAAATCTCACGAAATATCAGACAATGAAATTCCTTAGAGATCAGCAAACAGTTATCAAAATAGACATATTCAATCAAATTACATTTATTATACATCGTATCATCATAGATTTTTTATTTATTATTTATTTATAGAAAGAAGGTGGAGAATATTAAGAAGTAGTATTTGTGGAACCGATTTTTAAAGAATTGAACGTTGTAAAATTATTTAGATATAATACTATATATAAACAGAGCATTCAGTAAGGCGATTCCAGTCCTGAGAATTGATAAGAAATGGCGAATACATCGATTCGATTAGTTCCCAGGGGTGTCCATCCCCCCTAATTACATTGTACATTATAATTTATTCATTTCTAAAGAATTTAGAAGAGGTTTTTATTAAATTATGTTGATGTTTTAAACTTGACCTATTTTTAGCATATAATGCTAATTTTGAAACAATTTTCAACCCCCTCAGAAATTTCAATGAACTCTTTGTCTTAACCACTTAACCCTCTCCCTCTGGGAATCCCTGTTTTACCACAAAATATTGTTAATTGTTTTTATATTGAGAATTTAACAAAGAGCACTTTAGAGTGGATTATCAGTTTTATTTTTTAAACATCTACCATTATGTAGTAGGAACATATAAAAAAGGGAATAAATAGTGAAAACGTTTCTAGGATTAGTCAAGGGTTCAATGGAGGCACCTAGTTATATTTAATAGTAATTTTCCACATGACATATTGAAAACACCATAACTATTTAATCTCAGAAAACAACATCAACATCTATAGTAGTACTTAGATAGATGATCTCTAAAGTACTGACTTGCATATTTCCAATTTTTTTATTGTTAATTTTACATAGACTTTAACTCAAATATAAGTAAAATAAATATTTAAGAGTTTTTAAAATAGAAGCCAAAAACTGCGTGACCATATAAATAAATAAGAAAATTATAAAGATAGATTATAAACGAGACAGACAGACATTCTAAAACGATTAAAAATAATTTGGAATTATAAATTAAAAAGTCTATGAATCTATATATATATATATAAAATTAAGGTTTTGTCTGTACATTGCTCCAAATCACGCCAAATTTTGACTGCACACGTTTCGAGCAAAGTTATGAACGAAAACACCCTCAACGAAATTCCTGTCTGTCTGTTTCAGTGGTTTCCGCGAAAAGCTGTTCACGATTCACGTCAAAACGGCTGAAGGGATTATTATGAAATTTCATAATTGTATCAGATGTCTTCTAACTTACGTTTTTAGCTATATAACGTTTTGATATTTTTACCCCAAAAGGGGGTTTAGGGGTGCGCACGAATGAAAATTATCAAATAACTCCTAAACTATTAAATGAACGGCAAATTTTATAATGAGCAAAGTTGTAGGGGATGTGATTTCTGACAAATTTTGTTTAAAAAAATCCCCCCAAAAAACCACCCAAAAAGGGGGGAGGGTCAAAAAATGAAAATTCTTGCTCTTGGACCAAACTCAACCAAATTTTATATACATAATCTGTGAGTCACTAGAAGGCTAGAAATGCAAAAACTGGGTGCGGAGGGTGGGTGCGGGGGTGGGGTGGGTTAGGGCATGGGGTCCGCGGGGTGGAATAGGGGGTGGATTGAGGTTGAAAGGCGGAGTAGGAGGGTTCAGGGGGCCCAGGGGGGCACGGGAGGTTGCAGGGTTGGTGAAGTGGGGGGTTCAGGTGAGGGTCCAGTGGCGTAGTGGTGTGGTACGGGGGTGGGAGTCCGAGATGGGTGGGGTGCAGGATGGAGTGTTGGGATGGTGGTGTGGGGGCGGGGGTTGGGCACGGGTACATGGTGCGGGGGGTAGGGATGCTAGGTGGATTTCGGGGGGTGGTGGGAGGGTGAGGTTCGTGGGTTGGGGGTCCAGGGGGCGTGCTCCCTGGCTAGCAAGAGGGCCGCCGAAGGCGGGCCTTGCAGCTAGTAAATCTATAAAGTTTGGGAGTCTAAGGAATGTTTAAATTATTATTATTAATAACTCAGAACAATAGGGGTGATTTTAATAGAAATATCTGTATTATATATTATAAATTTCTAAGAAAGCTTAGGATACTGAAAATGGCACACACAAAAGAAAATAGGTGGAGGATTTTCGTAATTTCAATACCTGGAACCTTATTCAATTATGACCAGAACAAATAAGTGACTAAAATAATTGTGATTGAAATATCTCTATTTTTTATTGAATAAATCTTGTTTAGTGTAATAAATACAGGGGGTCCCGTGAAAAAAATTTACAAAGAAAACATATAATTAACATTTAGGGAAAACGGTGTTAGTTTAAGTGAAATATATTAAACAAAGGAGTTTTAAAGGTTGTAGTGGTGTTTCACAAAAAAATCTACTTTGGTACAAACTTCTGATATAAACCCGAAATATATATAGATTATTCAATAAAAACTCAAAAAATTTAATTTAAAATTTTTTTTAATTTTTTTATTTTTATTTTTTCTGTGAAACACCACTAAAACCTTTAAAACTCTTTGTTGAAAATATAATTTACTTTGAAATGTTGGTTTCAATTTGTGAAACAATCTAATGAATTTAATGATATTTTAAAATTTATATTTCGATTCAAGTTATAATTTGCATTCAAAAATGCTGGTTTCCTCTATGTTTTATTTATAAAAACATCAAAATTGATTATTTTTATAATTTTAAATTAAAATTCATTATTTGTTTTCTTCATTGACCCCTTGAAACCCTGAAGAAGGAGGGAGAATTCTCCGAAACGTAGGTTTGAAAGGAAAGGAGGAAGGAATCTAATAAATTACACCTTATTTGGATATGTGTTAATTTTTTCTTTCCTCACTACCCCTGGGCCGCCTTCCATTGCTTTCAATTAAAATTCATAATTTGTAAAAATATTTTTTAAAAAATAAACTCTTCCGAGTAGCTTAAGGAGGTTCTTTCGTGACAATCCACACAAAAGTTTTAGCCTCGTAACCACTCTATAAATATGAACGGAACTAAAATTTTAGGTTATGTTTTTTTAACGTGACTGTACCACTCACATTACTAAATCTCTATATGGATACACACATACTTGCCGGATCGTTTCCAAGCCATTGACCTTAGTCCGCTCCACTAAAAATAATCGCCCAAATATGTTTTTTTTGTTTTTTATCAAAACTAATATAACAAATATTAGTTTTTTATCAACATGTTGTGAAAGTCCTTTAACGAAAAAAAATAAAATAATGATCATTTCCACACCCTTTCCCAATCTACCATATGTAAAAAATGTCATTTTTAATTGCAATTATTTCATGTTTGGTGTGGTAAATCGTCCTCAAATTTTAACAGTATGTGTATTATGCTTTTAATGACATATTCCAAGTTTCAAAGACTTCTTGAATTTTTGCATTTGTGAAAGAACTACTTTAATTCAATATCTATAGGCTTGAATGAATGGTTTAAGTATTAGTGGTTGAAAATCTTGTATTTTGATAATACTAGAAAATTTCCATTTATTTTCTAAGCTCATCATCATGGGTGGTCTAAAAAGAGAAAATCTTTCAGATCATAATAGAAAACTTTTTAAAATTTCTTTTATTGTGTCAACCACTCTTTTCTTTAAAGATTTCCTTTTTCAAAATTTTAGAAAAAAAGAGAAATTGCCCGAAATTTCAAAACTAATGAGGTCACTAGGGCGATCAGTACATTTTCATACCCTGGGAAAAAAAAATCAAAAGACAAAATAACAAAGTGGAATAACAAGTATAACAAATAACTATCAATAGTCTGCATTGTCTTTCACCCCAAGCACCCTTAAATTTCTCTTCCCGATTCAACTGTAAGTTAAGGAAGCGATTGAACAGTATTTGTTTGTTGAGCTACGGTAACATAATTAGCCGCCCGCTCTTGAGCTAATATATCACTGACCAAAATACAAGTGACGGGAAATCTCTGGAGAAAAGGCGTTTTTGTTCTATTTCTTTTCTCTTCTATTGTTGTATAGAACAATGTGGTAAAAATAGCGAGGCGGGGCTTAAAGGACATGCACCCCCAAAAGAGAAATACATTCTCAGAGCACTCAAAATTATTTAAAAGTTAAAATACATAAATTGTATGTATCTACTATATATATTAATAAAAATAATTTTTAGAAAAAAAATAAAACCGACTTCAAAAAATTAAATGCAACAAACAAAATAATAATAACTTAAAAATCAAATAAAATACACGAAAAGGTATAAAATAATTGTTATCTTATTTAGTTACAACAAAACGACGAAATATTAACATGAAATTACTTTTTGAAGTCGGTAAAACTATACCTATAAGCGAGCGTACCCGCAAACGTACTAAGTAATATCCGTCGAGTGCGATTCATAAAATGTACATGTTTGGCACCGACTTCAAAAAGTAATTTCATGTTAATATTTCTTAGTTTAGTTGTAATTTAATAAGATAATAATTATTTTATACCTTTTAGTTTATTTTATTTGTTGCATTTAATTTTTTGAAGTCGGTTTTATTTTTTTTCATTCAAAGCTTCAAATCGTGAATAAACAAATAAACAATCAACATAATAGCTAAAGTCTGCATTGGGCGTAAAAGAGACTTAATAAACAAATAATGTATTGATGGGAATAATTGGTGCACATTATTCCTTTTATTTTCTTTCCTTTGAAGAGATTATAATTTTCTCCGAGTTCTATAGAGATAAAAAAAATCGGCCAATTTATCAAATTTCGATTTAGTTTCAAGTGTGTGTGTCTTTCTGAGTCCAAGATTCTCTTCTGTTAATCAGAGGAGAATATTCGATATTTTCAAGGCACTTAAAAAGAAATAAGGGGATTCATGTATCCGAGATGGCTAACGCACTAGCCCGTTTCAGCATCGTTATCGCCGTATAAAATTTCGAAAGCTCGGCTCCCTCACTAACACTACTAACACATGATAGAAAATATCATAAAATTTCATACCCAATAGAAACTGGCTAAATGGACTAAGTATCCAAAGGAAACAAGATAAAAAAAAAAGTTTTGAGGCACCTACAGTTACAGGGAAAAATTCCTGAATAGTTCAGTGATTAGAAATACTATATTTGACATCAATCCACAAACGCAGGACGGGCCCGAGAAAAATCGGGTCCTGGTACAAAATGTCATGCGAGGCCTTTAAAGAAAATTTAACGAAATTTAGCAGTTAAAGTATTCATAATAGCTATGTTCTTTTAAGGATTTATAAATTGTTTAATTCATTAAAAAATATGAAATGAGACATACCTTCGTTTAAGGAAGTTCGTAACAGAAAATTCTCAAATTTTTACCATCGAATCATTGATGCATTAAATATTCATTACCGAAATTTGAAGTTGATCGTCTATCTTATTACCGAGAAATAAATAATTGAAAATTGTCCTTTTAACATGGAAGTAAATGAACCGAGCTTTTAAAAGAGCTATAACTTCTATACAAATTATACCATTTTCAACAATTTATAGAGATCAATAATTCAACTTTTATGAATCGAATGATAAATTTTTCAATAGATTTGACAGTCTAGTTAATTAGTTATTCATAAATGATAAAATAAAAAGGTATTTGCTCCCAACAGAATATGACAAAAGCACTAGTGTAGAATTCCAACTTTATTGGTTGAAATCGATTTTGTGTTAAATAAATGTTTTTTGGGTGTCAGATAGGCTAGATGGTAGCGTGCCAGCCTGCTAACCAGGGGACCCGGGTTCGAATCCGAATCGAGGGCATCCAGGTAAAATCTGACCCTAGGGATAGAGAAAAATTAAAAAAAAAATATAACTAGTATCGTAAATTGGCTTATGACTATAAAGGCCGAAAAGCCAAAAAAAAAAAAAATGTTTTTATAATGAGAAAAAATTTATCTCAATATTATTTTTATTAATATTATTAAAACAAAGATTTTTATTCGAAATTAACAATTTTTTTTTATTAAAAAATTTGGTATGCAGACGTTGGCACTCTGTAGAAATACAAAAGATTTTTTCGAAGATCAAACAGATAGATAAGCAGTCTCGAACTCCCTTAAATTGAAATTCGAATATTTTTCTAACAGCGCATTCCTCAGATATATTCACTTCTTGCTAATTAATAATATTGAATGTAAATATTATGAATAATAATAATAAATATTCACTTGGTTGAGCTAATAGAGTATACAGCGAGCATGTACATAACCTGCGTTAAGTATTAGTAAAAATTAGCAGCCCGCTAAAATCTCTTATGATAACTTTCGAACGGTTATAGCTAATGAAATGAAACTTGTTAATAAGCTGAATTTTTGAACTATTCTGATTTTGAAAAATCGCAAAAATTTACGGGAAACGTACCGAGTCTTGAAAATGATTTCATTTTTACTCAAATTTACAATAACTACTGTTTAAAAATATTTTGTTGGCAGCTCCTGACCGTGGTTTCTGTAGTGGTAGGTAATCCCGTAAAAGGCAAAATCTTGGAGGTGAGGCCGTAAAATCTAAATCTTGAATCGGGTGAAAAAGAGGCTAGTTATAGCACTGTTGGCAGAGGAACTCCAATTTCCTTATCTACACAACACCTATCATTTCCAGTGAAATGGACCCGACTTCCCTAGAATTAGCACTAATAAATCAACACCACCCATTTATTTTTCCAAGGGTCACTTACCTATTTATTTGAAGCTCAACTTTCTAGATCTATAGGATCCTTTAAGTCCCTAGTGCATAAACAACTTCGCTTCCATCCTAGACCCTAAATATTCATTTCTTTTCAGGATTCAGGGCTTTTGGTTGTATTCCTTTTGCATACTTAAAAAAAAGAAAATAATTATCAATGAACCCTATACTAGGGCTTAATCCGATTAGCAAATATTAGCTATAGGTATATTTTTTTGTTCACTTCATAGACAACAAAAAATCTATAAATATTTTTTTTATTTTATGATTTTACTAATTTTTTGAATATTTATCATTGGAATAAAACTATTTATTCCAAACTTTTGAATTAACGGTACCTGCATTCTTTTTTTTATAAAATCCATTTTGTCTTTCATTGGCCAATGATCCGTTCAAATAATGAGGAAGGTGAGGTCAAAGAACTTTATTAGAAATGAACGGATCTCTCTCTCCCTTTATAAGAATCAATAGAAATTTATCAAATTTCCTTCTTTCTTCTCTAGATTAACTATAAAAAAAGCTCAGGTGTTCTTTTTTCTTTCTCAAAAGTAAAAAAGAGCCGTGATTGCAAAAAACCGTGTCCTTGAGGAAGAAAGGTCCCTTTTGTTTGTTCTCGGTACACTACATGAATTCTGGCACTGGCAATTTTTTAAACTCTTTCGTTTCATTTGTTTGGACGAATTGCGTGAAGGCCACACACAGGGTCAAAAGATCATAGATAAAACACCAAAATGAAAAAAAAACTCAAAGCAAGATTTCGCCTCAATTTTCTCAAAATAATAATGTGGCTATCTTATGAGTAGAGACCGAATTGAAAACTAAATATGCCATAAAATATGCAGTTAAAAATGCTGAAATATGAAAGTAATATGTAGAATACGGTGAAATATGCAAATATATGCAGTAAAAAATGGGAAAATAATTTTTTTATGGACTAACAAATTAAAATTGAAGACAAAAAGATTATATACTTGAATGAGTGCTATGAAAGAAATAAAATGATCAAGTATGCTATAGACACCAAGTATCAAATATCTACTTTTATTCCGTAAAACATTGGACAAATTTCTCATTTCATTTAATATATTAGAAAATCTTTAAATTCAAATAAATATTAGGTGCACTTGAATAAAATCAACATAATAAATATAATAATGTTTCAAAATTGTGATCGAAAAAATACTGGGGGGGGGTAGTTTTATTTCACAGACACGGTTGTATTTTATTGCTTTTATTTTTTTATATTAACAAGCTTTTCTTATTGAAGTATAAATAATCAATTTATGAAATAATTCAAATATTTGACCGGCTATAATCTGATCTCTACAATAATTTATACACACGCACACACGAAGACTCAATGGCCAAAATGGGTTATAATTTCTGAAGGCCATTAAAAAAATAAAAAATAAAATAATTAACAGAGGATCTCAAAAATAATTAAAATTTGATTGTAATTGTGAATAATTTATGTTTATAAGTATTTTTCTAAATTATCTTCAGGTTATTATGTCTACGGTCACTTAAAATTGATTTAAAAGATGAAAAAGAGCGCTCCACATCCAGAGACGTAATGGGGGCCCCCTTCTAATTTTTTGGTCCTGTTTCAAAAAATTTAATCAGCTCTTAATCTACCTACAATATTTATATAAAATTTCTTATTCATTAACTAAAATACATTTTGACAAAATAATTAGTATCCTTTTAAATATTAATTCTTCGTTGTTCTGTATATAAGGATTTATTATAGACTGGAAATTCCCTAATTCGGTCATTTTTTTATCAAAATAGTTGTAGCCGTATTTTCTTTTGGAGAGACGGTCTGGCAGAATTTTAATGGAGAATTGATGGAAGTCAGTCCGAGGATAATGAAAAATAAAATCCGAATAAAAGAAATTTATTGAAACTTCACTTTCATCCTCTTAAAAACCGACGTTTAGGAGGATCTTCTTCAGGATTTAAAATGACCGAGGGAAACACACTGAAAACTTTCTTCAGTAGTGCTCGAATATTGAGGGAGAGAAAGAAGTAAGTTTCCTGTATGTTTCCTTTGTTGACTCTTTTAAATTCTGAAGAAGGAGAGAAGATCCTCCGAAACGTCGGTTTTTAAGAGCAATGATGGAAAATCTATAAAAAATTAAAATTTTTCTAATACCTAAGCTTTTAATATCCCCTTGTCTTCAATCTTTTTTTACAGAAATTGGAAATACATTGGCCCGTGTGTCTGAATTATTCACATTAAAAAAAATGATGTTTCTTAATTAAATACTTCACTAGATATCTCTATCTGATGGATTGATAGATGCGACAGATTCAACGTTATAAATAAATTGTTAGAAATAAATTAA
Organism: Forficula auricularia; assembly: GCA_024734495.1. Taxonomy (NCBI): domain Eukaryota; kingdom Metazoa; phylum Arthropoda; class Insecta; order Dermaptera; family Forficulidae; genus Forficula; species Forficula auricularia. The sequence continues at coordinate 557,056 of JALMQS010000101.1, read as the reverse complement.
AAATTCTATCTTAACACAAATAATAACGATGATTTTTTAATAAAATTTTAGTCATAATTAAAGTTTATTCTTTCGAAAATAACCAAAGCCGTATATACTGAAGATGAAAACAATGCCTTTGAAATTATAGACAATTATTTATATTCAGTAGAAGGTACAACAATTTTAATTTTATCTCTCGGTAATATACCATTTAAACTTAAAAATGAATAGGTGAAATTTTCAAAGCGATTAATTTTGGAAAATATAGCAACGAAAAATCTCAACAACCTTTCAGGCTCTTTTTTTCTAGATCTCGGCTATAACTGATTTTTTTCTATTTAAAAATTGCTGGTCCTTTTGGGCCACCTTTTCCATCCGGGATTGATTGTTATGGATGAAGATCAAATTTAATTTCAGGGTCCTTTGTGAGATTGAGGTCAAAGACCTTTGGGAGAGGCCTAGGGTTTTTTCCGCCTCCGGGGTCTCTAGCCACGCGACTGAGGGTGCCTGTCCCGTTATTTCATTTCCTTACGCACCCAGTATATACAGTTTACAGCCACTTTATCACAGTGAAACAATTGGTCATTGTCTTCAGTCATGAAGATTTAAATATTGATTTGACATTGAAATAGATAAAAGAAATGATACAAAAAGAACTACTCTTGAAATTACATAACAAAAACAAGTTATATTGATTTATGTCACCCTCGAGTGCTCTCCTTTTCTGTTGCTCTATGCAGATTTGTTTTATCGAAGTTACAACAAATATCCACCCACCATCTATTGAGATTGCTATTGGAACAAAATTCCTCTCAATTTAAATCAAGATTTGATGATTGAGTTGTTTTTCTGATTAAAATTTCATTCCTCCTTTTTTACAAGCTTAAGTTTCATGTTTTTTTTTTTTAATTTAATTATTATTTTTCTGAATATACCTATATTAAGTTGATTAACGATTATTTGAGTAAGAAAGTCAAGATTATCTTCTGTCCCCCCATGATTATAGCTATTGTACATAAATAAATTGACACGTTCTGATTGGCCATTCACTTGACTTTACCATACACTTCTGGCTGAGTTTGGTACAAGGGCCTAGATTTTAATTTTTCTACCCTAACACCCCCCCCATTTTAGGCTGTTAGTTTTTGCATTTTTAGTCTTCTGGTAGCCCACTGATTATGTATACAAAATTTGGATGAGTTTGGTCCAAGGGCCTAGATTTTCATTTTTTGACCCCTCACATTTTGGGCGATTTGTTTTATACACTTTAATTGTTCTCAGCGGCCCTTTTTAATTTTGACCCCCCCCCCCTAATTTTGGCGACAGAAAAAAAAACATTTTTGTTATTATAGGTCCATCTTATAGTATATTTCATTTTTCTTGTTTTTTTTTTAGTTTGAAAATATTATAATTTTAAATTTTAACCCCCCCCATCCTCCTTAATTTTGGGTCGATATGCACCAAAATCTAAACAGCTCTTAATCTCAATGCATTAAAACTAAGTGTGAAATTTGGTTTTGATATTCACACTAGTTTTTGAGCTAGCTCGACCACAAAATTTGGTAACGCACGTACTAACAGACTAACAGACTTTCTAACAGACATTTTGACAAAACAATTATTATCTCGAAAAATATAATTTTGTCGATGTTCACTTATTAGGGTTTTTTTGTGGACCGAAATGCCATGGTTTTGCCCAATTTTTTTATTCAAAATTGTTTAAGCCGTTTTTGAGATATTTCGAAAAAAATAAGCAAAAAAAAAACTTTTTTCATGCACGATAACAATACTTGACCATACCCTGTATGGTAAAGTAAAAAATAGATAAAAAAAATCCAAGTACAAAATAGATTCAGGAATTGAAAATGATAAAATATTACTAGGTATAAATTTGCTAATGACTTTGCTCTTCAATGAAGCAATAAAAAAACAAGTAGAAGAATCTTTAAACGGAATTGGCCAAATGTTAGTAGTTTTAAGATCAGAATCAAAATAAATAAGACCGACACTAGGGTCTTAGTTTGTAAAGATACAATGAAAAAACAAACGAGACAGTAGTTTATAAAAATAAAAGAAGAGATTTTAGAAAGAGTTGAATTGAAATGGAATTCCGCTATCTTTGAAGTTAATCACATGGGACGAGAGGAATCAAGAATCACCCAAGCTAAAGTGTTATTTAATTCAAATCAAAAGTTATTATGCCTCTTCTCACTTGGCTTAGAAAATAGGAAGATACTACTGAAGATGTATAGTATGGAACATGGCCATGTAGGGAAGTAAAAACTGAATTATTGAAAAATCAGAACGAAGGAGATCGGTGGCTTTCGAAATGTGGTACAATAGATAGAAAGGAACATGTTGGAAATTAAATAGGTGGATAGAATATCAAATAAGGAAGATCTTCGTGAAATTAGAGAAAAGAAAACATTATAGAAGAATCTGAGGAAGAGAAGTGCCTCACATGATTGCGAACACTTTGAAACATGGAAGATAGCTGAGGGAGTAAATGAGAAAGAAGTATTATAATGTTTTTCCCAAATAATAATAGATATGTATGGAGCATAGCCATGTGCGGGTGTGAAACCTGGACAATTAGAAAAGCGGAGAGAAAGAGATTAGAGGCTTTCGAAATGTGATGCTACAGAAGAATGATGAATATCAAATGGATGGATAAAATTACAAATGAAGAAGTTCTTGGAAGAATCGGAGAAAGAAGAACCTTGTGGAAGAGTCTGAAGAAGAGAAGAGGTCAGATGATGGGGCACACACTGAGACATGGGGGACTGCTTAGGGATATTTTGGAGAGGGAGGTGGGAAAGAAAAGGGGAAGGGGAAGACCCAGATTAGAATATTTCAACCAAATAATTGGGGATATGGGATGCCAGACATTTAGAGAGGTCAAACAGCTGGCGGGGGACAGAGTCGAGTGGAGACGGATTGTTGCATCAAACCAGTCTTAGGACTGTATACTCAATGATGATGATAATAATAATAGATATGGATTATGGGAATTTAGGAGAAATGAAGTATTTGACATGGGATATAACCGAATGGAGGCTGGTCCTAGAACTCAATGGGGATAAATATACAATACTAAACGTCTTTTCACTGGTAAAATACAAAAATATATATTACTAAAAACTATCACATTTCAGAAGCTGCAGAATATCTTGATATAAGAATTAATTACGGTAAATTTAGATTTGATATTAAGTTTTTGAATAACTAGCCACAAATAACATACGAGATATATAGTTACTTATACTGGTTTATTAATTTTTCATTTATCTTTTTTGATAACACAAATATCTAATATAATACTTATAGATATAATTCTTGAAGCACTGAAATATTAAATTTAAAAACTTTTTATTTAAATTAATCAAGCAGAATTGTCCCCTTACTTCCGGAGTTTGGTTTCCGGTGGACCAATTCAAAGGGAGGAAAATGTATGAGATAATTTAATTGATGTAAAGCTTATAAAAGCTATAAGTGAAAACAGTGTAAAATTGAAAAATTGCCGGACAACTTCACTTGCAAATACGTTTCTCCCCATGACCGCAAGGAACTGGAACGGTCTTCCAGCCTCTTTTCTGACACTTATAACCTTTCAAAACCTTCAAAACCCGAGTGCACAAACAACTATTCATCCACCCTTTCGATTGATCAATTTCCTCTTCACTTCGGTAATTTCAAGGGTCTCTCGAGATCAATAGGGGCTACATCTTCCTGGTACACCCCTTCTTGCATTCACACTGGCGCACACACAGCATTATTGAATAAAAAATACTTTGTACGTTTCACATTAAGATATAAAAATAAACGAATTTATTTTTGGAGTAGTCTTTAATCTCGATATATATATTTCGGGTGACTAACCCATCTTCAGGAGCAAACAGAAAGTAACCAGCATGTGTTAAAATAAATGTGGTCACAGGAGTTATTTGACGGATTATATGGTAGCCAGGAAAGAGGAAATCAAATTAAAAAATTAAATTTTTTTAATTTTATTTCCTCTTGTGAAACACCACTATAATCCGTCAATTAACTCCTCCTGTGTTTAATATGTTTCACTATAAACCAACACCGCTTTCCCTAAAGGTCATTATGTGGTCCTTTAAAAACAAGGGCAACTCTGTGTTCAATTAGTTTTGGACGTTATTATAATTAAAAATTGTGTAAACTAAAGTTTCATTGGGAACTCCAAAAAGTTCCCCTGTGGTAGATTGTAAATTATATTAACAAAAAAAGAATAATAATTAAAAAAAAATCATTTTTTCTTGTACATCGAAAAATTATTTTCCGGGAACTGGTTTGTTCCTGAGAGAGTTTCTTTGCCAATTTAACTGAAGATATTATCTCTTAGAATAAATCTAAAAATTTATCTTTGTTTATAAATTCACTATCAAATAAACATTTTACAAGAATGTTATATTTAGAGTAAGAAAAACTATATCGAAGGATGGGATACAGCTTCATTAGCCTCCTACTGAATACACGCAAATGTAGAGGTATCTGAATGGACAAATGCCTGTTTGTTGTCACTAATTCATATAATCCTAGAAGATTGAAATTTTGAGAAATGATCTCAAAAATGATTATGAAAATTTTGAAAAAACTGAAAGTTTCAAATTTTAAGGCTCTGCGACTTACCGAAGACGATATCTGAATGATTAAAATATTTGTTTTACGACACTCCCTTCCTTTATTTCAATCGGATAAAAATCAATACACGACTAATAACCCAGTATATACCAATTTAGTTAGTGCCGTTTTTGAGAATATAAAAAAAAAACGAAAAATCTTTCATGTAAATGTCCAATTTCGGTGTTCCGATTTCAAGCAAAAGCTTGCTGTAGCCCTTCTAGCCTATATCGAGCTTAAGTTTCGAATTTCCTAGCTATGAGATTTATGGTTGCGAAACGCAGGAGGGGGGTACTTTCTTACGTACATAAACATCAACTTTCGGTACTTCTATTTTAGCCAAAATCTTGTAGGACTTCTTGTAGCCTCTGGATTGCTTAAGTATCAAATTTTAAGGCTCTGCGACTTACCGATGACGAGTTATAAACGATTAAAATATTTATTTTGCGATATGACTAATTTACACCCCCTTCCTTTATTTCAATCGGATTAAAAATTTGACAGAACTAATAACTCATGAGACTTGATAAGTACACCAATTTTTAGCGAAGCCGTTTTCGAGAAACCGATTCTATATTATATACAAGAATTATCATAAGTTGGTGGTGTCATCTATTAAATCCGATGGAATGGAATAGTTTTAATTATATGTCAGAGGGGTTATTTTTCACCCCCTCGGGAATCGAATCCCAGTAACAGCAATCCGGGCCATCTGGCTCACCTGCGGGATGCGAATCTCTCTGACATATGTACATGCGTAAAATATTTTACTCAAAGATTGTTATCTTAATTTGTAAAGTTTTGCGATTTAATGATTCTAAATTTAAACATATCGAGCCATGCCATATAATTTAAATTAAGGCCGTTGGTGTTTCGAATTTTGAAGAGATTCAAAATACGAATGGCAATGGAATGACTTTTCCTAATTTAATATTTTTTTTTTTTTTTATAATGATATTGATACAAGAAGAAGTTGCACCAAGAAGGTACAACCTCTGAAGTCCGTGGTGGACCCTTGTAACGTGAAGATAAGGGGAGATTTAGGGATTGGGTAGAGGTCGAAGGTATCTGTGGATGCTGGTCTTGAAAGTTTGAAGGTTATAAGTAGCTGGAAAGACGGTCGGGGAAGAGAATTCCAGTCTCTAGATGTCATAGGGATAAATGAATTGGCGAATGCGTTTGTTCGATTAGTATCTAGTTTAAGCGCGTAGGGGTGTTGAATTTTAGAAAATCGTGTATTTCGGGCAAATGAGGCCTTTGGTGGGATTATCGATTTTATTTCGTCAGAACAAAAGCCATGGTAATATCTATAAAAAAGGGATAGGGCGGAGACAGATCTACGATGGGCTAGGGAGTCGAGAGTGTCAGTTAATGTAGGATCGCCTATCAGTCTGATAGCTCGCCTCTGAATTGCATCTAAGGTATTAAGAGAATACTTGGAGGCTCCTCTCCACAAATGCGAGCAATATTCAAGACATGGGCGAATTTGAGCCTTGTATAATATAAGGAGTTGAGTGGGGGTGAAAAATCGTTTGGTTCGGAAAAGAAAGCCAAGCTTACATGCTGCAGCTTTTGCTACTGAGATAATATGGTCATTCCAAGAGAGGTCAGAACCTAAGGTGACACCTAACATTGATATTTTATTACGGAATTCCAATGAGCTCGAATCAAAGGAAATGTCCGAAAGGTTCCTATCTGCGCGCCTAGAAATTAGACAGCACTGTGTTTTGCCAGCATTAAAGTTTACCAAATTGTGAGATCCCCATTTTTTAAGCATGCTTAAATCTGAATTTATTGAGGAGGCTATGTTTGCGCGATTGTCTAGTAAGGATTGAGCGTTGTGGAGGGTGCTATCGACTTTCAATATGAAAGATATTAATTTGCCGATGGTAATAGATTCAAATTTACAAGAAAATCATAAGTTGGTGTCATCTATTAAATCCGATGGAATGGAATATTTTTAATTATATATCAGAGGGGTTGTGTTTCACCCCCTCGGGAATCGAACCCGAGTGCCAGTAACAACAATCCGGGCCACCTGGCTCACCTGCGGGATGAAAATGTGAAAAACAACCCCCTCTGACATAATTAAAAATATTCCATTCCATCGGATTTAATAGATGACACCAACTTATGATTTTCTTGTAAATTTGAATCTATTACCATTGGCAAATTAATATCTCTCAAACAAGAATTGCTTGTATGATATAATAAGATATATATTATTTAAACGAGAGCATTTCAAAGACATCTATTGTCACGTATAGTTGTTTGCTTAATTCATTTTAGAAATTATATATCTTTGGTGTTGATTTATGTATCGAGTTACATCTTTCTTATTTAATTGATAACGGGACTTACAACGGGTGCTGAAACGTCGTGTATTCTTGTTCTTCTTTATTGTTTAATCTGACACCTGGTGTGTTAAAAATAATAGAAACATCGTAATTTGTTTATTCTTGTAACAATACACTCCCGTTTCTACATTTACATAACAGACGTAATATATTAACAGTAGATGTAAGGGAAGGTCACAAGGAAAGGGAAGAGGTCCGCCCGCTGGAAGAAAGTGGCTGGTTGACTGAGCACGAGTCAAGTTCAATGCTGAAAACAAAAGAGAAAGAATGCTGAAAGAGGTGATGGTGCAATGCTGGCGAAACCATTGCGCAAAGGTCAGGTACATAGGAGCAAGGGAACAGCGTGGGAGACGCAACATTGTATATTATGTCCAGTTACCAAACAACGGGACTTTTAAGGGTTACTTGACAGGCCAGGGGGTGGAATTGCGTAGAGACCATCCTTTACATTTAATGTCACCCTCTGTCATGAAAATAAATTCTAAAACGGGTTTATACAAGGACACCCACCAATAAATTATTATGTATTTGGGAAACATTACATTACGTGCCTAGAAGGGAAGTTCATTGAGCTAATACTCACATATCTGTTTAACTTTTATTTAATATTATTTATTTTTTACTTTATCCAACGCGAAGCAAGGGGAAAGTATTGTAATAGGTCTTTTTGATTTTAAGTCGATTCTTCTACGTTTTCAGTAGAGATTGCCATTAATATTCAAGACATCAAAAATGGAATGCAATAAGATTATTCCTCTAATGTTAGATAAGAATCGATCGTTATTTTTGATTTTAAGTCGATTCCTCCATGTCTTCAGCAATGGTTACCAATAATAATCGAAGGGTCAAAAATCTAATGTAGAATTCTTATTCCTCAAGTATTAGATGAGAATCGATCGCTATTTTTGATTTTAAGTCGATTCCTCCATATCTTCACCAATGGTTACCAATAATAACCGAAATGTCAAAAATCGAATGTAGAATGGTTATTCCTCGACTGTTAAATGAGAATCGATCACTATTTTTGAATTAAAGTCAACATGAACTGCAAATTGCAAGTGATATCTGATTAATATTAAAGGAATAAACATATTAATATTTCAAATGAATTTGGATAAAGTTTAGCAACGATCCGTTGCAGTTTATTTATTTATTTATTTTATTTCAACGGCTAATGCCTAATAAACAGTAATATAATACAATATTTATAAAACATGATACATTATAACAATAAAAAGCAAAATAATACATTATAATAACTTATAAAATAAGACAATAACAATAATAAAAACAAAATAATACATTAAAATTATGGGTATAAAATAAATTTTTTTATAAAAATGACAAATATGCAGGGAAATTAACTATTTGACCCCTGAAAATTCAACAAATTTGACGAAACGTTGGCAATAAAATATAAATTATCTGCATTAAAAATACAGTCCACACTTCCCTATAACAACTTTAATAATTTAATCAATAGACATAACTAATCAAAATAAATACAATACAATGTTCTCTCATAGATTAGTGTTATTTTTTTGAGCAAAATTGCAGTTCTGTTAATACTTAATGAGAAATCCAGAGGGTTTTTCAATCGTTGTGACAAATTATTGTAACATTGACTTAATCTAAATACAGGATTTGCTTCAGAGTGCCGACTGCAAGGTATTACTTTTCATTTATTCAAATTATTATTCTTATGACAAACAATTTTCATTTCTGTGTGGCCATTAACTTGAGAACGAAGTTCATTTTGGTATTGAAAAATTTGTAATGGTATTCGCAAGAAATTATTAAATTTTAGCAATACCTTACTAGAGCGTGATGAAAGAGGCTATACTTAAGAAGAGATAGTAATATGAAAATGAAGCAAATATGGCATGTAATTAAATACTACAAGGGGTGCAATCCATAACAATCACGTTTTCAATATTGGCAAGTTTATTCCGAGGGGTGAACCCCGATTGGAATTAGGTGTACACCGTTTTTGGAATTATTTGGAATTACGTTGGAATTCATTAGATAATCTATTGTCAGCTATTGTCTTCTACTTGGAAATGAAAGTGTAAGTGTAAGTAGGTGTACACGATTTTAAGTCACGGTTCACCCCTCAGTTTATTCTCTACACTACTCACAATTAATTTATTAGGCTTTCAAATGAACAATGGAGGAACTACACTGCACTGGACCCCATAACCCGAAGAGAGAGCCCAACTGTATTTTATTATTTTTTTAAATTAACATCATAACACATTAAAAATTAAATTCATGATGAAAAGTGAAAAACATGAATTGAATCAGAGCTGAGTGGCGATGTGTCGGTAGGAGTGGGACCGAATTGTTTCAATGATTTCTAATAAAAAGTGTTTTTGTGATATATCTAGGTCCGAATAATATTTTGTTTGTGTAGGGGGGGGGGGGGGCAAAAATATAAATTCCCACTGCATATGAAATCATGTTTTGGAACAATTTAAGTATTTAAAAATGTTAATTATTTAAATACAATATTTTAATTGAAAGTTTCTTTTTGTCGAGAGTAACAGAATTTTTACAAATTAAAGGAGACAATAGAAGAGTGTGTCTTCTGCTAGTAAAATAATTTTTTTATTTATTTATAAATAGATTATAGTTTATTACATATGTTACATATAAATTAAATGGATTTTGATGAGGTAGTCGAAGGTTCAAAAAAAGAGAGATAATTATAACCATTTTTTTATTAAAAGCCGACGTTTCGGAGGTTTATTCCCTCTTTCTTCAGGATTTTAAAAGGTCAGTCAAAGAAATACAATGTGACATTCCCCTCTGTCTCCTCTTTTCAGTGGTAGTAACAATCATGTTGAATTATTTTGGAATTCATTAGATAATGCCCTTTCATCTATTGTCTTCTACTTGGAAATTAAAGTGGAAGTAGGTGTACACTATATTAGGTCGCGGTTCACCCCTCGACCCCAACAAAAGGTAATTGAAACCTATTCTAATTCTTTAGAAGTGAATAAAATATTATATACTGTAGGTATAAAGTTGTAATGACAGTTAGTGAAATACAGCAATAACTTTTCCTCGGGAATAATTTTTAGAGTAGGCCTACACTTATTCCAGTATTTGTAAGGGGCGGAGGTACTTTTTATGAGGGAGTATACTTTTATGAAACAGGGGGAGGGTCATGAAGCTAAGGGGGTGGGTACCCCTGCATTAATTATACAACCACGTCATTTATAAATATCTGGCGTTTTTCCAACAAAATTTGGTCGATTTAATAGCTGATATATTCATATTTGAGGGAAGAATAGAATGTATCTACATGCCCCCCCCCCTCCTCTCTGGAAATGATCTAATTTTCATTTCAACTGGAGGTAGGTCTATAACCATATATCATTGTTATATCTGTCCTTCATAAACGCAACGCAAAGAAAAAGTGATGTTTTAAGTTAACTACCCTCATATATTTATCAATTATTTCCAAAAAGGGATAAAGGTTCAACAATGAACATTTTCAGAACTAATTTTTTTATTTCCCTTGCTAAGTTGCGTCTATACAGTAGTATTCGCATCAGAACAGAACACCTCCGGGAAAAGATCATAAAAAGGTTATTTATGGCGCAATAACAGTTTTTCTGTTATTGCATTGCGTCGTGTCAATGTCCAAGAAGAAAATTTTGTCGAAATTGAGAGTGAAAAGAAATGGAAACTTAACTCCTTTGAAAATTTAAACAAAACAGTACCTTCCTAGAATTGCTTAATTATTTTAGGCAAACACCAGGAATTTCAAATTAACAATAAATAGCTTGGCAAAAATAACATTAATATGGACATCATTCAGCAAATACAAATTAGTTTATTATGCAGCATTACCTAGCTTTAGAGAATCTACTCAAAACTTGTACTTATTTGATAATAAAACTAGCTGAGAAGCCCGCCATCGGCGAGCGTCTCGGCTAGCCAGGGAGCTACGACCCCTGGACCCACACCCCATCCCCATTCCACCCCCACCCCACTCCAGGCTTCCTACACCCCTACATTCTACCCCCGCATCCCACCCAGTTTTTACATTTCTAGCTCCCTAGAGGCCCACAGATTATGTATACAAAATTTAGTTGATTTTGGTCCAAGGGCAAGAATTTTCATTTTTTGACCATTTTGGGTGGTTGTTTTTTGCATTTCTAGCCTTCTGCTGGCCCACAGATTATGCATACAAAATTTGGTTGAGTTTGGTCCAAGGACAAGATACGAAGCCTTTTGTGTTTTAGACCACAAAATCAAAAATCCCACATTTTTCAGTTCAGGGGTCAAATTTCAAAAAAATAAAAAACCTTCCCGAGATTTAGCATTAATAAACCTATGCAACAAATTTGAATACTAAAACTTAAAAACTCAAGGAGATAGAGCAATTTAAAAATTTAAAAAATTTACCCCTAAATGACTATATCTCCCTTTCGGGGCAAAATACTCAAATACGTTTTTTTGTATTTTAATGCTTCACCTTTCTAAACTAAACCCATATCGATATCTTTACTGGTTTAAGAGATCTTGAAAAACTCTGACAACACATTTTGGGGCCCTTTCCCCCCTTTAGGGCTCGAATTCCAAAAAATCCCTTCTTAGCACACGCATAAATCGTTGAAAGAATATACACTCCAAATTTCATCTTTCTAGGTCAAGCGGTTTAGGCTGTGCGTTGATAGATGAAACATCGCCTTCTCTATACTATATTTAAGAGCCTAGATTAATTTGTAACAACGCTCAGAAAATGCTGCCGACAGGGAGCGCTGATGCCGTCTGTATATTTGAGGCAAATTTGAAATATAATTGTAATTGTAATTTGAAATGAAAGACTCCAATTGATTTTAAATTAAGAAACATTAAATATATTGATAAAATTATTCCTCCCCTCCCATTCTTTACGCACAGAAAAATAAATTAATCACATCTTATTTGATTTATATTTTATATATTATTTGTTTATTTTTTAATAATTTGCCACTTTTTTATGATTTTTCAAAAATATAAATTTTGTTATTCTTAGTTCGAAAATGAGGCGAGACTATGTTTTTTCGGGAGTTTACAAATATACATTTGGAGTGTGGTGTTTTAAGAGGAATAAAATTTTTGGACTGAGACGCAGCCCGCCAGGCACCAGCCTTCGGCACGCCCACGAAGCTCGTTTATATATATAATATTAAGATATACAAGATAATGCTCCTACACCTTAGAGCAGTTGATACAAAAGCACTTGTTAATAAATGTGTGTCGTGACGCTCAGTGGAAGTTTAACTTCTTATGTAGTCCTTAAGCGATACTATGTGTATATATGGAAGGGTAAATAGAAAAGAGGCGCATTGAAACACACCCATTTTCATATGTCATATTCTGTTATACTAGTATATAACAAACAGTACAGTTAATTTATATTTATGAAATTTATTTGCCGTCATCATATTAATTTGCATTGACGTTATTAATTTCGATGTTTACTCTATAAGGATTTCTTGTAAAAGAAAACGCCATGGTTTCGATTACTTTTTTTTTTTATAAAAATAATTTGAGCACTTTTTGAGATATGTCGAAAAAACAAAAACAAAAAACTTTTTGTGCACGATTCTACTTGGCCATACCCTGTATGGTGAAATAACATTAAAAACATTGTAATCAAAGGGGTTAGTTTAAGTTTATTTCTGTTCCAAGTCTTGAAGGAATGAAGTTTATCGCATTCATGAAAATTAAAAACAAGTATATTAATGACGATTTATTTTATTGACTAGCTTCTACCTTTTAAAAACCTTGTACCGGCACTTCCACATACTCTTAAATGTTACAGCTACTGCAAATCTAGGTGAAAGTTGTAACATCCAGTATGAGTTAATTCCATTGAGATTGAGACCCAAATTGCACACATTTAAGATCTTTGAATGTTTGACGTTGCTTAGCTACAGATATCTATGCAATTCGATTAATTTCAACATATTAAGATTGTAATAATAAAATTTTCAATCTGGACAATCATCTTAAGAAATAAGTTTTGTTACTATACTGTCAATAATTTCGCTATGTCTGTCTGTGACAGCCTTGTTACTCTTTTACGACTTCCTTCCCTATAACGATGAAATTTCATATATAGGTATGTGTATTCCAGGGGTCTCTTCCCTTTTGGCTTACATGGGCTACAATTGAAGAAAAAATGCCTCGGACCTCGGACAAAATATTATAATTCTATTGATATTTGTTATTCAAAAAAGATTGTTAATAATATAAAAATAAGAACTTTATTATTTTCTTAGCTCATAATGAGCTTCTAATTTTACTTTTCGTAACTTTTATACTTGAAAATAGCTTCTCGAATATGTAAATACATACCTACAACCTTTCAAAACGTGACATCAATTAGTATTTGTTTATATTTTTTCCTGGCTAGATAATTACTAATTAGGTAATCTGAAATTCTAATAAAGAGACACTATTCAATTTTTCTTTCAGATCGGTATCTAATTCTTGTTCTAGAACATTCAATTTGAAAGTTTGCAAGTAGAAAATTTATTTCTAATGGAAATGGAGTCGAAAATAGACCAAAATGATGATTATTTTTTCGGAAATCTTGAAATCTAGTTCCAGATTCAAAATTTAAAATGAGCACTTTTATTTTTCGAAAATTTCACAGTAGATTTTCAGATTTCTTATTTTAGAGAAAAAAAAATTATCAGGCCAAATTGTTGTGTGTTTTTCAGTATCTAAATATAAATCTCAATGTTTTAAGGAATTTTACTACTTTATATTGGGCCAAGGGTTGGACAGCCCTGGTTTTAATCGAATGGGATTAAAGAAGATATGAGGAATGATAATTTATTTTTTAAAAGGGTAACGGATATAATAATCCCTGACTATTCATTATCTATAGACATGTAAGAACTTGCAAAGATCTGACAAGTTTTAGTCCAGGAGAGAAATTATCAATTAATTGTGATTGTTCTAGATAATCCCGATTCCTTGTCTCCTTGTACTAGAATGATATAACTATAGACTTGGTTAGTGTCGTAGCATATAAATTACTGAAATAAAAATATTTTAGAAAATGAAAATATGAGAAGAAAAATTTGTAAATATTCGAAACTTCATAATTTTTTTATCTTCTATAATTGAGCTTATAATTTTGCTTTTAGTCAATTTTATTCTTGAAAAAACTTTACCTATTGTACAAATGTACATCGATATTTTGAAAAAGGGAATAAATATATTTCTACATATAAATCTCAATGTTTTAAGGAAGTTTATGATTTTATGTTGGGCCACACTCATTGCAGTGCTGGGTCGCATGCGGCCCGCGGGCCACGGGTTGGACTGCCCTGGTGTATGCTATTAATATTACGATATCACAGAGAAAAATGACTTAAAAGCCACCTCCCTCACTGCTGAAAAAAAATGAAAATTTAAAATTTAGTTACAATGGAGCTCATTCAAAGCCCCAAAGGTATACGCATTAGTATCTATATTCTCGTGTAACTTGGTTCGTAAATGGGGAGCAGAGAGCATTGACGTAATTCCAAGGGGAGAACATTCCGCCTACAAGCCGTGACGTCTTAAAAATTGCAGAAGGAAAATCGTGATAAAGAATTAATAATTACATGTAATAAAATTGGAAATTCACCCCTTCTCACATCTGGTGGCAGAAAGTTATCTGGGAAACAATTTCCATTATATTTAAGTAAAATCAAATATTAATCAAATAGATCAAAATTTGAGAATTATTTTATTAACCGACTTCAAAAAAAGGAGGAGGTTCTCTATTCGACTGAATTTTTTTTTTTTTGTGCCTATGTTACCTCATGTCTCCGCCAATTGTGAACCGATTTTAAAAAAAAATTGCATTGGGTTCGGTCTACCTTCCGATTGGTCCTATTTTTTTTCATAGGTATTAGACCTTTTTTGTTAGGTTTGCTCTTACCTAACTTCTTTGTTTATGAACAGATTTCGATGATTCTTTTTTGATTGGAAAAGGGGTATCTTAAGAATGGTGCCACATTAATTTGGTCAAGTTCTGATGATATGATCACTATTAATAACATCACTAAAAAGAGAAAAATAAAAATAATTTTTAAGAAAAAAATAAAACCGACTTCAAAAAAATTAAATGCAACAAATAAAATACACTAAAAGGTATAAAATAATTATTAACTTATTTAGTTACAACTAAACTACGAAATATTAACATGAAATTTCTTTTTTAAGTCGGTGCCAAAAATATACCTTTTATGAATCGCATTGGCACCGAGTTCAAAAAGTAATTTCATGTTAATATTTCGTAGTTTAGTTGTAACTAATACCTTTTAGTGTATTTTATTTTAAATTGAAAGTTTTTGCCGAGAGTAGCAGAATTTTTATATATTGAAGGAGACAATAAAAGAGTGTGTCTTCTGCTGGAATTATAAATTTTATTTATTTATAACGAGACTATAGTTTCGAGGGCTTTGCCCTCTTCATCAGTCTATTACAATGTATTCACAGGAATTAATTTATGAATGAAAGTTTAAAATCTTTCATGTGGTTAGGTTAAGAAAATATACAGTGTGGGTAAGTTCAGAATTGAAATTTGTACTTGTTTTATTATTTTGGCAATAGGTGGCTTTCGTGAAGTTTATATTTTAGCCGCTATTTTTAAAATAAAGCTTTCGGGAATTTCTATTTTTCGATTTAAGAATTTTTTTGGTGAATTATTGTATGATTTTAAAATTTCCAACGATTCGAAAATACTAATTTTTAAGGGATCTAATTCTGATCTAATTAATTTAATATATGATTCATCTGGCAAACAATGTTTCTCGGAGATTAAATGGTCTGCAAATGCACTATGCCCTGAACTCCCTTTAAAAACCCTTTTGTGTTCCGAAATGCGTGTGTTTAAATTTCGTTCTGTTTTTCCTATATAGGTCGAATCACATTCTCCACAAGTTATGGAATAGACACCTTTTTTGTCCATTTTTTGAATTTTGTCTTTCTTATTATTGCTAATATCAGATCCCAATGTTCTAGAGGATTTGAAAATAGTTTGATATCCTAAAGTTTTGAATTTTAATTTTAAAGTTTCCGAAATTTTTCAATAGTATGGGATTATTAATTTGGGTTTTGATTCTGGCTCGGACATTTGGGAATAGTATTTTATTTGTTGCATTTAATTTTTTTGAAGTCGGTTTTATTTTTTCTTAAAAATTATTTTTATTTAGTAACAAATTAATTTTTGAATTGATCAATTCCAGAGATTGATTCTCTTCTTGTTCGTAAATTCCTTTATTTCCCCAATATTCTACTATTTATTACAAGAAATAATTCTAAAAGTTCATTCAATTAAAAATTCGTAGATTTATTCTATCTCTTTTATTGTTTTCTCTCTATAAATTCTTATTCAAAATTTACACGTATATCTTTACCTCTTTGTATTGAAAACATTTATCAATATTGCTGTGCGTGCTGCATAGACGCCAGGCGAACCTTAATGAAAGCCTAGTAGATTTCTTGATAATAACTTGACATCTCTCAGTTGTTTATCATTTGACAACGTGAATTCTTAAGGTGAGGCCATTAATAATATATTAATATCTCAAGCGCATATCGAGGAGGAAGGCTTCAGAAAATTTTTTCGATGAGGAAGGGTTAGTTTTTGTTTTATTCTAAATTTTATAAAATATATTAATCTAAGAAAAAATTATTTATTGATTGTTTTATAATATTAAAAAATACAAATCTTTTAAAAAAGCAATCTTAAAAACGTTTAATATTGCAAAAATAAAATAAAAACATTTGGTGTGCTCGCCACACGACTTTCACATTATCATTTATTTGAAGTCATTGCGACACTACTAATTTACACCACCTTCCTTTATTTCGTTTTTTGTGATTTTCTCAAAAAACGGCTTGAACGATTTTTATAAAAATTAGTGTATTTACCAAGTGTCTTGAACTTGATATATACACTAATTTTTAAAAAATTGTTTGAGCCGTTTTTGAGAAAATCACAAAAATTGAAAAATCTTTCATTTAAATGTCAACTTCCGGTCTTCCGATTTTAATTGACTGAATTAATGCGCCACGCAGAGGGGGGGCAGCCCTTTACAAAAGAGAAAACAAATAATCATAAAACAAACTCCTCAAAAGCTTGCTCTACTCCTTCTAGCCTATATCGAGCTTGAGTTTCGAATTTCGTAGCTTTGAGACTTATGGTTGCGAAACGCAGGGGGGTATATACATACGTACATGCGCACTGACCAATGGATTTTTGGCCCCTTTTTGGCCCCTGTGGACCCCAATTTCTGGTTTGATGTCCTAAATCCAGGTTGCAACTATTAAGGCCATCGATTCCCCCCATCTAGAAGTTACAAAATGAAATTAACTTTTTTCATCTACAAGCTCTCAAAGAGTCAGGACCCAGATAGGGCATCGCAATATTTCCACATTATATTCTATGAATAGAAATGTGAAAGTAAAAAAATTACTTTTACTAAGATTTGAAAAACAACGCTGAAAATCTTAGTAAAAACAACTTTTTTTTCTTTTTTCTTTTTTGTCAATTAAAATTTTCATTAATAAAGGGAGAAATTCTCCCGGAAAGTTTGGATTTAAAATAAACGCTTTTAATATTGTTTATTAAAAGAATCGTATTTTTTTAATATATTAATATTATATAAAAATATTGCTAAACAAGTTATATTAAATAAAATTAAAAAAAAATTTATTGAATTTTCGTGAAATTGCCTTCAAATTTAATACCAGGAAGACAATTTCAGATGAGATTTGAGCTTTCATGATCCCTGGATAAGTCCCTGCATACTCTATATATTTTCAATTAATCGATTCGCTAGGGAGATAGGCTTCGAATGGAGTCTGAGGTATTTTCTTTAAATTGAATTAATTTTTAAAAATTTAATTCAATTTCAAATTATAGTGTGAGAGATCCCTAAAGTGGCATTTTCAGGTAATATTTGTATCTGTCGGCTTTTAGAAGTGAATTAGCTAAAAATTATGAAAAAATTTCATAAATTTGTTCATCAACGGAAAATAAGAACAAATTTGATGTTGTCTAAGCTCATTAGCGATCTCTTATTAAACTTTTACTAATATCACTTTTTTACTGTCACCTTATAAATTTTCGCATAAATTCAAAATACCAAGCAAGTTGCATATTCTACATTATTCTTTCTGGCAGCAACTGTTCAAACAGAGAAGCTCATGATTTTTTAAGGTTCTATCTGCCAACAAAGAAGAATCGTCCGTTTGCTTATAATTATAATTAGCTTAGAAATCGAATGCAGAGATAGGCAGTTTTCATTTCAAGGAACTGGCGATCATCCTCCCACTTAATAGTTGTCGAGTTGTTAGAAAACCCGCCCCATGTGGTTCGAAATACCGTATCATCAGATAATATAAACTACACCCTTTTTTCTGCTCAGCAGATAATTGATCGAAGCCGGAGGGTAGTTTTTTTAATATCGAAGCATCTGCAAGGCGATAGAAAGAAATAACGGGGGTTGTCTTCCGGGCGGCTGTGACGTGAGGCTCGTGCCCCAAGAGTCCCGTTATTCGGGGGTGCGTTGAGTCCTGTTACACCACCTTGAGCACAGATTGCGTCTTCACCTCCACCCCCACCTATTCATCCACCTTTCAAGGGTTAGCTGTATATCTCTAATGAAGAATGAAAGGGTCGTCGTGGCTGCCTGGAATTCATGGTCTTTGGGGTCATTGCCACCTTCCGTCACGCAGAGTCCTCCGATTCAGGCCCTCATATGCATTCGACAAACAAAATTATATCGATCCATCCCATATCACGGTCGTATTAACGACAAAGGCGTAATCAGGGGGTGGTGGAGAGAGAGAGTCCTTCCCTGAGTTCAGTTAGTACTGTAAACTAAAAAAAATATATTTTATAAGGATAAATCAATGCTTAGGTCTTCTGATTGATCCAGTGACCTAGGTATAGTTTTCGAGTTTTAAAATATCTCCGTTAAATACTTTGATACTAGCTAGTTATATAAAAGTAACGAATGATATACCAGTAAATAGGGCTATATTAAGTAGTCAGGAAAATGAAATGTTGCATATGCATATTGTTGTATCTGCTATTGTACTTATATTGATTCTCAGTTTATTCTATCAAATTACTTGTATCTGGTACACGAAGCATCTACCTAAGAGCATCGTTTAATAAATTAATATATAAGTTTCATTTCGCAGTGGAAGGGGTTGTACCCAAACCCTTGGGTTATTTATTAATTTTCTAGTGTGTTTAGTGCACACTATATGACTTTCATCTGTTCTCATATCAGTGGCGGACTAACTTCTTCTGCGGCTCAAAGCGACCATTAATTAATATCTAATTTATATTTTCATAATATTTTCTTTTTTTTCTTTACAGACGTTTATAACTTTTCTCCTAGATATATGATATTAATTAAAATAATAATCATGAAAGAATTTTTGAAATAAAGGGATACTTACAATTGGACAATTTGAATGACAATCTCGCTACAATATCTCGAGCGGATAACTAACAAATTTCATTTCTCTAACTTTTACCGTTTTTGAACTATCATGATCATAGAAGGTTAGCTGTAAATGGTCTTTTATTAAGTTCGGGAGAGCACAAAATGATTATTTCTGGTCAAAGCTCGAAATAGAATTTTACTTTCACTAATTCTATGTAAATAAATGTAAAAACACTAACATTACTTGACATTAAGGACTCAGCCACAACGGCTGAAAGAATCTTAAATTTAATTTAATTTAAAATATACTTCATCGGATCGTTGCTAGACTTATCCATAGTCATTTGAAATATTAATATGTTTGTTACTTTATTATTAATCAGATAAAAAGAATCTGGTCTTTTTGATTTTAAGACGATTCCTCCATCTTTTCATCACTAGCTACTATTAATGGTAAAAACATCCAAAATCAAATGCAACAAGGTTATCCTCCAGTATTAGATGAGAATCGATCATTATTTTTGATTTTTAGTCGATTTCTCTATGTCTTCAGTATTTGTTACCACTAATAGTCAAAACTTCCAAAATTTAAAGTAGAATCGTTATTGCTCAAGAATTATATGAGAATCAATGGCTATTATTAATTTTAAGTTGATTCTTCCAGCACTGGTTACCAATAATAATAAAACGTCAAAAATGCAATCTAGAATGATTATTATTCCTCAAGTATTAGATAAGAATCGATCGGTATTTTTCATTTCCATAAGATTCCTCTAGATTTTCAGCAGAGATAACGGATACGACAACAACGTTGTTGCTATGGCTACTTTGAAACTTAAAAAAAGAAACAGGATAAAGAAAATTGTTATGTTCTTATTTTGAATTCTTATACATACTGGATCATAAATATAGAAGATGATTATATTAGGAAAATAAATGTGAATTTATTTAATACTATAGTTTTTTAAATTATGAATATTCAATATTTTAATAGTATATTAATCTGTTTCTTTTTCTCATTGGGTTATAATCAGGTACCTTCTATGACAAGGATGTATTATTATAGTAAAAGCTTTTCTTGGTAATAAAACAAATTGTGGTTTCCCCAGAAGTTGCCTGAGCCCTAATTAAAACGCACAACACAGCCTGGTCAGCCAACAGGGGTTCCTTGATCTCCATTCCTTTTATTAAGTGGCTGCTGGAAAGACTTTTTCTTGCCGCATCAAAATTTGATAGAATCAAGATTCTTCTTTCTGAAATACTTAAACCCCCCTACCCCTCCCCCAATCATACTCTCCTGGGGAAGATACAGTTGCAATTTCGTCTCGAGTTTACTGATCTTGAAGTAATTTTTGGACACAGACTGATAAGTGAATTGAGTTGATATTGATGAGGCAGTCCAAAATTCAAAAAAGAAGATAATTTAAACTGTCTTTTTATTCATAATCCGACGTTTCGGAGGCTTATTCTATCACTCTTCAGGGTTTTGAAAAGTCAGTGAAGGAAATCCAATTTGATATTCCTCTCTCTCATTGGCAGTAACAATAATATATCGTATATTTCATTCTCAGCACAAGTCTGGGTACGCCACTGGGTTTATCCCCATGACTTCTAGAGACTTGGAACTCGTTTCCTATTCAAAATGAAACTCAAAAGCTAGTATTAATAAACTGCAATTGCACCTTTATATCAAGTTTTAACTTTATAGTTCAAGTGTTGACAACATATATTCAAATCACTAAAATTAAAGGATTATCCCCATGACTTCTAGAGAGCTGGAATTTGTTCCCTATCTCCTCTTTCCCGGCTGTTTCAAGAGTGAAGATGCACCGGTTGCCATCCGAATTTGAACAACATTTAGTTATGGTTTTAGAATTTTCCAAAATGAAACTCAAAAGTTAGTATTAATAAACTGCAATTGCACCTTTATATCAAGTTTTAACTTTTATAGTTCAATTGTTGACAACATTATATTCAAATCACTAAAATTTGCGCTAAGTAAACATAATTTTATAAAAGTTTTTACTTTTTTACTCATTTATTTTATTAAGTTTTTTTGGCTTTTGGGCCTTTCTATCCATAAGCCAATTTACGATACTATTATTTTTTTCTAATTTTGTCTTCTATTTAGGGATCAGATTTTAGCCGATTGCCTGAAGTCGGATTCGAACCCGTGTCCACTTGATTGGCAGGCTTGTACGCTATCCTCTCGGCCAACCCGAGCCCCTATTTTATTATATTAATTTAATTAAATTTTATTCTTCATTTATCTATATGCATTCAGGGTATTTTCTCTATGGTCTTTGACGATCAGCATTAATTTTCTTTTTAAGAAAATTCGACTAATTCCCTAAACAGAATATGTCTAATGTAATTTGGGATAAGTGCAATATTTTTGATGTTTTATGTAAAGTAGTATAAGTGTCCGGGGGTCGGAGGAGTAAATAATATTCTCATCTATGAATAAATTTTCTCTTCGAACGGTGAAGAAAAAATAATAAAAAAAATTATATATTTTTTTTAATGAAACTTTTGTTTTTAAAGTAATCAAGATGGAGGGGAATCCATTTGGGGATTATGAACTTTTTCTAGATCAACCCACGTTCGTTGAAAACTTTGTTTGGTTCTGAATTGACGGAGAAGAAAAACGCTGGAGGGGTAGGGGGAAGTAAAAAGTGCATTGCATCCTAGTGTGTATTTTTCCTCGCAAAGTGTTTTCGCGCCGAGCACTAATGAGATTCTTAATAAGAGTACAAGTTATCAGGCCACTCGAGTACATTGGCACACTTGAGACCAGGTCACACGCATCAACACAAAGCTCTGGCCTCCACTGCCTGACGCACCACAGCCAGCTAAGACCATCTTCCTTCCTTTCTTTCTTCCTTCCTGGTCCGCCACTACCCCATCGGATCGAAATAAAGAACAAAAAATGATCCACCCCAATATTATGAAAAAATAAAATTTGTTCAGCAAATTATAAATCAGTGTTTTTCAACCTTTTTCATGACACGATCCCCTTAGTATGAAAAACATTTTTGCGACCCCCTTAGTATGAAAAAAATTTCGCGACCCCCTACCCTCGGCTGTTTATAACCTGAATTTTATTATGTTACAAATATCAAATCAGCACAACATTTTTTTTATTTTTATAATTATTAGATATCGTCTAAATACACAATTAAGTACCTTTAACAGACATCGAGGGGTGAACTGCGACCTAAAATCGTATACACCTACTTCCACTTCCACTTTTATTTCCAAGTGGAAGACAATAGATTATCTAATGAATTCCAAAGTAATTCCAAAGACGGTGTACACCTAATTCTAATGGCGGTTCACCCCTCGACAAACATATTTTTCTTCGATTCGCCGACTGAGTCTTTTATTTGAGAAGTGGGGTCTGAGAAATTTTCTTAATAAAAATAGGGCATTCCAGGCCAAATCGGACTGTTTGAAATTTTTTTGATTTCCTTCATTTTTTGACTATATTTAGTATACCCATCAAAAAACTCTTCTTGTCAAATTTTGAAATTTTATTGATCATCGGTTTAAAAGATATCGAATTTCGGTTTTTCGATCATAAATTCTTCAAAAATGGTCCAATATCAAAATTTTTTTTGAAATTTTTGTTTTTTACATACTTTTTAGAAAAATTTGGTAACGCACAGACTAACTAACAGACATTTTGACAAAACAATTATTATCTCGAAAAATATAATTTTTTCTATGTTCTCTTATTATTTTTTAAGAAAAAAATAAAACCGACTTCAAAAATTAAATGCAACAAATAAAATACACTAAAAGGTATAAAATAATTATTAACTTATTTAGTTACAACTAAACTACGAAATATTAACATGAAATTACTTTTTGAAGTTGGTGTCAAACATATACCTTTTATGAATCGCACTCGACGGATCTTACTTAGTACGTTTGGCGGGTACGCTTGCTTATAGGTATAGTTTGTTTGGCACCGACTACAAAAAGTAATTTCATGTTAATATTTCGTAGTTTAGTTGTAACTAAATAAGTTAATAATTATTTTATACCTTTTGGTGTATTTTATTTGTTGCATTTAATTTTTTAAAGTCGGTTTTATTTTTTTCTTAAAAATTAATTTTATTTTTCTATTTTTAGTGATGTTATAAATACTGATCATATCATCAGAACTTGACCAAATTAATATGACACCATCCCTAAGACACCCCCTTTCGAATAAAAAAAGAATCATCGAAATCGGTTCATAAACAAAGAAGTTAAGCATGAACAAACCTAACAAAAAAGGTCTAATACCTATGACCATTCGGAAGGTAGACTGAACCCGATGCAAATTTTTTTTCAAAATCGGTTCACAATTGGCGGAGATATGAGGTAACATAGGAACAAAAAAAATTCAGTCGAATAGAGAACCTCCTCCTTTTTTGAAGTCGGTTAAAAAATAAATTGGCAATTTCTGATGTGGCCATCCACTTGACTTGACCATACACTTCTGGTTGAGTTTGGTACAAGGGCCTAGATTTCCATTTTTTGCCACCCCCCCCCCCCCCCCCCCCCATTTTGGGCAATTAGTTTTTGTATTTTTGGTCTTCTGGTAGCCCACTAATTATGTATACACAATTTGGTTGAGTTTGCTCAAATGGCCTAGATTTTTATTTTTTGACTCCAGAAAGAAAATATTTTCGTTATTATAGGTTCATTTTATAGTATATTTCATTTTTCTTGTTTTTTTAGTTTGAAAATATTATAATTTTAAATTTTGACCTCCCTCCCCACCCTTAATTTTGGGCTGATATGGACTAAAATCTAATCAGCTCTTAATCTCAATGCACCAAAACTGAAAAATTTGGTTTTGATATTCCCATTAGTTTTTGAGCTATCTCGTCCACAAAATTTGGTAACGCACAGACTAATATACTAACTAACAGAATAACAGACTAACAGACATTTTGACAAAACAGTTATTATCTCGAAAAATATAATTTTTTTCGATGTTCACTTATTATATATTTTTTCTAGAACGAAATGCCATGGTTTCACCCAATTTATTTTATCAAAATAGTTTCAGCCGTTTTTGAGATATTTCGAATAAAAGAATCAAAAAAAAACACTTTTTTCATGCACGATTACAATACTTGACCATACTCCTGTATGAACAAGTAATAATAATAATAATAATGATAGATTAATTATTTGTGGTATATTCGGAGAATGAATTTTCTCTTAGTATATACTATTCTATCTTTTCTATTAATTTTATTAGTCCCGGTTGGAAATTCAGAGCTTTATCTAGGTATATTTGCAGGAACTTCGAAAGCGAGCCTTGTTCTTTTGACAAAAAAATTTGTACCTTCATAGAAAAAAAAATAATTTTTAAGAAAAAAATAAAAACCGACTTCAAAAAATTAAATGCAACAAATAAAATACACTAAAAGGTATAAAATAATTATTATCTTATTTAGTTACAACTAAACGACGAAATATTAACATGAAATTACTTTTTGAAGTCGGTGCCAAACATATACATTTTATGAATCGCACTCGATGGATCTTATTTAGTACCTTTGGGGGTATGCTCACTTATAGGTATAGTTTGTTTGGTACCGACATCAAAAAGTAATGTCATGTTAATATTTCGTCGTTTAGTTGTAACTAAATAAGATAATAATTATTTTATACCTTTTAGTGTATTTTATTTGTTGCATTTAATTTTTTGAAGTCGGTTTTTATTTTTTTCTTAAAAATTATTTTTATTTTTCTCTTTTTAGTGATGTCATTAATAGTGATCATATCATCAGAACTTGACCAAATTAATATGACACGATCCCTAAGACACCCCCCTTTCGGATAAAAAAGAACCATCGAAATCGGTTCATAAACAAAGAAGTTAGGTCTAAACAAAACTAATAAAAAAGGTCTAATACCTATGAAAAAAATACGAAAAAAAAATGGGACCAATCGGAAGCTAGACTGGACCCAATGCAAAAAAAAATTTTCAAAATCGGTTGAGAATTGGCGGAGATATGAGGTAACATAGGCACTTCTTTGAAGTCGGTTAATAAAAAAATTTTTAAGAAAAAAATAAAAACCGACTTCAAAAAATTAAGTGCAACAAAATAAAAATACACTAAAAGGTATAAAATAATTATTATCTTATTTAGTTACAACTAAAACGACGAAATATTAACACGAAATTACTTTTTAAAGTCGGTGCCAAACAAACTATACCTATAAGCGAGCGTACCTGCCAAACGTACTAAGTAAGATCCGTCGAGTGCGATTCATAAAAGGTATATGTTTGGCACCAACTTCAAAAAGTAATTTCGTGTTAATATTTCGTCGTTTAGTTGTAACTAAATAAGATAATAATTATTTTATACCTTTTAGTGTATTTTTATATTTGTTGCACTTAATTTTTTGAAGTCGGTTTTTATTTTTTTCTTAAAAATTTTTATTTTTCTTTTTAGTGATGTTATTAATAGTGATTATATCATCAGAACTTGACCAAATTAATATGACACCATCCCTAAGACACCCCCTTTCGGATAAAAAAAGAACCATCGAAATCGGTTCATAAACAAAGAGGTTAGGTCTAAACAAACCTAAACAAACCTAATAAAAAAGGTCTAATACCTATGAAAAAATCGAAAAAAAATGGGACCAATCGGAAGCTAGACTGGACCCAATGCAAAAAAAATTTTCAAAATCGGTTGACAATTGGCGGAGATATGAGGTAACATAGGCACAAAAAAAAAAAAAAAAAAAAAAAAATTCAATCGAATAGAGAACCTCCTCCTTTTTTGAAGTCGGTTAATTAAACTAAAATAAGCCCAAAGCTCAGTCAGCATAGAACTAGCTTTTAGCTTAGCACATTTTTAAATTAAAAATTCTTTAACAACCTTAAATCATTAATATTCGAAAATAGAGTTAGAAGTTAAATAATGTTTTTATGTGTCTTTAGAACATAGTATGGAGTATGGAGTCACCATAATTTTACATTTCAATTAAGGTAGTTGTTTCGCGACAATAACTAGCAAAAAGTTAATGCTAGAGCAGGCAGAACAGGCATATAAGATCTATAGTATCATGAGCCCATCACTTTTTTGGCTGTTTATGTACCAATTTTTATGATTAGTGATGAGAGAAAGAGTTACACCAAAAAGGTGCAACCCCTAAAGGCCTGGGTTGGCCCCTCCATCGTGAAAAAGAAGAAGAAAGATTTTATGGGTTGGGCGGAGGTCGAAGGTATCTGTGGATACGGGTCTTAAATAGCTGAAGGTTATAAGTCGCGGGAAAGACGGTGGCAGGGAGCGAGTTCCAGTCTCTGGAGGTCATAGGGATAAAAGAGTTGGCGAAAGCGCTTGTTCGACTTTTATCCAATTTGACAGCGAAGGGGTGCTGAGCGTTTGAAAACCGCGTGTTTCTCGTAAAGAGGGCATTAGGGGGGATAAGTGATTTCAGCTCGACTGAACAGACACCGTGATAGTATCTGTAGTACAGGGAAAGGGCAGAAACGGTTCTTCGGTGAGCCAGGGAGTCGAGTGAGTTGGTTAGAGCCGGGTCTCCTATTAGTTTATAGCCAATCCCGTGCTCGTTTGGCAAATTTGGCACCATTGTAAGAGATTGAATATTTTTATATTAAAATGACAGATTAACACATTTTAAATTTCTATAAAAATCGTTTTGTTATTTTTTAATACATGTAATCAACGCCTACGTTACACCTTATGAAAATTATAAATTTTGAAAAAATCTAGCGCATGCATCTTTTCCTGGTTAAATAAATGCGCTGTTGCCAAATTGTTTTTAGTCTAAATTTTTTTATACATTTTCATTATTTATTCCTTATTATCTCAGAAACTGTGTTGTAACTATGAATCAAATTTTCTTAAAATATGTATTAGTTATTGTTTAATGTTGGTTTAGTTTTTTTATAAAAATAGCAAGAAGGGTTTCTTAATTATAATTAAATATGTATGTAAATTTCCCGATATCCCGTATAGTGCAATGTTAAAGAGCCTGAAAAACTCGATTTTTGAAATTTAATATCTCCGGAACTGTATTGTTCATAAATTTCGTTTTGTCACCAATCGATGCACGAAGTATTTAAATAATAATCTCTCTAAATTTCAAAAAAAATTCCAAGAAAACGCATTTGGCGGAACAAGTACCTTAACACCAATCATCAAATTCTAAATTTAACTTCCACCTCTGTTAAATTAAAATAAGCAAATTGGGCGTTAAATCGACTTTGGAACTATAAAAAATTTGATTGAAAAATTATGCAATCAATTTTCAAATAGTATTTGTAAAAAAAGATAATTTAAGTCTTAATAGTAGTAAACAAATCTCGTAGTTTGTCCCACTTCTTTTCTCTCTTATTCTTTAATTCGTGTGTTTGGGAGAGGAGAAAATAATTTATTATGAATAAAGAGGCAAGAGGGTGAATTAAAAAAATAAATAATCATTTTTGACAAAACAGTAAAAAACCCTAAAATTATTGTATTTTCTTAAATTCTACCAAATTAACAGACATATCGAACTCTTTATAGTATTTATTAATATTGATAAATAAGCTGACATGTTCAGATGTGGCCATACACTTGACTTTATCATACAACCTGGCCCCTAAAATTATTTATAATCATGTAAGTTTTTGCATTTTTATACTTCTGGGGTCCCACTGATTATTTATACAAAATTTGGTTGGGTTTGGTAAATGGGCAAGATTTTCATTTTTTGATCCCCCCCCCCCCCCATTTTGGGCGGTTAGTTTTTTCATTTTTAGACTTCTGGGGTCCCACTGATTATGTAGACAAAATTTGGTTGAGTTTGGTAAATGGACAAGATTTTCATTTTTTGACCCCCCCCCACCCCCCTTTTTATATGGTAAAATAAAAATTCAGATTGAGAATTTCCCCCAGTGCTTTTCGATCGCCTCTGCCTTGAGCCAAAATTTAAACGTATAAACTTTGTTTAGTATTTAAATAATGTCATTTATATATTTATATAAATCAATATATAAATGACATTATATATTTAGTAGAAAACAATCTTTAATTTTTTCTCTATTTATTAATTTATATTGACTTTTGATTAATTCCTATTTTTTCACTGTCATTTCACTATTGATTTCAGATTGGTAATAGAGTTGCATTGTTTATGATTCAATGTATTATTTATTTTGAAAAATTTAAATTTCTGTTGATTCTGGTCTAAATATTTGGAAAGTAAAAGAATCATTTATTTCTTCAGTCATTCTTTTCCTTTCAGTTATATGAATAGAAATTAATTTCGAGAGGGAAGTTGATATAGAGAAATAAATTACTCTCGAATAGGTAGTAAAACTTGAAAAGTTCGAGTTGATCTTTGAAGCCTGAAAGGAAATCGCGAATCAAAGATGAGAACTATATTAATCTAGATGGAAAAGAATCATAACAAGGAAAACAAATTACTCATTGATAGAATACTAGTAATGTATGACCAGAATAATAATAATCGCATATAAACGTTTGGGATAGAACCTATACTTTTTTAATATCTCTCTTTAACTTCAATTATTATATATATGTTAAGCCCAAAGAATGAAAACGCCCATTGAAGGAAAAAATGTCCAAAACGCCGTATTCGTTTTATGGCTCTTATAAAAATAGCCAGAACGCGTTATGTGCTTAACTCAAAAAAAGATCACAAAACGAAATATACGTTGTGGCTCTCATGATATTTGACCACTACGTGTTGAGGTTATTAAGAAAAGCCACAAAGCGTTCTGAACGTTAGCTGATGCAACCACGCACAATACGATGGACAGGTTGTAACTTGTCAACGGGATAATTTTATTATCAACTTTATTTATAACAAACTTATATAAGATAATGATTAAAGATAAAGAAACTATAATGAGAAATATTATGTTTTATTTTCGTAACATCACCTCATTATTAGTTAACATCCAGAAGATGATTAATAAATATTTTTTACATTGTTCGGGTGGGCGAGGGTCCACCTCCCTTCCTTTCCCCTCCGAAGGCCATCTCTCCTTCGACTTGGGCGGCTCCGCTACTAGTCGGCTGGCCGCTGGAGGAGGCCTCACGCGTCTATATAAGTAATGTTCTGCTTGGGGATGGCTGGTCGGGATTTGGGACGGGAACTCTACTTTGATCCATTGATGTATTTACGATTAGGGCCCATGAGGTTTTCGTTCTTTGTGTCTAACATATAGGTATAATAAATATAAAATAAATATGTCTTTTAATATGTGGCCCTATACTGTATGTAAACATTTCGATATACAATACCACAAAATTGATATGTCTTTAAATTTCTAAATTCATTTTTCATTAAATAATTATGTGGCTATTCAGAAGCTTCCAGAATTTTAGAAAAATAATATTTATTTTCCAAATTCAAACAACTCACATACTTTTAATTAAAATTATAAAGATAATCTTGTTAAATATTCTGAATAGATTGACTGTTATTTCTTGAACTATCGTGATATACCTAACCGTTATAGTACCTACCAATATTTCACAAATTTTATTGACTAGAATTATCTCCACATTTCAAAAATTTCTAAACGATGGATACAATATATATGATATATATTTGTATTCTCAATTGTTTTGAGAAAAAAGTAAATTTCAACCCCCGAACACTTAATGCTTGAACGCAAAAAGAAAATTTCGACTGGTGGTAGGAGTGACTTTTGCGTTCTTATTTTAAAAATATTTTAGAGAAATAACACATTATTTTATTTGGTTTGCTTGTTGCAGATGCAGGGTTGGTGTCAAGTAATCGAATTTCTGTTTCAAACCAGAGGCAGACATGGGAGCGTCCAAGGAGGCAGAAATTCTTGAAGTCTCTCCTGTCAAGACAAATCCGGTTTTGGCTGAGTGAGTCTTTCTAAAAAAAATTTAATTATGTTTTCTATATTTATATTTATTCAGAATTAAAAAAAGAATGCATTCCATTTCTGAAAATAATAGTCAGACTGAAAATAGAATTTTAGCTTTGATTTTGGATACATAGATAACTCAATTTTCATTTTAATTTTTATAAAGGAACTGGATTTTTAGTTGACTGTTCTAGAATGTCCGTAGTTTTTAAATTATACCTATGTTTATGTATTTTAGAGTCTTATATTACGTCTCTTTGAAAATCATCACATTTCTACAACTTTTATATTTATTTATTTAAAATATATATATAACTACTACAACTACAAACTTATACTGGAGAATGGAAATTTACTCTTTCATTTTGTAGCAATGATCAAAATATTCATAAATATTTATATTTACATAGATGTATTTATTGCATCTTATATAAACTAAATTCTTTATTTATGATAATTTTATGAACTTAAATTTGATATAAATATAACATTAAAACAATATATTCGAGTATTTAATAATATATTAGAATAATAAAAGTACATATATAGATTTAGATAAATAAACAGATCTTAATATAAAATACAAGCATCTTGGTTGTTGACCTTCCGTGCATAGTCTCTGTTTTTATTGTCAATATTTATTCTGCTAGTGTCCGTTTATGGGCAATATTCTTTTTATTTATTTTTTTTATTTTATAACTAATGACCCTACAAAGAAATTCTTAATTTTATACTTGAAACTTGAAATAAGTTTGATTCGCATATACCGAGAGTACGATCTATACCTAATAAATAAATTTATCTATATATCTATCATAGATATTATTAATTAAACTCTAGTGTGATTTATCTGTTGTTGGAATATCTTATCGTATAATAGGAGAGTCTTAAACAACTGAGACCTTTAACAGTTGATAAAAGTCTTACACAAAGTCCCCTCACACCATCATTATAAAGATAATTGAAATAAATAAAAATTAGTTTCACTCTACTTAATGAAATCCTACATCTCAGAATAAATAGTTTTTTTTTTATTTATTTCTGATTCATCGAAAAATTCTTCCCTTCCCAAAATCATGGTCCGATTCAAATTTAAATACGATTTTTAATTCTGTAAAAATGAATATATATATATATATAATTTTTAAATTTTAAGCCGATATTATATTTAGTTGTCTTTGAATTATAATGCTTTGACAGACGAATAGATTTTG
Source organism: Forficula auricularia (assembly GCA_024734495.1). Lineage (NCBI taxonomy): Eukaryota > Metazoa > Arthropoda > Insecta > Dermaptera > Forficulidae > Forficula > Forficula auricularia. Next base: position 525,498 of record JALMQS010000101.1, on the reverse strand, counting down.
TAGTGATACCTTTAAATTAAAAAAAAAAATACCTAATATGGTCCCGTTTTACCTACGTAAGGAATCGGGAAAATCACAATATTTTGACTCAATAATTTAGCCAAAAATATAAAATATTTATTAAGTGGATATTTATGAGGCAGTCCAAAAAAGAAGATAATTTATACTATCTTTTTATTTTTATTCAAAAACCGACGTTTCGGAGGCTATTCCCTCCTTCTTCAGGGTCTGTTATTAATTAAAATGGGATTTGTCCATCATTACAAAACAAGATCATCACAATTTTTTTTTTTATAAATACAATTAATATATCACTATCATATACAATTTTTTAATCAAAAATATTCTACTCACTTTGAAAATTCAGTGAAGGAAATCCAATGCGACATTCTCCTCTGTCTCCTCTTTCAGTATGCAGTAACAATAATATATTGTATTTCATTCTCAGCAGAATTATAATGTAGTAATGATTTGCAAATTTTGATATAAATATATATACCTAATTAGCCAAATCCCCTCCCAGATAAAACCTGCACCTAGCGGCTGTGTGCATAATTATTTAATTTATACAGTACAACAATTTGTATTATGTTTTAATTACACTTTATACATATATATATATATATACAAACTTCTTATAAACTATTCATTTATTTATTCCACTTTATTATTATTTTTTTTCCCATCATAAATCTTAAAAAGGTTTGTCAAGTCTTTAAAATAAAATTACAAATTTACTATTTACAATTATTTACATATTATCTATTTACATTATTATATTTTAACTATACAAGTTTTAGATCACCAATTATGCCGTCCCAACAAATAGCCTCCTAAACGTCGGTTTTTGAATAAAAATAAAAAGATAATATAAATGATCTTCTTTTTTGGACTGCCTCATCAATAACTTATCAGTCCGACTCCAAAAATTACTCCATATTGAATAAAATATTTTTTTTCCTGAGGGATAAATTTTTGCTAAAAAATAAAGCATATGAAAAAGGTGCAAGTTAAAAGGTCGCGTCTCCGGTACAAGAAAAAGAAAGAAGGCAGAATGGACAAAGGGAGGAAATGATTGGGAATGATCGAGTCGATTTTTAACTGGAAGATGACTCCGCTTAGCCGGTAAAAAAATACTCTTCCTTTGACCCTGAAGAGGCGAAGTACCGTTAAAAAGGGCTCCTCGGATACCTTCACGCCGGCGGGCTTGCTCTTCTACTCATCTCTTCCCGGTAACGTCTCTTTCGGCCCTACACCAATCTGATGGTTTTCAAGGTCCAAAGGACAAAACAGAGGTCCAGGTCGTTAAACTATTATTATTATTATTATTAGATATATGATAATTATATAGAGTTAGAATGGAAATTTTTCGGTTTCAACAAAACATATGGAGGAAAAAAACTTTATTTAAATTTTTTTTTTTTTTTAATGATATTGATGTGAGAAGGAGATACACCAGAAGGTGGATCCCCTAAAGGCCTGTATGGGCTGGCCCCTCCATCGTGAAAAGAACAGAGCAGAAGGAAAAAGAAGCCGGGATCACGAGCCAATCTCAGAAACTTAGATACAATTCAATATCCAATTTACTAAGGTTTTAGGGGCTTCGAGCAGTGGTAAATTCTCCGCGCGATAAATTCGGTTAAATTTATCTCCCACATAATCAATTAACTAATTTTTGTACAATAAAAAAATTATTAAGTTTATTGATGACCATAAACATCCGAATATAATGTAAGAACCCATTGGAAATTTAGTTCTTGTGTTTCATTTTATGGTAAAACAGTTTAATTGAAAATCGAAAAATAAAAAAAATGAAATTTTAATTTATATTACATTATTTATAGTCAGGTTTTTTTAAGATTCTGTACAAATGAAAAAGAAAACAACCTTTTTACTTGATACATGTTTGTCTGTCCTGTAATCGGGTATTGTAGATAGCAAACTTCATGGTTCGAAAGTTTTCTTACAAATCTTAGCATAAAGTTATGGTTAATGGAACATCCACATATCTTCTTCCATAAATGTCAGACTTCTCCAAGGCTCAGTAATCTCCCCCACGCTCTTCCTAATATAATTATAAACAACCTAATTATTCAAACTTCAAATCCCACTCACTGATATGCCGACGAAAGCACTCTTCATGAAACAATGCCACTTCTTCAATAATTCTCGACCTGAACAATTTAGAAAAATGGTAATCTCAAAATTAATTTAGTTAGCTTTAATGCAAACAAGACTCAATGTTGTCTAATTAATAGGCGCGAAAAATAATTTCTCTGACATCCTCTTTGGTTTAAATCGAGTGGTGATCCACGATTGGAAGTAGGTGTACACCTCTTTGGAAGTATTTTGGAAGTACTTGGAAATATTTGGAAGTACCTGGAAATTTTTGGAAGTACTTGGGATTATTTGGAAATATTTTGGAAATATTTGGAAGTACAAGTGAAAGTAGGTGTACATCATATTAGGTCGCGGTTCACCCCTCGGTTTAAATACTCTGAAAATCTGTTCGAGCTATCCTTGTTGGGCATCTATTTAGCATCTGCCCTCTCTTGGAATGACAACATTTTCTTTGTGGTTAAATCTGCAGTATGTAAAATTAGTTTCTTGTTCAGGTCCAGGCGAAAATTTGACGAATAGATCCATTCTCTGCTTATGAGTGACAAATAAGAACCGTTTTTATATCTGAAACTCAATTATTTTGAGAGTTACATTCGTTCTCTTCTTGCCTTTATAAAAATATTTAGTGAATAAAGAACATCTTATTGTATAATGTATATACGGGAAAGTATATTTAGCAAAATTTGTTTTATTCGGTCGAAAACAATAGTAAAAATGAACTTAGAAATATTTTTCTCATTTAAAATAAAATATTAAATTTTACTTATTTTTAAGGAATTTTTTTCAAAGTACAAGTCCAAGCTTATGAAATTATTTACATAAACGTAACAGCCAGTTTCACAAAGGACAAATTATATAAAGCCATATAAAACATGTATTTTACACATTTATTTCTATTTCGTGCATCCACTCTATATGCTGATAGGTTTAGGTATAACATATATTATATATCTATAGCAATCACTAAAAAACAATATTATAAAATGGAGACATTACGAAACCGAAATAGATAATAAATAATTTTATTAGTAACAAATTTCTTATAAATTCTTTATCTAAATAAAACTCCTTAAAAAAATCTAAATTCATATTATATCGACTACTTGATTTTGAAAATTATAAGACAGCTTAAAAATTTGTTTATCATTTAAGGTGGTTCTTTCAACAAATGCAAAAATTCAAGATGTCTTCGAAACTTGGAATATAAGTTATTAAAAGCATAATAAACACACTTAAAATTTGAAGACGATTTACCACACTAAACAAGAAATAATTGCAATTAAAAATGAAATTTTTGACATATAGTAGATTGAGAAAGGGTGGGAAAATGATCATTATTTTATTTTTTTCATTGAAGAACTTTCACCATCATGATGACAAACTAATATTTGTTAGAATAATATTTTCGGAGTAACTTAAAAAAATAATTGAAATTATTTACCTCCTAGTTTTGATAAAAAAAAAGAAAAAAATATATTTGGGCGACTATTTTTAGTGGAGGGGATATAATATCATTGGCTTGGAAACGACCTATTCATAAAGAGAATATAGTGGTGTAAAACGTACATTCACCTTAAATAAACATAACCTAAAATTTTAGCATCGTTCATATTTATAGAGTGGTTTCGAGGCCAAAACTTTTTGTGTGGATTGTCGCGAAAGAACTACCTTAATACATCAGTCTTGCTACTGTATAGAAAAAGAAAGCGAAGAGGGAGTCGTGTCTTGTCCACACTTTTCTTATAAGTATACTAAAAGTAAATTAGAAAGTGCAAATTAAGGAAATATTTACTTATGTGATACTAGATAAACTTTAGTAGTTTTTCAACAAATTAGTGTAATTTATAAATAACGATTCTAAGATTTCTAGAGATACTGGAAAATTCCCGTTCTATAAAAGATATAAGAACCAAAGAACTAATTGGGAAGGTTGAGAAGTGAATCACATATTATATGAAAATCGATTACTGTTTTGATTTTATCTCTTTAAAAGGAAAAGGAAAAAGGGCGAATGCGTTTCTAAGATAGGCTAAAGTGCAGAGAGAATCTTGTTTTCTATTTTAGATACGTAGGTATTGGGTGTCCCATGATGGAATTCTGCTTTTGATTTTATTTGTCGTCTGATGTTTTGTTGATGCGTGGGAGGAAAGATTCTCTTCCTGGTCGAATGCAACTCGTGTTCCCTTTCATTTCGGCTTTAAGCCAAGGGCACTCAAAAACACTTCGAAATCCTTTTCAGATAAACCTAACAGTATATTTTTGAATGAAGTCTTTAGAATTGAACTTCCTGGATCTGTTTTCGTGAAAAATAATGATTCAGGTCTAACACTACTACTCATCCCGTCTATTATGTAAATATAATCTTCATAAGTAGTTTTTACTCATACAATTAATTAAATCTTCATATTAGTTGATACAATTTAATGGCTTTATATGTACATAATTAGGTATTGGAGAGGGATTCAGCCAATGGGTAGCCTCTGCTGAATAAAAACTCCTACCTGCGGAAAACGTTTCGACTTTAATTCAATAATGCCATCAACAGTTCCTAAGAGCTGAAAAAAGCGATAGAGCACACATGTAAAAAATACAATAAAATTTTTACAACAATTCAAAGTTGTTAATTATAAAATTATATCTCACAGTATTAGCGACACAATTATAATAATTTTATAAATAAATTGTACGCAGGCAGAGTTGTTATGGATTTTATCATAATATACAAAATTATATGAAATACAAAATGGTACATAAATCTTGGTGTGCTCTACACTAGATACTTCATATTAGTTCTAGACAGGGGAGTCCTTAGAAAAATTTTCAGGGTGGAGGGGAGCAAAGCTTGGAGACAAATAAGTAATTATCTTATTAAATCATAATACTAAATATTTAATTTTTGGAGTTTTTTTACAAGTAGAATATACTAATACCAGAAGTGATTAAATACAAAAACACATACGGTACATTAAACATAGTTTAGTGAGGCCAGAAATCAGGGCTGTTATATAATTTTGATTCGATCCCAGGGGGGGGGCAGGTGAACCCTCTGCCTCTCCCCCTCCATGGTTCTAGACACAGTGATCAAAATATCAATTAGTATTCTAATTTTACTTTTTTCGAACAACGAATTCAATAAATTTGCCTTATTCATATAACGTGTTACGTTTTCTCAGATCAATTTTTATTTCTATTAGAATACAATAAATTGGAGGAAAAATTAAACTATTTCCCAAATTGAAACATTCTCTAAAAATTCGGTGAATTGACAATTTTTAAACTAATAGGTCCCAATTTAATTTATAAATTGAACCCTAAAAAACATTTTATAGTAATATCCAAAAATGACATTTTTAAAATATCGATAATTCTTTAAAAGTGTTATTAAGTAAACGACGAGAATGTGTGATTTCATAATCTCAATCAGTTATTAATCCCAACATGATTCAACTAAATTTTTGTTTTACTATTTTTAGTAGTTTTTGAAGTAGAAAACGCACTCAAAATATCAAACCACTCACAAAGCATACGAACTCTCTCACAAACTCATTCATAGAGAAATATACAAACTAGTAGACAAAAATAACCACTCAAACAAGTGAAATGTCTCGAATTTCATAAAAGCTCAACTTTATCAATGGCATGACTTTTGAAATTCAAAACACTCACTGCAAACTGCAACCAGCGCCAGAAGATTGAAAGCTTAATTAAAAGGAAAACAAAAAGTAAACATCAACGATTTAATTGGACATGTTGACACGTTGAAAGGAGCCTGAGCGAATCCGGAACTGAGGTTCTATTTCCGAAAAGAACGATGTTTCTTTCAAAACACACTTAAGCATATTCATTTACGTCTACATATGATACTGTCTTTTTTTAAATAATAAGCTGACGTGTTCTGATGTGGCCATCCACTTGACTTTACCATACAACCTGGCCCCTCACTTATATTTAATATTTAATAAAATTATTTATAATCATGTAGGGGGTGGGTTAGTTTTTGCATTTTTAGACTCCTGGGGGTCCACTGATTATGTATACAAAATTTGGTTGAGTTTGCTCAAATAGCCTAGATTTTTAATTTTTAACCCCCCTCCACCCCCCTTAATTTTGGGTCGATATGCACCAAAATCTAATCAGCTCTTAATCTCAATGGACCAAAACTACGTGTGAAATTTGGTTTCGATATTCACACTAGTTTTTGAGCTAGCTCGTCCACAGAAATTTGGTAACGCACAGACTAACTAACTAGCTAACCAGACAGATTAACAGACATTTTGACAAAACAATTATTGTCTCGAAAAATATAATTTTTTCGATGTTCACTTATTATAACTTTTTTGTAGAGCTAAATGCCATGGTTTCGCTCAATTTTTTTAATCGAAATAGTTTCAGCCGTTTTTGAGATATTTCGAAAAAAAGAAGGAAAAACCACTTTTTCATGCACTATTACAATACTTGACCATAAAGTGTTAAAAATAATTAATATCTCTCAAAATATAGGTATAATTTTTTTATTAAGATTTTTTTCTATCTATTAACTCCATGATTTTAGTTGGAATTATTTTTTAGATGTATCAAAATATGAAACAAAAGTGATAATAGTTAAATTGAAAGTTTTTTGTGCTGAGGTAGCAGAATTTTTATATATTGAAGTTAGACAATAAAAGAGTGTGTCTTTTGCTGAAATTATAAATTTTATTTATTTGTAACGACTAATAAATATATAATTAAATAAAAATAAAATTTAAAATTTCAGCAGAAGAAAATTTTTATTATCTCCTTCTGTGCTAATTGTTGTTTCCACAATTTCAATACTTCTTCATATGATCTATGGATAAATAAACAATCATACAAAAGTTGAATTTTATTTTCATATCAATCAAACCATCATTCAAAATATTTAGATAGATATAAGCTAAATTTTAACCTCTAGAGCACATATGCCTTTTTCACAAACACAATATCGCGAGGTGAGACCGCTGTAGGCCCACTATATGTGTAATTGGTTTATAACACATTTTTCACGAATAATTATATTCATTTTTTTCTATTAATTTATATCAGGATTTATAAAAAAATAAATAATATATCAATACTTTTACTGTTTTTACTGTTTTAATACACAGAAAACCCTCAAATTAGAGAGTCTCAGTCTTATGACTTTGTAAGATAGAATGGTTCCAAGAAAAAAATTAGGATACCTACATATAAATTTTTTTTTAGAAAAATCCTTTAAAAATCCTTTATCTATCTATCTATCTCCTCTTATTAAACCAGCAAAAATTGTACATTTGTACGTTTTTCTTAATTTGAAAACGGCTCTACCGATTTTGATGAAACAAACTCTATTAACAAGTTTTGAGGATGAGAAAGATCTGGTTAGGTCTCCGCCTCATCAAAATTCATCTTAATTAAAGTAATTATTAATAGATGAAAATGTCAAATAAAAAGTTTGTTTACATTTTTTTACAATTATCTTTTATTTAATTTTAAAACCCACTATTACTATATAATATTATATACTAGAATTTGCCAATTTAATTGATTTAAAAACTTGAAAATGGGGAAATCGGAATGGGATTGAAAAGCATCCAATCGACTTGATTGGGGAATAATGGAATTGAAATAATTATCGGAAAAGAGGTTTTTTTATCTAATTAGATTTTCCCTCTTATTAAAAACAAGGACTAAAGATGAATAAGGACTCTCGATGGTGGAGAAGTAATCTCCGGAATCGAAGCAAAAATACAATGTATACATTAATTAATGTAAAATAATTGGTTTAATAAAATTTATATTAAAAAAAAAGTATTTAAAAACTCGAGATGAATTGAATGGAATTGGAGCAATTATCGGAAAAGAGGTTTTTTTATTTTAATTAAGGTTTTTTCCTCTTATTAAAAACAAGGACTCAGTAAAGATGATCAAGGACAGCCGATGGTGGAGTAGTAATCTCCGAAGTCGAAGCTCAAACACAATGTATACATTAATTCATATAAAAATAATAATTGGTTCAGATGATTAAAAACTCGATAAATTGTTATTTAATTAAAAAAAATAATTATAGGGAATTTATTTATATACCTACCTATATACACATAATCTGTGGGCCACTTGAAGGCTAGAAATGCAAAAACTTCATGCGGGGTGCCGGAGGTGGGGTGGGGTAGAGGGGCTCTGGGGTGGGGTGAGGTGGAGGGTTTCGGGGATAAGGTTGGGGTGGGGTGGAGGCGGGCAGGAAGTGGAGGAGGGGGGTCCAGTGGTGGGGTCGGGGATGGGGCGAGATGCGGGGTTTTTAATTTAAAAATAATATTAATAAATAGCTTTTAACTGGACCAAAAAGTTACGTATATCACTCGGCGGCTCCAGGTAATTCTTCTTCTTCGAGTGCCATACCCGAAACGGGTGCCGGCGCCTCTCCACATATACCTGTGCTGAGTGTGTTTTAGTTGTTTTTACACAGATATACGGGACCTACTTTTTAACGCCGGTTCCGAACGGCTAATTTGGAGAGATGACTAGGCAATTATACTCTTGGTAGGTTGCCATTACTTTCCAAGAGGAGGCGACTGCAAATAGCTATCTGCCGAGACTCGGTCTCGAACCAGCGATCTCCGAGTCAGCGACCCGACACTCTATCCACTGACCCACAGTCACCTCTACTTATGCATTAATGAAGGAATATTCAAAACTTAGAATTTATGGGACCTCTTTTCTGAAAATATTGAAAGAAAAAGTGTAATCGGGCCTGATAGTCCCGGGGTTATGGTTAAAAAATAACAATGGAGTTGACTAATTATTTGCAAATGGGTCACCATCGACCCACCTGAAGTAGATTCTATGTGCTGGCTAAATTGGCAGAGTTCTTTGCAAATAATGATTCGTATCGAGGATAAAGAGGATTGCTCACTCTCGATGAACAATTGGACGCCTAAATGAAAACGAAGCGCCGTTAGTCGAGCTGGAAGGCGTCAGGACATTCCACGCCTTCACGAACCTTAATCGAAATCAAATCTGAGAGCGTTATATTAGGAGTGAAGGAATGTCATAGCAGGGTTACCTGGCTCTTCTTTGCAAATCGAACTATTCAATCGAGATAATTATTTTAGCTATAATTGTAAACAGCCACTGGCAGAGTATAGCTCAATCTACCGGTTCACATGAGATCAATAACCTTGAATAGTAAATAAAGAGAACTAAAAAATAGTGAATCTACCAGATTTGTTTCTAAATACCAAAGTCCTCATATATTACCTTATTGAAAAACCAAAATTTTTCAAAAACCAAACATATTAGAAATATAACGTTTGGCAGGGATACCTCGTTCTGACCAGTTGCATAGAAGGGGCAAATGGTGCCTGGAGCATAATATATTATTTTGTTCCTCCTCCCCTCATATTTCTCGATTTAAAGAGAATGCTAGAAAACAAAAATTGCAAGATGTTTTTATAAATGTATAATGTATATATATACAAGGCTGTAGAAAGAACAATTTTTCGGGTTGGGGAGGGGGATACTCCTAGAATAGAAGACATGACCCCCCGATACAAGGAATTTTTCTTTATTAGATTTTTATTGAACGTTTATTTATATCCAATAAAATTTCGATGTTTACTTCAACACTTCGTTGGGATTCTAACACCCTCAGGTGGCGTCCCTTAATTACGTGGGGCGTTTAGGGGGGGGGTCGAGCCGAATCTCACCCAATCTCACGTGGGGGAGAGGGGGGGTCTTGGGAAATATCAAGTATTTTTTTTTTGTTGAAGTGCAAATTCATTTATTATGTCCTCTAAATCTAAAGTTTTGGCAATTTTTTTCAACATGTATTATACCTAAATCACATAATATTTCGTTTAAAATGGAATTAGTTCAATAATTCTTTAAACGACTCAGACAAGAAAATACAAGCATAGCTTTCCTAGTTGTTCTATTTTATACTAGAAACAATTTAGTTGGATATAAGTTATAAATTTAATTTCAAAATACGTAACCAATTTTCTTTTAAATCAATTGAAGAACGTTGTATAGTACATTCCTATATGATTGAAGCAACTGCTATGGAACTTGGTACCCGTTTAGATCTCACCTTTTCTGTCGGTGAAGCCATTTGTACCGAACTTGGCCCTTTTTTCACATTTATGTTTTTGGTCAGATATCATTAATTTTAGAAAAAGTTTTATCCTTTAATTTATCTTAATAATTTCATTTAAACATTTCTCATTCTGTAAATTCATATTCATTTTATCATTCCACCATATTAGGTCTCCCTGACGTTTCGGCACATATACCTGTGCTGAGTGAATTTACCTGTTTTACACAGATATACGGGACCTACTTTTTAACGCCGGTTCCTAACGGCTAGCTTGGAGAGGTTGACTAGGCAATTATACTCTTGGTAGTTTGCAATTGCATCCCAAGAAGAGGCGACTGTAAATATCTACCAAGACTCAGTCTCGAACCAGCATACTTCAAGACAGCGGCCCAACACTCTAACCAATGACCCACAGTCGTCTAAATGTTATTTACTTTTTATTATTAAAATGGGTTTTTTCAAAAATTTTCCCACTAAAATTTGAAGAAAGTGATTAAAATAAAATAAAAAGCCAACATTGTTGCAAATATGGTTATGGGAAGGGAGTATTTGTTGATCGATGCTCAAGTGATTGTAGAATGAAAAATGGTAATGTAAATTTTTAATATGGAAATAAAGCATTCTGTTCAAAAAAATTTAAATATTTATATTAATAATTATTAAATATTTCTCATAAAATATCTGTTAAAAACTAGGAGGGTTTTTAATAAATTTAACCCTTCATTTCGGGTCCAGAAGAAGGGAAAGTTTCGGTTTTTCAAATTCATCCTTTATTAATATGGCAAGCTTTACCAGTAAGTCAAATTTCAGCATTCTAGCTTGATTGTATTTTCACTATACTAGTATGTTAATTAATTAATTGAAATTTATTATAAGCTTACTATAATAAATTTCACCCCTTCATTTTAGGGCCTAAAAAAAGGGAAAGTTTCACTTTTTGATTTTTTCATTTAATTGTAGCTCAAACTCGACCAGTATGCCAAATTTCAACATTCTAGGATCAGCGGAAGTACTCTAGGTTTTTGATATGTGAGTCAGTGTTAAAAATGGCACTTTTCAGACATTAATAACTCAATAAATATAATAGGTTTATTCCAGTGGGTCTTATTAGACATGCAAAATTTTCATGTGTGTAGGTCTAATAGTTTTTGAGTAATGGGCGGTTGAAAGTAGCTCGAAATGGTTCATGTAAATACACACATGACCTGAGCGCCGCCCGTTCTTTTCCGAACTTTCCTGATAATTTAAGGTAGTTGATTCGCGACAATACTAGCAAAAAGTTAATGCTAGAGTATATAGAACAGACAATAAGGATTCATAGTTCATAAGCCCAAAACTTTTTGCTGTTTATGTACCAATTCTAGCCAATCCCGTGCTCGTTTGACAAATTTGGCACCATTGTAAGAGATTGAATATTTTTATATTAAAATGACAGATAAAATACATTTTAAATTTCTATAAAAATCGTTTTGTTATTTTTTAACAAATGTATTCAACGCCTACGGTACAGCTTATGAAAATTATAATTTTGAAAAAATCTAGTGCATGCATCTTTCGGTGGTTAAATAAATGCGCTGTTGCCAAATTGTTTTTAGTGTAAATTTTTTATATACATTTTTCATTATTTATTCCTTATTATCTCAGAAACTGTGTTGTAACTATGAATCAAAATTATCTTAAAATATGTATTGGTTATTGTTTAATGTTGGTTTAGTTTTTTATAAAAAATGGTAAGAAGGGTTTCTTAATTATAATTAAATATGTATGTAAACTTTCCGATATCCCGTATAGTGTAATGTTAAGAGCCTGAAAAACTCGATTTTTGAAATTTAATATCTCCGGAACTGTATTGTTCATAAATTTTGTTTTGCCACCAATCGATGCAGAAGTATTTAAATAATAATCTGTATAAATTTCAAAAAAATCCTAAGAAAACGCATTTGGCGGAACAACTACCTTAATAAATAAAATATATTGAATAAACTGAATATGTATGTAATATTTATTGAGGATAATAATGACCCTGCTAAATGTATAATTTTAATTATTTTTCTTCAATAATCAGCATGCGATGATGATAAAAGCGCCCTTTTATAATTATAAATATTTCTTTTCAATAAATCATCAGCTCGCGTTCGCCTTAGTCTACAAGTACTGACATGTTTCGCTGCAAGTTGGCACAGGTTGCCGTGGTCAGGCGTTATCATATGCTTATAAAAGCGCCCTTTCGTGTTTTTATTATTTGTCCTTAACTTTACAATTATTTATTTATTTCTTCAAGCCTATATGATTTGCGATAATCAAAATAAAATTAATTTTCTGTTTTATTAAATACATAAGATGTTTCTTAAAATTTTCAGTATTCTAAGGAAATTAAATCAATAAAAAATCAAATAGTTTTCTTTGAAAAGATTTTGTTTTGCCGAGAGTAGCAGAGTTGTTGATTCATAAAGAGAAATGCAATGAGGTTAGTCTCTCTGCTTGATGCAAATTATACATATCTAAACATATATATATATAGTATATACCAAATATAAATATGGATGGATGGATGGAAGGCACCTAAGAATAATGACAAAATAAAATTCCTAATTAAATAAATTTATTGGAAAGTCATTTTTATCCTCTTAAAAAACCAACGTTTCGGAAGATCTTTCTCTCCTTCTTCTGTTCAAAAATTTCATGTTTCTTACGAATGAGACCTGAGATTATTGACTTCTACATTATTTAATTTATGATAAAAAATTAATGGATAAAGCCGTTGTTACTAATTAATTATTAATAGTAGTAAATTCAACGGTATAAAACAAATTTAACTTTAAATTGCATTTTACATCAGTAACAATATACCTACATCTTTCGTAAGAATTAAAATACTTTATTCCCAAGAGTAGCAGAATTGTTTAATCTTGATTTTTAATTAGAAAAAACAAAAATAAAATATTTCTTTTGTGATTGCTTAGATATACGAGAGGGGTGAACCGTGATTGGAATTAGGTACACCGCCTTTGGAATTACTTTGGAATTCATTAGATAATCCTATTGTCTTCCACTTGGAAATGAAAGTTGAAGTGGAAGTAGGTGTACACGATATTAGGTCGCAACTTTTATAAATTGCCACTTCTCTCCTCTTAGACTATTAATTAATCTACTTTTGAATTAAAAGAATTAATTTTTAAAATAGAAAAAATACATTTCATATTTTTAAATGGCCTCCCTCAGTCCGTTATTCTATTTGTCTATTAATACCAAACTATTCAATCGTGATAAAAGCTCTGGTTGCCCGAGTTTCTATGAGTCATGGCATTCCTTTTCACTCCGAAACTGTCCATCTTCAATTCACCTTCGATTGTAGACAAAAAGTCGATTGAATCTCTACTAAGAAAAACACAGTTGATCCACGTCCTACGCGGCTCCATTATATTTAGCCCATGAGATTGGAATGGAGTAGTGGGGTTTTGGTTGAACTCAGAAAAAAAATATTGAAGTAAATAAAAATATCTATTCATAAATTCTTTATTATTATAATAAGTAAATAAAAATAGTGTTTTATTCTTAACAACTATTATATTATGCTAGTAAAGTCTTGGGGTTTACAAAAATATTCAAAAATATTTAGAGGTCCACAAGTGATTAAAGTTTAAGAACCAATGGAATAGACTACATATAATCAATCATATTTCAGCATCGAGGAGAATATTTATATATCTTTAAATTTTATTCATCCTTTTTAGTTTCATTAGTTAAAAATATTGACTCAAAACTAACAAAAAATTTAATTATAGGTATTTCTCTGTTTTATGTATTGCAGGAACGTACTTAGGCTAGCCCTAAAATTTTCTTGTTTACTCTTAATACAGGGTGGGGCGCGATTACTTTCTTATTTTAAAAAAATCATAACACAAAAAGTATTGGCAGTATCGATTTAATTCTTTTTTCTGTATACAGGGGTACACTTACAGTTTTATTTCATTAGGTTTTAAAAACGACATCTCGAAGGTGGCCAATGTCTCTATCAATACAATGAGAATTTCAAAATTTCTGTACATTTTTTCCAGCATACCTGTGCCTATGTCGTCAATAGCAACACGAATTGTTCTTCAGCTGACCAAGGATCTTTGAACGATACGTGTAAACCAAAGATTTAAGGTAGCCCCTCAAGAAAAAGTCACAGGGGGATAAATCTGGCGATCGCGCTGTCCACTGAAGATCGCCCCTAAGAGAGACTCATCTCGCCGTACGGGGAAGTGTTCCCTCATGTCTCATGAGATTCATGGAAGTTTGTGCCGTGTGATCCGTGGCGCCATCCTGTTGAAACCACACATCCCCCACATCCATTTCTTCTAGTTTGGGTAGTAAAAACTCCTCAATCGAAAAAGTGCTGGACAGAAATTTCAAAATTCGGATATCTCAGTTTATTGAAGAGGACTGCGGCCACCTTCGAGATGTAGTTTTTAAAACATAATGAAATAAAACTTTAAATGTACCCCTATATTTAGAAAGAAGAATTAAATCGATACTGTCAATACTTTTTGTGTTATGATTTTTTAAAATAAGAAAAGTGACCGCGCCCCACCCTGTAATATATTATACAAAATGACCATATAACCTTATAAGATCTTCATCTAAATGTTAATTTCACATCAACTTGAATTTTTCGGAATTTTAGCTATTCTCCTTGTTTTGAAGGACCACAGGAAATGTCCCAAACGGATTAACGGGATCTCGCCGTCTGGATGTTGTTGATCTTTTTAAGTTGTTTTTCTATTGAAAGAGAAGGTAATTGCGTCGAGTGTGTGGGTGAGTGTGCATATGAATGTGTGTTCGTAAGTACCAAGATCAATTACCATTCGAAACAGGGTGTGAATGCCATTAATTGGAAGGGCCGACCAATTAAGTAATTCCGTTGGGCGCTAATCGCTACAACTGTAACTGGAGAGGAAGACGAACTCGGGAGGCTGTTGCGTGGGCAGAAGAAGGCCCTCCTCAGTCTTCACTACCGTTAGATTCAGAGAGGCCAGCGGGACTCGGATTCACTCTCCAACCAGCGTCGATTTTATTCAAATCATTGAGCACCGGAAAAAGTGCAATTAACGTTACTATCTCTACAAAGACGGTCCCGTACTTTGCAATAAATCATTTTTGAATAAACCAAACGGTATAAAAAAGTTGAAAGTGTTAATTCAAGATGATATTTTTATTTATTGACTTAACTACCAGCATATCTCGCCCGCTAAAGTTAAACTAAGTGGGTTTCTCAGGCCCTAAAAGTACATCATTCAATATATTTCACTAGTTAAAGATATTTTATTTTATTTTAACTACATTTCGACCATATTTCTCGATATGAAGAAATCTATATTTTAAAATGGATATATTTATTTAGTCTAATTATTTTAGTTTTCTTTAAAGTAATCTTTAATCGAATAGAATAACATATAAGAAAAGTCATAAAGAGAAATCAATGAGGTTGTCCTCTGCTTGCACATAATATTGGTTATTTGAACAGCTCGTTATTACAACAAAACGAATATACCTACATCCAATTTGGTATGTGAATCCATGAAAAATAACAGATAACATATTTCTGATTAAAAATACTGATGAGGAAGGTAAATTCTTTAAAACTATAGTCTCTAACAAATAAATTATATACAGGGTGTTTCAGGAGGAATAGTAAATATTTTAGGAGGTGGTAGGTATAGACGAATTTCAATAAAAATCCCATATAACATGTGTCCAATTTTTATTGAGTACAGAGATATAGCTGTTAGTATGTAACCCAATATCGGCATACTCAGCATGTGTAAATACGTGTGGCATGTTTACACACTATAGTATAGTAGACGTGGCCAACAAATCACAATGAAAACTTCAATGTAAACTAAAGTACAACTTCACAACTTGAACATCAACACTCTGCTGATGACATTCGATAAATACGCCCATAACAACCGGTGTACCAAGGCACGAAACGAAAATGCATTGAACTTAGCTGTTTCTCTGTAGTCAATTAAAATTGGACATATGTTATATGGCATTTTTTATTGCAATACGTCTATACTACCACCTCCTAAAATATTTACTATTCCTCCTGAAACAACCTGTATATGTAGGTATATGTTAGCAGAGTACAACTTCATTAATTTCTCTTTCTGAATCAATAACTCTGCTACTCTCTGCAAAAAAATATTTTCAATAAGAAAAATAAAAGTCATATGATTAATAAATAATTTCAAATAATTCAAATTTTATAGAAATTGTAATTTTCTTATGGTGTTCAGAGGTCTGCTTGCAAGTCACTACATTAAGAATTTCATTACATGATATAGAAAATATATAATATGTAAAAGTGTTATATTGTTATCAAATTAACGCCAATATTTAAAATTTTGTGAAATTATTCCTCAGTACACCCGAATTATTTGATTCACTTAGATAAAAGTGATTTAGTGAGAAATGTTCATAATATTTGCTTTTGAATACTCAAGAATCTTAAACAAATGTATGTTAGAAATGGACTGATGGTTGTTTTTTGCCTATACTTCAGGAGCTCCTTCAAATATATCTCAAGAATTCAGCAAAACAAAAAATAAATTTCATTAGAAAACTCACTAAAGTGTAAAACAAACACTTTTTAACACATTTAAAAATTTCACTTACATCCAAGAATACGGATATTCTGTTAAAAATAAATTCGGAAAAATTGATTTGAATTTAATCGATTAAATGTTTATAAAAATAATATCTAAATAAATAGTATATAATTGCCAACGTCTCACTCTCATTGATAGTCCCATTTGAATGCTGCAGAGTTTATTTTTTCCATTATAATATTTTTCCGCTTTCCGCCTTGGCTTCAGTCAGTCTCGTGAAGAGTGAAAAAATTTTTACCGGCTGGCCTCAGGTCTTTGAACGCTTCGTAACCTTTTACCGTTAATTGATTTTTACCAAATTCAGTTATATTTATCAAGTGGACGAGACATTTAAAAAATGCCTCCACGACAACAAATATGTATTAAAAAAAAAATAATAATAAATATATATAAATTCCAGGAATAAAATAAAATTTTTCATAGATAGATAAATAATAATAATAATAATTTATTATTACAAAATATATCATATATATAAATATATATATTAGCAAATTTTATTTAATTCTTAGTAATAATAATAATTTGAAACTGTTTTTTTACAAAGATGAAAATATATTGCATATAAAAATGATTTTTAATTAATTTCTTATATTAATTCAAGAATGAAAGTTTACTGAGGAAGTCAAAAAAACTCATAACATTAGCTGCAAAATAGTCTTTTTATTTTGAGTTCATTAGCTTCAGAACTATTCGTTGAAAATAGCTAGAAATCAGAAAAAAATAAGCTGAAGTGTTCTGATGTGGCCATCCACTTGACTTTACTATACAACCTGGCCCCTCACTTATATTTAATATTTAATAAAATTATTTATAATCATGTAAGGGAGGGGGGTTAGTTTTTGCATTTATAGACTCCTGGGGGCCCAGTGATTATGTATACAATATTTGGTTGAGTTTAGTCAAATGGCCAAGATTTTAATTTTTTGACCCAGCCCCCCCCCCCCCCATTTTGAGCGATTAGTTTTGGCATTTTTAGACTTCTGGGGGTCCACTGAGTAAGTATACAAAATTTGGTTGAGTTTGCTCAAACGGCCTAGATTTTTATATTTTCCTCTTCCACCCCCATTTTGGGCGGTTAGTTTTTCCATTTTTAGTCTTCTGGGGTCCCACTGATTATGTATACAAAATTTGGTTGAGTTTGGTCAAATGGCCTAGATATTAATTTTTTGACACAGCACCCCCCCCCTCCATTTTTGGCGGTTAGTTTTTGCATTTTTAGACTTCTGGGGCCCCACTGATTATGTATACAAAATTTGGTTGAGTTTGGTCAAATGGCCTAGATTTTTAATTTTTAACCCCCTCAATTTTGGGTCGATATGCACCAAAATCTAATCAGCTCTTAAACTCATTGGACCAAAACTACGTGTGAAATTTGGTTTCGATATTCACACTAGTTTTTGACCTAGCTCGTCCACAAAATTTGGTAACGCACAGACTAACTAACTAACTAACTAACTAACAGACAACTAGACAGACTAACAGACATTTTGACAAAACAATTATTTTCTCTAAAGTTATTATTTCGAAAAATATAATTTTTTCGATTTTCACTATAAGAGTTTTTTTGTAGAGCGAAATGCTCTAGCGAGCTGATACCGATTCAGGAACTGTGCCTAAAATTTACTTGAACCTAACATTTAATAAAAGATAAAAATAGTATTTTTTAGGTAGTTATCCATCAGAATTATTACAGATTTTTAGCTATTATAATTTTGGAGTTATACCTAGATAAAATACTGCTATATCTTAGTGTTACTAAGTTATAGACTCCAAAATTATAATAGCTAAAAATCTGTAAAAATTCTGAGGGATAGCTACTATTATAAGGATAAAGTCAACAGAGTTTCAAATTTTTTGAACTATTACTTTGGCCGGAACAAAATATTGATCTTTCAATGGCAAAAATCCCATCTTATTTTGATGAGAAACTTCATCGCTCCCGGTTATAATTGAGATAGGTACTTGGAACTTGGGAGATCTTTTTTTATTTATTTCGAGCCAATGAGCCCTTTTCAGCGTAAAAATGCGAAAATACCCAAAATAAGGACCAGTCTAGTGTATAATATAAGAGAGGGTTGTTTAGGAGGTCATTGTATTATTCTATAAAAATCAATCATAATATTTACGGAAATAGTGAGGTCATTCAAAGAATATTCCAATGCCCATTAAAGATATTGCTAGAATATAAAAATAGATTCTTCTTGTGGTGTCTGGGATGCCATGTTGCGCATCGAGAAGATTCTTTTCTGAAAATTATTTTTTTATATTAAAATACTAGGTAGCAAACATTTTGTAGATGTTTGATCTAAATGAACTATATAAACAAAAAAAACAATGTAATATATTATTTCACGTATACCGTCTTAATTTTTTTTTATTGATGTCAAAACAATTGTAAATGAAATTTCGTGTACGCCTGGCCACGGCAACCTGTGCCGACTTGCTGCGAAATCATGTCAGTACTTGCAGACTAAGGCGAGCGCTGACCTATCGATATGCTTATAATGGATTGCTACGTTTTGTTAGTAAACGAATTGTTATCAATTAGTCAACATGTCGGTGGAATTAAGCGTTCTAAAGAGAGTATATTTTTAATAGGGGACGTGAAACATCAAATAACGGGTTCAAAACTTATCTCTAATCGACAAGTTCTGGCTGTTTTGTTTTACTATATTCGTGAAGTGAATTTAACTGTTAAATGAGAGCGTAAATCTCACAATTCGCGAATGCATTATCTATTGGGAAAAGGCGCGAATACCTACTAAATTTTTACTTAATTTCGTGAAGAAACTTGTGAACTTTATCAAGTATAGGCATTTTAGGACTAAAACTAAAAGTGAATCCACTCTAAATACTTCAATTATCATGAGGGTTAAAGTATATTCAAACTCAATGCTTCTCAAATCGCGCACTTAAGATTTTGATTTTTCTGTGAGGAAATCCTCTTCTCTAGTATAAGTTGTACTCAACATATATCTATATATATAAAATAAATAAAAAGTGTGTGTGTACTTATGTACACGCGTTAGAAGTTATACTTCTTTGGCGTCTGAAAAAAATTTCAAAAAACAAAACTGCAGTAAAGATCGAAGAAAAATATTAAAATTAATCAAAAAGGTTTTATTTCAGTAAAAATAGCTATACAGTCAAAATAAACAATCATTAATTATCATGTGAACGAGTCAAATATATTTTTTAAATATTTAAAATATTCTAAGCTATATCCATAGGTTCTTCTGGTAATAATTGAATAGGCAGGTGAGTGACAAGAGGTTTGTGGTAGCTAAAATATGATATAAATGGTCTTGTTGAAACGTTAGATAAGTATCTTGTAAACACAGCATCAATAGTGGTGCCATGCCGTGTTGTAGGAACTGTAAGGTTATTAATTAATTAATAGATGTAAATCGTCACTTAAAAATACTTACAGAATTAACCTCTAATATTTGAAAACACTCTCAAAGTTTTTACACAGTTTTTGTAACTGACAAATTTATATAATATATATATATATATATATTATTCAAAAATATAATATATAATTATATAAATATATAATTATTAAGAATTGATTATTAATATAAATAATATATTTCACATCCACATCAACTGGCTTATTGAATTTGAAAATAACAACACGTTTTGTTAGATTCCTTGCAGTCGTTTAAAGGAATATATTATTTATTCTATTCTGTAGCCAACTTCATCATGTTAATTTTTGGGACATCTGCGCGCGCAGGTCACAAATTCACTCTCATTCAAACGCGCCAAAAGAAGTATAACTTCAAAAAGTATGTATATATGTTTGTATCATCCAAACGATCTGATTGGCCAGTGCACAGCCAATGGCAAAGCGTAAAATTATTAGAACGATTCTGATTGGTCAGATAGTGATCGTGCTTAGCCAATGTGTTAAATAAATCTTTCCTTATTGTTCCTTATTGTTGAATCAATTTCAATCAGCACATTCTTTCAATTTTACAATATCATTTTAAATTTCAATTATTAAATTGATATGAACGAGACGCTCCCGGGACTAGGTGGACGCCGGGCCGAAGGCCCGGTCGTCAGGTAGAGAGGATATATATATATATTTAAAAGTCTCAATGTCAATTTTGAATTTAATTGCAACCGTTTTTTCTCGTTTTCAGATTTTTCAGTTCGGATATATTTATTTATATGTACTTCTCAATTCAATTAAAAATGTATACAAAATATCACAAATAAAGTTTTATATTCGTTATTTAAATATTAGAGAAGATGCAATTGGATGTTGATAAGAAAGCAGTCCACGGTGGTTGTAAAAAGTAAGACTATAGAGGTTTTATTATTTTGACACATTTATCAGATAAACCGACGTTACGCGAGATTTATTCTCTCCTTCTTCAGGAGTAACAAAAAGTGGAGGAGAGAAATGAAATCTCCGAAACCGTCGGTTCTACCGGATACAATGCATAAGCTGATAAAACCTCTATAGTCTTATTTTTTACATAACCACCGTGGACTGCTTTCATCAACATCCAATTGCATATTCGTCTACCAGTCCGTCTCCTAAAGAAAATTCTCTATCAATTAGAGAAGATATTATAATTTTACTCTTTATTCATTTCATAATGTTGACAAGTACCACAAGGCACCATAAGTATTTTTTATACTTGTTTTCATCTAAGATAAATTTATTTGAAAATATGTGTGATACTAAATCTTAATATCACTGCGGAATCCTAGTGGTTTCTTTTCCATTATTCTGAAGAAACGTTGCTTCAAAGTACATAGGCAATGCATTCACAAAAAAATCTCAATAGGAAGTTAACATTTCTTAAAAATAAACTTGACAGTTATAATGACGTGTTAATTATTCCTCTTTTCCATTTCCACGAATATATAGAGTTGAAATAGCCAAACAACTCTCGCCCACGAAAAAACTATATTGCTTGTAGCGCTATCTAGGTGAGGGAATTACCAACAAACAACCTATAAGGAGAAGCTTAAATTCTTCGAATTATATATAGAAACCAATCAATGATTCAACATTTTTAACCGACTTCAAAAAAGGAGGTAGGTTCTCTATTCGACTGAATTTTTTTATTTTTTGTGTCTATGTTACCTCATATCTCCGCCAATTAGTGAGCCGATTTTGAAAAAGAAATTTGCATTGGGTCCAGTCTAGCTTCTGATTCGTCCCATTTTTTTTATTGGTATTAGACCTTTTTTGTTAGGGTTTGTTCAGGCCTAACTTCTTTGTTTATAAACCGATTTCGATGATTCTTTTATTGGAAAGGGGCTATCTTAGGGATGGTGCCATATTAATTTGGTCAAGTTCTGATGAAACGATCAACGACGAAATAATGTAAATCTCCAATTCTTATGAGCAAATAATCGAAATTATGATAAATAAAATCTTTTATAACATTCAATTAAAAACCCGCAAACGTTTCGAGAGAATTTCTATATTTATGAATTGAATTTTATTATCATTTTCTGATTCATTCGCCTGACGCTTTCTCTTACGAGATGCATTCAAGGTATTATATTAAGTCACTATTAATAACATCACTAAAAAGAGAAAAATAAAAATAATTTTTATAGAAAAAAATAAAACCGACTTCAAAAAATTAAATGCAACAAATAAAATACACTAAAAGGTAAAAAATAATTATTATCTTATTTAGTTACAACTAAACGACGAAATATTAACATGAAATTACTTTTTGAAGTCGGTGCCAAGCAAACTATACCTACAAGCGAGCGTACCCTCCAAACGTACTAAGTAAGATCCGTCGAGTGCGATTCATAAAAGGTATATGTTTGGCACCGACTTCAAAAAGTAATTTCATGTTAATATTTCTTCGTTTAGTTGTAACTAAATAAGATAATAATTATTTTATACCTTTTAGTGTATTTTATTTGTTGCATTTAATTTTTTGAAGTCGGTTTTATTTTTTCTTAAAAATTATTTTTATAACGAATTTGAACAATAGTTGAAAAAGCGGCTGGGGAATTATAATCTTTCTAACCCTTTATATTTTTAAATAATTTCCCCTGGGTCTCTATTTATATTTATTCTTGGATTTATTATTATTAATATTTATCTATTAATTTAATAAATTCGGAGTAGGTGGCAGAGGTACCTGAAGGATGACGAGAGGATCTAATAAACAGCCAGGATATTTATTATTATTATTTATTCATCTGAGTAGAATAGCAAGGCGCTTACGGGATTTTAAGAGTAACATCGTTTCGTTACCGTTACCGTTACCGATCGCGGGGTCGACGACTTAGCAGCATCGAAAGTAACACAACCATGGGGCTTTGAACCCAATTGACAAGACATACACAGTATTCAGTATAGATCTTTTCCCATCAAACAAATCCACAGACATAAAAGAACCATCCAAATAAAAAGCAAAAAACAAAAAACAAAAAAAAACAAAAACAAAAGAGAACATCACTAAAATAAAAAATCTGTACGCCACACACTAGAGCAGGGATTCTTAACAAGGGGCCGCTGAAAATTATAATTTTTCAAGTTTTTATTTCTTTACAAATAAAAATAAGCTGATTGTTCTGATTGTGGCCATCCACTTGACTTTACCATAAAACCTGCCCCTCACTTATATTTAATATTTAATAAAATTATTTATTTTCAAGTAGGGGAGGGGGTTAGTTTTTGCATTTTTAGACTTGTGGGGGCCCACTGAATATGTATACAAAATTTGGTTGAGTTTGGTACCAGATCCTATATTTTCAATTTTTGACCCTAGCCCCCCCCCCACCCACTCATTTTTGACCATACACACCTCCGCCCATTTTGGGCGGTTAGTTTTTGCATTTTTAGACTTCTGGGGTCCCATTGATTATGTATACAAAATTTGGTTGGAGTTTGCTCAAATGGCCTAGTTTTTTAATTATTAACCCCTCCTCCACCCCCTTAATTTTGGGTCGATATCCACCAAAATCTAATCTGCTCTTAATCTCAATGCACCAAAACTACGTGTGAAATTTGGTTTCGATATTTTTACTAGTTTTTGAGCTAGCTCGTCCACAAAAATTTGGTAACGCACAGATTAACTAACAGACATTTTGACAAAACAATTATTATCTCGAAAAATATAGGTTTTTTCGATGTTCACTTATTAGGGCTTTTTTGTAGAGCAAAGTGCCATGGTTTTGCCCAATTTTTTAATCAAAATAGTTTTAGCCGTTTTTGAGACATTTCGAATAAAAGAGGAAAAAAAACACTTTTTTCATGCACGATGACTATACTTGACCATACCCTGTATGGTAAAGTAAAAATATGTTATCAGTTATTATAAGTAATACATGTGAGGCATTCCACGCCAAATCGGACGGTTTGAAAATTTTAATTTTTGATTTCCTTAATTTTTTTGACATTTTTTAGTTCTCATCTAAAAACTCTTTCTGCTAAATTTTGAAATTTTTTGATCACTGGCTTAAAAGATATCGAATTTCGGTTTTTCCCTCATAACTTCTTCAAAAATAGTCCAAATTGAAATTTTTTTTTGAAATTTTTGTTTTATACATACTTTTAAGAAAATAATACAAAAAAATTATTTAAAATCTTTTATATGCGATTTTTGAGTTTGAAATATTTTAATCTTGTTTTTGAAACTGTATGTACGATTTTTTTGATAATTTTAAATTTCTATTCAATCTACAAATTTTAAGACCGAGTTGATAGTGGTCCTATGATTATTACTATTTTTTTCCGTGTAAATATTTTTGAAAAGTCTACAATTTTATTACTATTGCAAATATACTTTCATTTGGAAATATATTTATTTTTTGAGAAATATGTTATTACTGACAATTTGATAAAGCATTTTTTTGTTCATTAAAAATCGTTAAAAAATATACATATATAAATGTTATGTTAAGTTCTGTTTTTTTTTTTTATTAATTTATGAATTATTATTGTTATATTTGAGAGTTTTTTTGTACGAGTAATTAAGAGTTACCTAATGGTTGAGGGGGTAGGTTATGACCGCGAAAATATGTATTTTAGTATTTAGCCGCGAATATACTTTTGGATTTTAAGGGGGCCGCGACTAATAAAAGGTTAAGAACCACTGCATTAGACCACCTTCATTATTAATGTCTTATTACAATAAGTAATTAATTATATCTTTCTCAACAAATATGTTACCATAAAATACACATCTATACATACTATATATTGTCGATTATTTTATTTAGATTAATATATGTACCACACTATCGATTAGATTTTTCTTGGAGTGACTTAGAATTATAAATGTATTTAACGGAAAAGAATCACAAAAATATTTGCAAACAAGATAATATCTAAGAAGAACACACGTCTACATGATTGATTTTCCTCTTTTTATGGCGGGTCAGAATGAGTCCCGCAGGTTCCGTATATTAATAAAATTCGGGGGCTTAACATTTGAAACCAATAGAATAAAAATTTTAAATTTAGTACTTATATGGGCGTTTCTCTTAAATACTGTGTATGTTAACATTCGCGATGCTTGCATCCGAATGAGATTGAATGGGAAAGGCTAAAGGCGAATTCAGCAACGCTGTGGGCTTCAAAGTCTATAAGGGATTCCCAAAGATTTTTGTCTCGTAGACCCTTGGACATGTTTTTCTGTTTTCTGTAGACGGTAGACCCCATTCTTGAGAAAACAAAGTTTTACTTTTAAAGAAATTTTAATTTATGTTAATACTATATTATATACAGACCTCGAATATAATATTTATTTTAATATCTCTCCTAATAATTAAATTTATTAAACACTCGAAAAATCCTGAAGTGATACAAAGGGTCCCCCCTTACCTCTCATTTTCAGATTTTTTTAAGAAAATAAAGTTATACTTTTAAGGAAATTTTAATTTATTCTAATAGTATATTATATACAGAGCTCCAAATATAATATCTCATTTTATATCTCTCATAAAAATTAAATTTTAGAACCACTCCAAAAATTGTGAAGTGATACAAAGGGTCCTTCCCCCTTACCTCTAATTTTCAGATTTTTTAAGAAAATAAAGTTTCACTTTTGAAGAAGTAATTTATTCTAATATGTAATATTATATACAGAGCTCGAATATAATATTTATTTTTATTTCTCTGCTAAAAATTAAATTTATAAACCACTCTAAAAATCCTGAAATGATACAAATGGTCCCCCGTACTTCTCATTTTCAGATTTTTTAGAGAAAATAAAGTTTTACTTTTAAAGAAATTTAATTTATTCTAATAGTATATTATATACAGAGCTCGTATATAATATTTATTTTTATATCTCTCCTAAAAATTAAATTTATAAACCACTCCAAACATTCAGAAGTGATAGAATAGGTTCTTACCAGTCATATTATGAATTTTTTATTTTTGAAGTTTCGATCATTTTAAGTAATCACACTCTAGAATCGGTAATCGACTTAAAATAAAAAATAAAATAAAAAATAATCTAAACATGGATGAATAACTATTCTAGACGGAGATGTAAAATAAAAAACCCCATCAATTCCCACCTAATATTGAGTAAATCATTCTAGATTGCGAAAATCCCCCAAAAAAATTTATTTCATACTTTTAGTGCAATTAAAATATTTTGTTTTAAAAGTTTTTTATATCCTATATTATTATTTTTTTAGTAAATATTGTTAAAAAAAATCTGGATTCAAAAGCTATAAATTTTGATCGAAAAAATGAATATTTTGATGAAATTATTTTATAAGAATTCATATGTAATTATCAGAAAGTAGAAGAGTATTTTTATTCAGGAAAAAAATAAAGATTGTGTTTTCTATTTAATATAAATATAGGTATTATTTATTTGAGACTATCATTTTGAAGTCTTAGCTTTCATCTTCAGTCTAAATAAAAAATTTCTATATACTAGTATATTTAACATTAATCTATTATAGAATTTACTTCTTTCAAAAAACAAAAAAACAAAAAATGATAATAGTTGACATTGACAAGCACTCATTTAGCAATTAGTAGAGATAGATGGCTCTACTCGAAGAATCTCGAAGCCACATAAATTAATTCACATGCAAGAAATCATAGTTGGTGTCATCTATTAAATCCGATGGAATGGAATATTTTTAATTATATGTCAGAGGGGTTGTTTTTCACCACCTCGGGAATCGAACCCTCTGACATATAATTAAAAATATTCCATTCCATCGGATTTAATAGATGACACCAACTTATGATTTCTTGTAAATTTGAATCTATTACCATCGGCAAATTAATATCTTTCATATTAATTCACATGAGTAGTTAATTACTTTGCAAGTTCATAAAATATAAAATATTTGCTTAAAACAACGTCCCTCTTAATAACTACAACTGTTTTTGAAATAATCAAGAAAATGGTATAAAATGAAGATAAATCAATTGAATTAATATTCACCATTCCCACGGTAAATGAAATCTTTATTATTATTATTATAATTATTCATCGAGTATATAGTCCTAAAACTGGTTTGACGCAACCACCGCCTCCACTCAACTTTATTCGATGCCAACTCTTTCATTTCTCTAAAAGTCCCACAACTCATATATTTCATTATCTAGTTAAAATACTCCAATCTAGCTATTTCTCTTCCATCTTTCTTTCCCACTTCTCTCTCTGAAATCTATATTATAAAATTAAGGTTATGTCTGTACATTGATCCAAATCACGCCAAATTTTGGTTGCATACGTTTCAAGGAAAGTTATGAACGAAAACACCCTCAACAAAATTCCTGTATGTATGCCTGTATGTTTCTGAGGTTTCCGCGAAAAGTTGCTCACGATTCACGTCAAAACGGCTGAAGGGATTATTATGAAATTTCAAATTTATATCAGATGTCTTCTAACTTACGTTTTTAGCTATATAACGTTTTGATATTTTGACCCCAAAAGAGGGTTTGGGGGGAGCACGAATGAAAATTATCAAATAACCCCTAAACTATTAACTCTACGGCAAATTTTATAATGAGCAAAGTTGTAGGGGATGTAATTTCTGACAACTTTTGTTTATAAAAATTCCCCCAAAAAACACCCAAAAAAGGGGCGGGGGGGTGAAAAATATGTAAATTCTTGCCCTTGGAGCAAACTCAACCAAATTTTGTATACATAATCTGTGGGCTTCTAGAGAGCTAGAAATGCAAAAACTAACCACCCAAAAGGGGGGGTGTGTCAAAAAAAATGAAAATTCTTGCTCTTGGTCCAAACTCAACCAAATTTTGTATACATATTCTGTGGGTCACTGGAAGGCTAGAAATGCAAAAACTGGCTGCGGAGGGTGGGTGCAGGGGTGGATTGTGGGTGGGTTAGGGCATGGGGTGCGCGGGGTGGAATGGGGGTGGAGTGAGGGAGAAGGCGGAGTAGGGATGCAGGGGGTGGAGCAGGAGGTTCAGGGGTCGTAGTTGGGGGTGGGGTCCGAGGTGGGGGCGCAGGATGGAGTGTTGGGGTGGTGGTGTGGGGGCGGGGGTTGGGCACGGATGCATGGTGTGGGGGGAGGGGTGCTGGGTGGATTTCGGGGGGTGTGGTTGGTGGAAGTGGAGTGTGAGGGCGGGGTTCGTGGGTTGGGGGTCCAGGGGGCATGCCCACTCTGGCTAGCAAGAGGGCCGCCGAAGGGCGAGCCTTGCAGCTAGCATTCTTTAAAAAATCTTCCGTGTCTTAATGTGTTCCATATCATTTGAGATTCGGATTCTTCCACACAACAATTTTTTTCAAGACCTTTCACTATTTGGAATTCTATCCAACCATTTAATCTTTGACATTCTTCTGTAGGACGACATTTTGAAGTCCTCCAGTTTTTTCTCTCTGGTTTTCCAATCGTCCAGATTTCATATCGGTAAAAGGCGATGCTGCATTCATATGTCTCCAGCAACATCTTCCTCTTTCTGTTTTCTAAGCTGATTGAAGAGGAGCATAATAATTTTTCTTTAGAATTAAACCCCATTTTAGCTTGAGGAATTTTGAATTTAATTTATTTTTAGCATCTTCCGTTCCACATTATTACACTTCCCAGATAGCGGAATCATTAACTTCTTTTAAGTTCTTTCCTCTTTTTTATACACATCTGTCTTTTATTCTTTCTTTGTACAATCCAAGTTCTTAATCTTGCTCTTATTTATTTTCATTTTGATCCCATTTACTAAAAGGTGAATGATTCCGTTCAGAGCATTCTCTAATTCATTCTTATACCCTAGTAGAAGAGCAATGTCATTAGCAAATCTAAGCATAGCTCTCTTTTGTTCTTAAATTTCAATTGTGTCTATATGTTATCCTTGAATTTTTTGATAGCTTCTTCTTCTATACCCAAGTTAGAAATCATTTGTAACAGAATGCATTTTTGTCTTATATACCTACTCCTTTCTTTAATTTGGTTTCTTTTTGTTCATCTCCAACATTTATTATTATCATCTGATTTTAATATAAATTATAAATTAGTCTTCTTTGTCAAAATTTTATTTCCACCTGTTTCAAGACTTTAAGTATATTTTCCCAAATGACTTTGCCGGTTGCTTTTTCTAGATGTAAAAACCAAAGACTATTCCCTGATAAACCCTCGCTTTATTTTATAATCTAGGGGGAGAAATGCTTTTCGTGTTCTTTTATTTCTTCAAAAGCCGAAATGGACTTCTTCCAAATTGTCTTCCATTCTTAAATTCTTTTTTCCATAATTATTCTTACTTGTCATTAAACATAAAATGTAGGTTTCAAATAGGTAAGTATTAGAGAGCAATTACAGTGTGTTAGATAGGCATTAAAGTCTCCAATCGGAAAATTGTTTCAACCATCTTCTATTATAAAGCGCTTATGCTGTCCGTTCACTTATTAAAAATCCACTAATATTTTATTTTAAATTTATTAAAATTAAAAAATTTAAATCATTATTTTAAAACCCACGAATGTTCAGGGTCAAAAAATCAAGAAGCCTCCTGGACAGCAAGGTGGCCGCCTTCGGCTGGTTTATTTATAAATTAAAATACCTTTTACTTTTCGACATAAATCTAAATCTTATTTTATTACTGAGTCAATAATAAATCAACAGTACTTGTTAAATTAAAAGATCGGCAAGTACCTGCTGTTGATTTCCTATCCATTTAACGGACTTTATTGCATTTTTTCATTCAACCCGTTCGTTCTTCTCAAACAACAGGATTCATTTTTTTCTTTCCTTTTGTTTGTTGTTTTAAAACATGAATCAATCCGTTTTCTAATTGATCGCTTGATCTTGGAACGAAAGGAAGGAGGCAATTGGTCACATGAGTTTGCTGTCTGTTGCAATTTAAACATCGATATCATTCGATCAACAGTTAAAACCAAGAA
This sequence comes from Forficula auricularia, assembly GCA_024734495.1. NCBI lineage: Eukaryota > Metazoa > Arthropoda > Insecta > Dermaptera > Forficulidae > Forficula > Forficula auricularia. Next base: position 495,301 of record JALMQS010000101.1, on the reverse strand, counting down.
ACAGTTTTTATCTATAGAAAAACTAATGCATTGATGCATTCAAAAATCAAAGTTGTCTTTCAAAGAAAATTCTTCTATAAATTATGTTTTTATATATAATTTAATAATATTTGTGGAGGTCTATCTTAGATGAGAATAATCTGGTAAGTTTTTTTTTAATCTCAGTGCCTAATCACACTGGTGGTGTTGTTTGAGTCGAGTTAATTTAATTATTAAGGCCTAAATATGGGTGTGACATGCTACCCTTTATTCCCAAAAGAATAAATTATGATTAAAACTCTTTAAGAAGCAGTTGAAGTGGTAGGTGCTCACAGAAGCTAGCTAAAATTTAATTTTTATTAAATCAGACCAATTCTAGCTATTTTTTTTTTTTTTTAATAACTATATATTTTGATGTGAATAGCAAGAAGTCAGAACAGCTTTCAGTCTACGGGCTTTCACGGAAAAAATTTCTGAGCTGGGGAAAGGGGACAAATAAATCGCCTCGCCCCCAAATCTTTATTTAATTATGTTTGAGTTTTTTTATTCTCATTTAGTTTATAGAAAACAGCAATGTATCAATACAAAAACACACACCTAATGTAAATAAATTTATAATAAAATTTCAATCCATGGAGGAGGTTCCTTCTGTATACGCCCGTATGCTAGATTCCATAGATTTAAATACAATGACTAGTTTCCTTCAAAAAATTTTAATGAAAATAAAACAAAACAAAAAAAAACGATAAATATTTCATGTAAATGTTCACTTCCGGTTTTTCGATTTCAATTGACTGTGTTTATTGCGCCACGCAGAGGGGCAGCCCTTTAAAAGAAAAAGAAAAGGATTAAAAGCTTGATGTACTCCTTCTAGCCTATATCAAGCTTAAGTTTCGAATTTCGTATCTCTGAGACTTATGGTTGCGAAACGCAGGGGGGGGGGGGTAAATTCTTACGTTCGTAAACATCAACTTCCGGTTTTTCTATTTTATCCAAAATCCTGTTATACTTCTTGTAGCCTCTAGATAGCTTAAGTTTCAAATTTCAAGGCTCTGCGACTTTTCGAAGACGAGATATGAACGATTAAAATATTTATTTTACGACACTCCTAATTTACAACCCCTTCCTTTAATTCAATCGGATTAAAAATTTGACACAACTATTAACTCATGACACTTGATAAATACACTAATTTTTAAAAAAATCGTTTGAGCCGTTTTTGAGAAAATAAAAAAAAACGAAATAAAGGAAGTGGGTGTAAATTAGTAGTGTCGCGATGACTTCAAATAAATGAAAATGTGAAAGTCGTGTGGTGAACACACCAGTTGATTTATTTAACATTGGCGGAGAAAGGACCTCCTTAATTAATTTTCTCTTTACGCCAAGGTTGACTATTTAATACCAATTAGCAGAATGGAATATTTGTAAATAACTGAATCACTTCAAGATAATAGAACTAAATTGTAAGTTCGATAACCTCTACTCAATAATCTTTCGATTTTTTTGATTTACAAACAGAAAAAGGTTGTTCTGTGATTTCAAACTGACAAAATTTTTTATATTAATAACAAATTATTTACGGGCGACATTCAGTAATATAGGACATAATTTATGATTGTATAGAGTTATAGAAGGCCTTTCAGCTTGTCTATGTATTCCTTTGGGATTCAATCAACACGAATGGAACAAGTGTCTAGACAACAAGACACGAATCCCCAGGAGAGTTACTCCCTCAAAGACATACCTTCAACACTAGGATACAAAAACTTCTTATGGATACCGTCTTCCTTCTTAACACAAAAAATAGCATTTATATTATATTTACAAATAATTAATTTTCATCTAAGTTCTTAAATAACCCCCTCCCCCTCCAAAAAAAGAAGAAGATATATGGTGCAGACTGGAAGGGAAAAAATTGTCAAAATTCGAAATTTTTTTGCTTATGAGGTTAGCCGTCGTTTTGTCGGCTGTCTCTTTACGAATATCAATCCGGAAACTGCCATCAGATACCTGAATAACGGCAGGTAAATCACAGTCAATCGATTGTGGCACGTTTTTATAGACAGTGAGTATAATAAATGGATTTTCTAGGGACACAAACCTTTCTTGGATAATAGAATTATCAATACAAATAAATCAGAATATCAGGAAGAGAGGCTATTTCTTTCAAGAATTCTTGAATAAACAAAAATAAAAAATAAAATACAGTTTTTGTGGGTGTATGAAGTGAAAGAGTATTTTTGGGGTTACCTACCCCAGAATTATATTGGAAATTCTAATCCATTATTTTTTTTAAGATTCGATATACTGTCCGTAAATTATCTGATGGCAAATTATAATGATTTATCACCAAGTCAAAAAGCCAATAATTTTAATTTTTCGTTTTCTTGACGTCGTCTTGACGTCTTCGCGAACCTTCGGCCTCCAATAGTCAGAGCAGTCGGCGTGGTTTTCCAAGCACATTTTAAATATTTTTTTGGTAAGAAGAATTTAGTTTAAATTCAAATAGATCAAACAATGTATTTTTTTTTAGATTTCAAAAATTCTTTACACTAAAAAAACGGGGAGTAAAAAAACCATCAAATCTTTTAGTTTTGAGGACTGCTTTGTGATCTTTACCCTAACAGTTTAATCAAATTCATAATAAATTATTAATTAATGTTAAGGAAGAATGGTGTGGCTTCTTGGTGAAATATTTTAAATAAAGTAAAGAAAATTTTCGAAATTTTTTTAAGAAACTTTTTAAAATTTAAAATATAAAATACTAGGTAGGTCTCACAAAAATATTTTTGGGAAACCTACCTAGTATTTTATATTTTAAATTTTAAAAAATTTTCAAAATTTTCTTTACTTTATTAATTAATGTTATATTTAATAATTTTATTTTATATCAGTTCTTTTGTTTTACAAATATATATTCAGAAACTAAATATTTAAAAAAAGAATAAAAATATCAGCCCGCTCCCTTATCTAAGAAGAGAATATCCTGATCTTTTGATTTTAAAAACTTTCCTTGTATCAGAATTGTATTGACATTAATATTAAATTATTAGCTGCAAAAAGTGACGCAATAAATTTTAGATAGCCCTGTGATTTATACATTATTATTCGACTCTATGCCGCACAGCGATAATTTTTTGGGATGCTAGAAACATGACTGGAATTGGGATGACTTCAATATCAGAACTGACACAAACCAAAAATGTTCTCTTTTGTTGAACTCATCGGGAAGAAATCTCCTTGTTTTTATAATTAATCCATATGCAGTAGAGAAGAGTGTTTTGATTCATAATTAATGGACATGAGTTCTATATGCAGACTCATTCTTTTTATTCTTGGAACGTTATTTCATTTTTCTTGAAAATAAATACCAAAACAACAATTTCCTTCTCGAAGAGAATTTGAACATTTTTTTGTTTGAAATATTAAAAAGGGAATTTCTCAGGATGCCGTTTTTTAACTGATTTCTTCAGTAACAGTAAGTAAGTGCGAGTGGGACGAAGAGATCTTAACGATTCAACGGGACAAAGAAGAACCATGAAAGTTCATTGACTTTCTGTAAAGTGTTACATAAGTGAGAATGATCCACTTTCGTTGCAGTGGAGGGCATCGAACTCAAACAGACTTGGATCGAGCTCAAGATACTGGTAAAAGGAGAAGAGAGAAAGAAGTGAAGAAAGAAAGGAGGAAATCAGGAGAAATGGCACGAGCAAAAGCAAGTAGAAGAGAGTTTTTTTATTTTTTTTTATTTCTTAGTTGAATCATGAAAAGGAATTGAACAAACGGCTATTAACCTTGCCCTTGGAATAAGATAAATATACAAAAAATACAACCCTTTCAATAAAGGAGTAGATTTTTTCAACCAAACATTCAAGGCTACTTCTGGTTCGCAAAAAAATAAAAGAAAAAGAAAAAAACAAAAGGAATAACGGGACTTAAGACTTATTTCTTAAAAGCATTCAATTCTCTAGCTGTGTGGGCAATGAAGTCTCCTGCGGAAACGTCATGTAACAGCTATTATACTTTTCCAACGTAATAGACGACATCGATGCGGGCCTATATAACAGATAACCTGTTGATAAAAATAATCGAATAATTATGATTTGCAAACTAGGATAATTTAAGCCCTAAAGGAAGAGTTTCTCCTAAAAGTGGCGATAATCAGTTTGACCTACTTGCAGAAGCCTGTTATGAATCCAGTGAGCTTAGCTTCTGAGGACAATGATAAGCCACCACTGGTCAACAAATATTTATTTTAACTTGAAGAGGCAGAGGAGGAAGAAGAAGAAGGGCAACGACTTATGTGCGAGCTCCGGCAATTCTAGGACACCTTGGCGGACCTTGGCTTTGTTTTATTCCATTCCATTCATTGCCATTAATCAAAAGAAAGCCCTCGATGGTTGCCTTTCAAGTAGTTACATCACAAAGACACCGCCGACGATGGGATGTTTCCTCAATTGAGTGACAACAAATTATTCACATAATATGTTTAATTCACCCTTAACCTGAGTGTTCCTGAGTTATTTCATTTCCTTTTGAGAAATAAATGAGGTCAAGAAGAGAAGTTCGGAAATATCTACTATTACAAATCCTTTTTACGTATATAATATTTATAAATTAATTATTGGATTCTGGGTGAACTGCAAATGTTACTATAGTTGGGGATTGAGGGTTGAAATCTCCAGCATCTCTTTTTAAACGTTGGCACTCAATCCAATGAAATGCATTCACATAAATCGGAACTACTATAAATATACTCTTAGATATCAGCTATTCAATAACTTTTTTAAATTATTTTGAGATGTTCCAGAATTTTCACTGTCTGGAGCAGATGTATTTTTAAATCTGAATTTTGAAAGACGTTTCTAAGACTTAGAAAGGATGCAAGCAGAATTTTAAAAAATAAATAGGAATATACTAATTAGGGAAACTATTTATAAAATTAGCAGAATTATAATTCAAATATAAATGTACCTTAAAACAAAATACTGATCCTCATTGCAGGGACTTACTATCTGCCATACCCACTGAAATCGTCTAGTTAAAACTTGAATGTAAATGTAAATCCAAGAAAATCTAATGCAAAATATCTTTTAATATTTTTTTAACATAGGTAAAATATACTATTAAAATAAAAATCCAATATTAAAAAATAATAATAATAATAATAAATTGGCACGTTCAGATGTGGCCATCCATTTGACTTTACCATACACCTTGGCCCCTCTAATATATTTAATAAAATTATTTATAATCATATAGGGAGGTTATTTTTTGCATTTTTAGACTACTGGGGGCCCACTGATTATGTATACAAAATTTGTTTGAGTTTGGTACAAGGGCTTAGATTTTCATTTTTTGACCCTACAACCCCCCCCCCCCCTATTTTGTACGGTTAGGGCTGTTAGTTTTTGCATGTTTAGACTTCTAGGGGCCCACTGATTATGTATTCAAAATTTGGTTGATTTTGTTCAAATGGCCTCTCCGGTGGGTCGGGTTAGGCTAGGGGTAGCGTGCCAGCCTGCTAACCAAGTGGAACCGGGATCGAATCAGACTAAAGGAATCCGGTTAAAATCTGACCCCGGGGTAGAGACAAATTAAAAATAATAATGCTAATAATTAGTATCGTAAATTGGCTTATGGCTAGAAAGGCCGAAAAGCTAAAAAACCTCCCCCTCTTAATGTTGGGTCCATATGCACCAAAATCTAATCAGCTCTTAATCTCAATGAACTAAATCTACGTGTGAAATTTGGTTTGGATATTCACACTAGTTTTTGAGCTAACTCGTCCACAAAATTTGCTAAGGCACAGACTAACTAACAGAATAGCAGACTTCAGAGCCGGTTAGTATGTAGCAAAGTAAATGCTCTTTACCACTAACAAACGGTAGACTGGCATCTGATTGGCCATTCCAGTGCCTCCATTTACCATCTACCGTTTGTTAGTGGTAAAAAGCATTTACTTTGCGACATACAACCGGCCCTAACAGAACTAACTAACAGACATTTTGACAAAACAGTTATTATCTCTAAAAATATAATTTTTTCGATGTTTACTTATTAGAGCTTTTTTGTAGACCGAAATGCCATGGTTTTGCCCACTTTTTAAAATCAAATTAGTTTCAGCCGTTTTTGAGATATTTCGAAAAAAAGAAGAAAAAAAACACTTTTTTCATGCACGAATACAATACTTGACCTTACCATGTAAAGTAAAAATGAACACCTGCCTGCCTTATTTTGTAATATATTATTTTGTCTTAATAAATGAGCAATTCTTGTTCTGTATTAGAGTCGGTTTCTCGAAATCGGCTCTAACGATTATATGAAAATCACGACTACGTGGTTTTCGGGTCGACAAATCGATCTGTCAGGGTCTCAACTTCGAATAACTTTAACTGAATTGTTTTTTTTCTTTTTCACAGTAATTATTCACAGGTAAAGGAAGGATAAAATAAAATACTTGACAAGTTGACCGGCGCTGTTCATTCGATTAATATTTTTAAAAGTCTATTACTATTCTACTATATCTTAAAGTCAGAAGTCAACGTTTCATTTGGAATTTTTACCTTTTTGTAACAAAGATTTTTGCAGTTTATTTGAAATGTATTTATATATTATTAGATACTAAAAATTTGCAATCAAATAAAATTATATTTAAGAAGACATCAAAATAAATTTATTATTATTACGATAATCGAAATCCATTTTTATTTTTCTTAAATCTTTCTACTTCTTAAGTTAGAAACTCATTTCTATAAGTCGTAAACAGTCTCATTTAAGCATCTGAATCAGAAGACTGAAACGAGATTAAATTTTTACATTTTATATAGTCAATAAAAATTTCCGCTGAAAAATATTGAATCTATTTAAAATTTGAATTTGATTTCGACTTGTGACTTTTGATAACCAATGGATTCGCCGTTTTGGCCAGAAGACTTTAAAATACCTTTCTCGCTGTTCCAATAATTTGAGAAATTTTCCGAGGCTCTACTTTTTACTAACAAAATATAATTATTAATACCGTCTTTTGTCCACCAGTTCTCAAAGATCATCGAAATTAAGAAACATGGGGCGCGGTTCGTTCTGAATGGTGTAACCCTCCTCATCTGATGTTGGTATTTTTACAGCCTTAATACCATTCCTAATCTGGTTTCCTTATTATTGTAATAAATTGGGAAGGTCTAACGGAGATTCCGGGACTTCTGCTATCCTCTATCTTCGATAGTAAGGCGAGTACTTATATTCCTAAAGAATATGTCAGAATCTGATCAATATAATGTCAGATAATTATTTGAATTATTCTATCAACGTGTACAAATATGCTTCCGCTGTTTGACAAATTTGGTCCCAGCAGTAAGTTATGATTAAAATTGTCAGAATTAAAACTTAATTATCGTAAGGTTGTTTATTTTGTCGGTAATATAACCTTGAAATCTTGGTGAATTTTCATCATTTTATTTTTATTTTATTTTTTTTTGCGTTTTCGGCCTTTCTAGCCGTAAGCCCAATTTACGATACTATTTATTTCTTAAATTTTTTCTCTACTCCGGGGTCAGATTTTGTATGAATGCCTCGAGTCGGATTCGATACCCGGGTCATCAGTATATTATTACTTTGCTTTCCATACAGGGTATGGTCAAGTTATTGTAATCGTGCATGAAAAAAGTGTTTTTTCCTTCTTTTTTTTCGAAATATCTCAAAAACGGCTGAAACTATTTGATTAAAAAAATTGAGCGAAACCATGTCATTTCGCTCTACAAAAAATCCCTAATGAAGTGAACATGGAAAAAATTATATTTTTCGAGATAATAATTGTTTTGTCAAAATGTCTGTTAGTTAGTTAGTTAGTTAGTCTGTGCGTTACCAAATTTTGTGGACGAGCTAGCTCAAAAACTAGAGGGAATGTCGAAACCAAATTTCACACTTAGTTTTGGTCCATTGAGATTAAGAGCTGATTAGATTTTGGTGCATATCGACCCAAAATTAAGGGGGGTGGAAGGGGTTAAAAATTAAAAATCTAGGCCATTTGAGCAAACTCAACCAAATTTTGTATACATAATCAGTGGGACCCTAGAAGTCTCAAAAATGCAAAAACTAACCGCTTAAAAATGGGGGCGGGGGGGTTAAAAAAATAAAAATCTTGGCCATTTACCAAACTCAACCAAATTTTGTATACATAATCAGTGGGACCCCAGAAGTATAAAAATGCAAAAACTAAACGCCACCTACACGATTATAAATAATTTTAGGCGCCGGGTTGTATGGTAAAGTCAAGTGGATGGTCACATCAGAACATGTCAGCTTATTTTTGTGTGTCGAAAATGTCGAGTTTTGAGCCGAATAAGCGTCATTTGCTGAAACTTTTGATTTACTTCTTTAATTTGAAAAAAACTGCAACTGAGACGCATAAAATAATGGAGTTATATGAATACATGTTTTTCATTTAAATTGGCTTGATAATAAGCAAATAATCTTTTGAATTATTATCTTTCGAGGCCTGCCAAAACCGTTTTTATGATCCTCTGTTAAGAACCACAGTCTTGGATTGGTCTTTAAAGAACTATACCATTTCAACTTTAAAATCTGATTAATCAATTTTAAATGAAGACTCTCTCTCATTAAATTTCATTTTAAAATTAATTATGTCATTTTGAAATTGAATTTTCAAATTTGAAATTTATCAATCTCATTTTAAATTTGTAAATATTTGAGATACCACTAAATATCTTTCCAACACAAAAATTTCGTTTTCTAGATTGTAAACAAATATTAAATTAAAGAATGACAGCAGAAATCTCTTTTATAATTGAAAAAATTCGAAATAATACAAATCACTGGGTACTGTAGATTCTAGTGGAGTAATTATTGTCGGTAATAGTGAAATTTAATCAATATCTTATTAGAGTTAATTGGTAATTAATTATTGAAATCCCATTCCTCCGCGATTCGAGATTTTTAAAGGTTCCAGTTAGCATATAATTTGCCTTGCCTCTACAGAGCGACCCAAGTTCGCTTTTGGCTATTTTTAACCGACTTCTAAAAGGAGGAGGTTCTCTATTCCAGCGTTACTCAACCTTTTTTGGCCCTCGGACCAGTAAAATTTGTAAAAAATAATTTTTATGAAAAATAAAAGCCGACTTCGAAAATTAAATGCAACAAATAAAATACACTAAAAGGTATAAAATAATTATTATCTTATTTAGTTACAACTAAACGACGAAATATTAACATGAAATTACTTTTGAAGTTGGTGCCAAACAAACTATACTTATAAGCGAGGGTACCCGCCAAACGTACTAAGTAAGATCCGTCGAGTGCGATTTATAAAAGGTATATGTTTGGCACCGACTTCAAAAAGTAATTTCATGTTAATATTTCGTCGTTTAGTTGTAACTAAATAAGATAATAATTATTTTATACCTTTTAGTGTATTTTATTTGTTGCATTTATTTTTTGAAGTCGGTTTTTATTTTTTTCATAAAAATTATTTTTATTTTTCTCTTTTTAGTGATGTTATTAATAGCTGATCCTATCATCAGAACTTGACCAAATTAATATGACACCATCCCTAAGACACCCCTTTCGGATAAAAAAAGAACCATCGAAATCGGTTCATAAACAAAGAGGTTAGGTCTAAACAAACCTAATAAAAAAGGTCTAATACCTATGAAAAAAAAAACGAAAAAAAATGGGACCAATCGGAAGCTAGACTGGACCCAATGCAAAAACAAATTTCAAAATCGGTTGAGAATTGGCGGAGATATGAAGTAACATAGGCACAAAAAAAAAAAAATCAGTCGAATAGAGAACCTCCTCCATTTTGAAGGTCGGTTAAAAAAATTCGCAGACCAGTGAATATTTTTTGAACAACAAAATTTTACTCGGTTTTAAAGAACTACTAGATAAGTTAATTGTAACATTTTTATTATCATTTACTTACGAGAATATTTGAAATGTAAATATATCTAATTATATATATACGAGGACTAGTAAAATTTCTCCGCGGACCACTGGTGGTCCGCTGGACCAGCGGTTGAGAATAGCTGCTGTAGAACATCGACTAATCAAGCCCATCGATTCGGGATCAATTACTGTCAATCATTTGAAATGAACTAAAGCACAAGAATTAGAATAAAAAAATAAACACAATTTTATACCTACATCTGCCCATATTGAAAAACTTTTCGTTTTACTTTTCGCTGATTAAAATGAATAAAAAATGTAGTCCAAAGAGTCATTCTATAAATAGGAGCTGATGATTCTTCAAATAATTTGTTGTTTCGTTTTCAGTCTTTCTCCCAACTAAGTTCAGCTCTCCTGGGAAAGTAAACTGAAGAGGTTGAATGAGCTTAAGATTTCCTTTCGACCTGGACTCGGGTGGTCTTTTAGTCAACACTTGAGCTGTTGGCTTAACCCAATAATCCCAGACCTCGAAACTCGAAATCAACAACTCTCCTTGAAATGCATTCTTTTTCAGGGTATGGTGCGAGGGGGAAGAGTTCTTGTCAGGTTTATATTCGAATAAACATATTAACATTTATTTTTATTTTTTTGGTAAAGGTAAATATTAAAGAAAATGATAATTAACAAAAGATATGTTCCTGTGGCCAGATTTTTCTTTTCTATCTTTTCTATCTCTTTGTTTAATAATTTTATTTATTACTATATTAAATGTATATATTTAGATATAAATCTTATACGCTTTATGAGTTAATATTTTTATGGAACACTATGAAATATAAAAGTAATTTTTATTTGTTTGTGGAGAAAATTAATTTGACCTCTAATTGTAGATTTACTAGGAATGGATGGTGATAGGCTGAGAAAGAATAGAAATAAATAAAAATAAAAATGAATAATAAATAAATTTTTAGCTCCTCACTTTGTTTTTTATCTAGTTATGCCAAATGTCTTGCTTCAATTGGTTATGAAGCTTCACGGCGCACTCTGTGAAGATGCCGCGGCTCCCCGGAGCGCCGCAGCACACAGTTTTGGAACTACTGCCTATATTATTTATCCACATAAATTAAATACATAATATGTATTTATCTTTTTACACTACGAATAAATATTGTGAGTTAATAAAGAATAGAATAAAATGTGTCTATTTGATTTAATTGAATAGAGAGCTTTTAATTGTATCTATATTATTATTAGAAATAGATGTTATTTATTTAATTTTTTACATAAGTATATATTTATTAATCAAAAAGTGTGTTGAAAAAGTAAATTTTTCATGAACGCTTTTTGATTAATTATTCACAGATTGAACATTTTTGATGACAAAAAACATTTAAATTGAAATATATGTATAGTATAATTTCAAGTATTAAACAAACAGCTAAACTTCCTCAAAAAAATGCACCCCTAAAATGTTTTAGTTTTCATTTCAATTGAAAATTTATATTTAATTTAATCTATTTTATTATAAAATCACTAATATATAATAAAAAATTTCTGATTAGTTATGTCCATCAAATAAATTATTAAAGTTGTTATCGGGAAATAAGGACAATATTTTTTATGCAAATAATTTATATTTTATTGCCAAAGTTTCAGCAACTTTGTTGACTTCTTCAGGGCTCAAATAGTTAACTTCGCTTGCATATTTGTCATTTTGATAATTCTTTCTTAGTAAATATAACAAGCAAGTCATTGACATCAATCAGATGGAAATTTTTACTTTATCCAATGCGAAGCATGGGAGAAAGTATTGGGGTCGCTCTCGCGTGGCAAGTGCGACTTCAAAGGGTCCTCAGGTAAAGACTACGGAACGCTATAGACTCAATTAAGGTCACAAATTGAAGTATTCAATGAGATTGAATTTTAGCACGTGACGGTTTTGCCAAAAATTACCTGCAAGTACTCGTCGAGAGGCCAAAAGAGTGCACATTTTTTTGGAAGTGCGTGGGGATGGATGGATGTATGCACGAGAAGTTATCGTTTTTTTCGTCCACGATTTTTCCACACCTTTGCGCTGATTGAAATGAAGTTGAAACTCAGTTCATTAGTTTAACAAAATGAAGCGCTTTGATTAGTTTTTGGTACATATCGGTCCACAAACATTAGTACTTTATTTCAGTACTTTTTTAGTTTTTTCTAAATATCTTGAAAATGACTTAACCAATTTATGATGAAATTTAATATCCTAATTAAGTGCCTCGGGGACCACAAAAAAGGTTAAATAAGGTTTTTAGTAAAATTATATTTTAAAGTGCCTTTACTCGAGAACATATTAATGCTTCAAATGAATTTTGGATAAAGTTAAGCAACGATCCGTTGCAGTTTATTTTTAAAACGTTGTCAATAAAATATAAATTATTTTCATAAAAAGTATAGTATAAAATGTTATGCTGGGAGAGAGATGCTGTAAGACAAAACATCCTACCCCCAAAAATCCCCAATTTCTTACAGAAATTTATTCTTAAATATGAAATAATATAAATTAATTAATTATAAAGCACTCACATTAGTTGACAAGAGATTTTAACAAAAAAAAAATAAAAAAAATTAAGATACATTTAGCTATATTTGAAAATTAATCAGAATCTTCGTGTCTGGACTCGCTGATTCGTTCCCAGCGGCGCAATTTTTAATGCTATTAATGAGTAAATTACATTAATTTTTATATTAAAATTTTTAATGAAAAATACAGCATAATTTTCGTTAATTATCTTTACATAAAGTACTTATAACATATTGGATTACATTTAAAAAAATATTTTAAGATATAAGTATTTTTTTGAAGGTGGGATGGGTTCCCCGAAAAAACCTTATAGTTCTAAGGGTGAGTCGACAAAGTTGAAGATCACTGATCTAGGTCATAGTCAGAAGTTTTCCGTAAAACAGATGGTCTGCTTTTCATGATTACTCATGATTAGTGATTCAGAAACCCAGGAAAGTACAGATGTTGCCTACTTTATAGGCGTTCTTAAAAGGAATCTGCCATTTATTTCCTTTGGGGCGAATACCTTAATGTTTTGTGACACAGGATAATTTTCACAGATCGACACGATATCTGTCAACGTTTAATAATCTTGCATGTCAGAAGAAATTGAATGTTTGAAATTTAAAATTTGATGGAGATTTTATTCATTGTACATTAGGGTGCTCCTTATTTTGGATATTTTCGAATAATTACGTGGACAGGGGCTCATATGGTTCTAAATAAATAAAAAAATACATCCCCCAAGTTTCAAGTCTTTATCTCAATTTTTACCTAGTGCTACACAGCGATTAATTTTCCCATCTAAATAACATGGGGTTTTTGGCATTGAACGACCAATTTTTTATTGCTTTTAAAAATTTGAAACTTTGTAGACTTTGTCCTTATAATAGTAGTTATCCCTCTGAATTTTTACAGATTTTTAGCTATTATAATTTTGGAGTGTATAACTTACTAATACTAAGATATAGCAATATTTTATCTAGATGTAACTACAAAATTGTAATAGCTAAAAATCTGTAAAAATTCTGAAGGGTAGCTACTATTATAAGGATAAAGTCTACAGAGTTTCAAATTTTTTGAACTATTACTTTGGCCGAAATAAAAAATTGATCTTTCAATGCCAAAAACCCCATGTTAATTAGATGGGAAACTTAATCGCTGTGTGGCACTAGGTTAAAATTGAGATAGAGACTTGAAACTTGGGGGATATTTTTTATTTATTTATTTAGAACCATATGAGTCCCTGTCCGCGTAAATATTCGAAAATATCCAAAATAAGAAGCACCCTATTATACATTTATTTGAAACTTTTACATATTCATACACATTCAATATTATATCCCCCTAAATGATTGATAGATATGGCTATATTGCAAATTTATTCGAAAAACAGTTTCGGAAATCTTCCTTTATTTCTCCGCCTTTTTCTTTCAAAGATTGGCCAACATTTCAATTTCGATATTCAAGTCGTGAATTTGACTAGTAAAAACTAAAAAGGCAATCACTAGTTAAGAAAAAAGCTTTGTTTAATTTAGAAGTGCAACAGTTATAAGGCTATAACTCTTTACAGCTTCTGGAAATTGATTACTATTTTCGATAGAGAGAAATATAAACTAAATGTTGGCGAAAAAAAGCGAAAACTTTTTCAAGATCCAATACACTATAAATGATTTTTGGTGACATCTCAAATTTTTAGTCTATAAACTGCTTGGACAAGAAAGCTAAAACACGACAGAAAAGTGCATAATTTTATTAAAAATTTGTATACTTACCAAATTTCATCTCATTAATTAACTACGACCGTTCGAGATATCCCTATATATTAAAAGACGATTTTTTTTTTTTTTTTGATTTTCTGAATGTTCCTGGCAGAAAAGCAAGAGAGTCCAAAATCTAATCAATTTCCTTTTTGTAAATATAAATTATTTGGCACTTCTACGACTTTAAGATGTTATCGTGTAAATCGAATTCAAATAGTTAGGGAGGCATCAGATACACAAACGGGGACAAAAATATTGCTTAAATAAATTGACACGTTCTGATGTGGCCATCCATTTGACTTTATACCATACACTTCTGGTTGAGTTTGATACAAGGACCTAGATTTTGATTTGTCATCCCCTCTTTTTTGGGGGGTTTCTTTTTCATTTTTAGTGTTCTATGTGCCCACTGATTATGTATATAAAAATTGGTTGAGTTTGCTCAAATGGCCTAGATTTTTATTTTTTGACCCCCCCTAATTTTGGCACCAGAAAAAATATTTTTGTTATTTTAGGTTAATTTTATAGTGTATTTCATTTTTTGTTTTTTTAGTTTGAAAATATTATATTTTTTTATAATCAGGAACGAGGCTTTTCGAATCACAGTAGGAAGATTGAGTCCTTATCGAATGATGGTTATTTTTTATTTTTTTCAATAAAAAATTTTCATCAGGGTTTATAATTTAATTTTATTTGAAACAAGAGACGTTTCGAGAATTCGTTAAGAATCAAATAATTACTATTCCTGGAAAATATAATAATTTTAAATTTTAACCCTCCCCCCCCTTAATTTTGGGTTGATATGCACCAAAAACTAATCAGCTCTTAATCTCAATGCACCAAAACTACGTGTGAAATTTGGTTTTGATATTGACACTAGTTTTTGAGCTACCTCGTTCACAAAATTTGGGGACTAACGGACTAACCGACATTTTGGCAAAACAGTTATTATTTCGAAAAATATAATTTTTCGATGTTCCCTTATTAGGGCTTTTTTGTAGACCAAAATGCCATGGTTTCGCCAATTTTTTTTATCAAAATAGTTTCAGCCGTTTTTTAGATATTTCGAAAAAAAATATGCACAAAAACCACTTTTTTCATGGACGATTACAATACTTGACAATACCCTGTATGGTAAAGTAAAATGAAATTCTCCAAGTTCAAAACATTTCTAAAAATTAATAAGTAATAATAAGAAAACAAAATAGAGCAAAAAAAAATTGAGTGAATTCAAAAAAGTGACCGCGCAAGTTTATCTCTGCATATTGCAGTGGTCTTCAAACTTTGTCGACTTACGAAACTCTTAGAACTAGAAGTTTTTTTCGAGGAACCACATCCCACCCTTAAAAAAATATATCTTAAAATAATCTAAAAAGTAACTCAATATATGTTTTTTGGTAGGTAGGTAGTTACTCTATGTAAAGACAAAAAAGTATTGCATTTTTTATTAAAAATTTTCACATAAAATTAATATAATTTACATTAAATTGTGTTCCAGGTGTCACCTATCCGAGAACCCTAAGGTTTGAAGACCACTGGCCTATATGATTGGAGATAGAAATACACAGAAGAATTCAGAAAAATTCAAGCTTCGAAATGATCTTTCTGCATATTTCAGAGATATTTGAAACCCGAATAAAGAAAAACTTAACATTTTTGAGAGAATTCAACACAATGACAACCCAGCAAACTTCGCTCTCCGATCGTATTATGGGATTAGGGTTTAATTTAACGAATTTTCAATTTCTCTCTTTATTATGGTCTCTATATTTTTCTCTCTTTATTATGGTGTCGTTTTTAAGATAATTAATATTAATGAGAGAAAAAATGTTTGTATTCATTTTTGATGAGAAGCAAATATCCATAGTAGGTGTATTTAGAAAGAGTTGTATTTACTTATCGAACCAAAACTCTACATTCGAATAATTTCTTTAGACATTTACTATCATGAATTGAATCACCAAATTACTATGTTTTAATCCTAACTGCACTATTCGAAGTGGTTTTGTTTCTTCTTCCGTTAGACGAAAATCTTCATAACCATTGCATAAGATCAGAGAGAGGGATTGGCGGATGCGGTGGGGAGAAAGTCCCTTGGATTGGTGAGTATATGCTAATGGATCTGTTCTGTTATGATCGGTGGGTGACGTTACGGTTTCTTGATTGTTCCCGTAATGTGCGATTGTTCGAGGTCTCGTGGTCTCCTAGTCTGGTGGTCTCGTGGCGCCCCCATTGGGTAGCATTGGTGCCGTTATGTTCAAACCGTGCGAAGGTTGGTCCTTGACCCCGGACAGTGAGCGCTCTCACCAACACACGCATTTCGTTCTATAGGTATCCATTACTTACACTCGTTCCGAGTTATTTATAGAAAAGTGAGCATCATTTTCTTTTATCCTTCCGTTCCCACAATGACAAGTCTTTTCCTTCTCCATCACAAACGGAAGATATATAGCCCTAAAATTTTAACTCTACCATCAACCTCTGCATTACTCTTACTATTCTTCTTCAAATAAATAGAAAATAATTTCTAGCTGTTCTTCTTTAAAGAATAGGACTACAATTTTTCAGTTATTTATATAAAAAATAAACAACAAATTAGGGGGAAAAGGGTAAAAACTTTAAGCTATCAATGAATTTTAAAATGAATAACACAGGAATTATTTAACGGGTTATAGAGGTGTTTCACAAAGAGAAATAAAATTAAAAATTAAAAAATCTTTAAATTATTTTTGGAGATTTTTTTATTTATCTCTATACATATTTCGGGCTATAAACCCTCATCAGGAATATATTCAGTTTTCTGTTAAACCTCCTGATGAAGGGTTCATAGCCCGAAATATGTATAGAGATAAATAAAAAAATCTCCAAAATAATTTAAAAGATTTTTTTAATTTTTTAATTTTATTTCCTCTTTGTGAAACTACCACTATAACCCGTTAAATAATTCCTGTGTTTAATATGTTTCACTATAAACCAACACCGCTTTCCCTAAACTTTATTTAAAATGAATAAGCTATTTAATTTAATAAAAATTAGAAAACACCTGTTTCTTTATTCATAACTACATCATCACAGAGCCTTGAAATCCCGATAAAATCATTAAAAAAAAAATGTTATTTTCTTCAAATTTTTAAACGGAAACTTTAATGCAAGAGAACCCAAAAACTAATCTCTTATTGAATTGGAAATACAAAGATTTTGAAACAGGCGAAAATTTCTTCTTTTTTGTGTTATCTGGGTATCAAAATCCCGACAGAGATACTGCCAGAAAATAATCACGATTGAAAATTATTTTTCTCCAAGTTTCAGATAATGTTTGACCCAATGAGAAAAAGAAAAAAATCCAATGAATTCAATATTAGAGCCGCCCGGAAGACAGACAGAAAGTATTATACTTCGAGTAGTGGTTTCTACACCATTACTTTAACCAGGGTCCTAAAAAGTAAAGCTGGATTCACACAATCTGACCAGATTACTGACCAGCACCGACCAGTCTAGTATTGAAAATAAATGAATAAAATTTAACTAAGCCTGATTAAAAAAAGATTCACTTCCTTTCTGCGAGTGAAAGATCACAAATTGGCTCTGAACACTCGGGGACCATTGATTGATTGCTCCTCCAGCGACCCGGAGGGCATGATTCGACAGTGACCAGACCGTGTCCGTGAGTGGGAACGCTCTCATATATGATATATAAATAAATGCTGGTTTGACTGTCCCTTTCCGTGATCTGACCAGATTGTGTACGCCGTTATGAATCCAGAACTCTGTAAAATTTGGTCTATATCAGACAAAGAACCTAAAATTTTAATTTGTTCATCCCCACAACCCCTTTTGGGTAGTTTATATATACACTAATATTTTCATATGGCGCTAAGTGTAAAATTTGGTCCAAAACCGACAAAGGGACTATAATCTAATTTGTATGCCCCCAAGAATTTGTAATATCTGATTTTTGCTTATATAATATACCCTCACAAATACTTATTCCTGCAAAATTTCAAGAAAATCGGCTGAGTAGAAGCTGGTCAAATTTCGATTTTAAGATGTAAGGAGGCAGACAGATAAACAGGTATAAATAACTCACGTTACTGCGCTTTTATGCAAACTAACAAAATGTTGTAATTAATGAACGGCATAGGCACACCAATGTGTGGAGGGGTCACTTCGGACATTTCAGGCAAATTAGGGATTTCTAGCTATTGAAAATGTTTATTTGCCTATGAAACACGATAGACAGAGGTGTATTTTTCAAATAATCTTTTGAAAAAAAGCATTAAATTTATATCCCTGGGCCTGGTTACTCCAAATAGAAAATAAACTGGCCAATGTGAGTCGGGGAATACCGAGAGGTCCTGCACCTGATATCTTCCAAAATATTTGAGATATCAAATTTGTTCTTATTTATTATTGATAAGGAGAAAATGAATGAATTTGTAGTTTTATTTATAATTTCAAGTTAAGCCACTTCTAAATGCCCAGCAGGCAGATTTAAAAATTTTCTTCCAATGGCCCTTTGGCACTGTCGAAGTTGCTGGCATCTGATTGGCCATCCCAATCCCTCCATTTACCATCTACCCTGTGTTAGTGGTAAAAAGCATTTACTTTGCGACTATACAACCGGCCCTTACAGAGAGATATGAAACAATGTTATTAAGGTTTCGTTTCACCTTTGAACGGAACCGTAAAAATGAAAATCTAGAAAAATGAAGGCACAATAAGCAAGTAAATAAATTTCAGACAATCTAATGAATGCTGATGAACGATGAAAATGAACCATTTTTTACAAAACTTAAGATAAAAATTTCGAGGAAATTAGTTGAATGGTTGAATTAATAGAATTCTGTTAAAATTTTGAGTCTAACCAGAATAATATACCATATATTTCCATTCGATTTACATACTATTTAATTAAAAAATATACAAATTTAACTAGCATTGTTTTTATGATTTGTAAATAAAAGAGTTATAAAAATTTAGATTAAAAATAATAAGAGTAATATACTATTTACGATTTTTTTATATATCTATACCTAGCTATTTTTTTATTATTATTTATATATACTTTAATATTTCTAATAGGTTCAGAAAGTTCGCAAGTTGATCTAATGTTTAAAATGAAGTTTCTTTGATTCATTGCTTAAATGTGGGACTATTAATTAACAACAACCCCTGAAGTGTTTTTACTGAGGATTGACAAAAGGTGAAATAAGACGAAAATTCCTTTCGGGGTCAAAAACCTTGCAAAAATTCTTTTTGTTTTGGTCACTTTTTAAAAAACTTTTTCCTTTCAACCAAATCAAAAGGAAACAAATATATATCATGAGAATGACAGTTTGCAAAAAAGTGTAATTTATTTCCTCTATTTACGGAAACAATTCATGGTTTTGATCTTTTTTTTTAGTTTAAATTTTACAATATATTATAATATTATAGGTAAATTAATATTATATTACGAGCTGTTAGGGCCTTTCGGCCTTTGGTCTGCCCTCTCAGCTCGAACCTGAGGGGCGGAGGGCCGTGACTTCAGCGTCTCGAGATGGAATTATTTGGTGTCCAAAATTATCTCCCAAAAAAACACTGGCCAAAAATTATATATATATATTTTTTTTTAGTTATGAAAATTGATCGAAGAAAGACGAAAAACATCAATCAATGTTCCCAATTAATTTGCCATTTAGAAGTTTAATTTTTCGACCCCTTATTCATTATGTCTAGTTTTTTTTTAAATCCTCAATTTATTTTTTAGAGATTTGTATGTAGAATTTTTTGAATTAAAAATCAAGTCGAATATCTTATTCTCTTAGTAGATATTACCAAATCAATTATTAATAAATTTGCCCTTTTTGGACCCCTAAGAGGGAGAATGTCAAAAAACTTTGCCATTTATTTTAGTCTAAATTAATTACTAAGAGACTAGTAATATAAATTTTAAATTCAAACGACTTAATTTTATTAATTTGCGTGACATAAAACAGTAATGTACAATAAAATAGTCGAAAATTAGAGTTAAGTGAAAATACAAAAATTCGATTAATTTAATATTATGTTAATTTTTTAATCGTTTATTTTTACAAATTAAACAATCAATATCAATTCGTCTGGTTGTATTGGTGTTTGCTTTAATTATTTGTCCTTCAATTGTTATTTGGTCAAAAATTATTTAAATATTGATTAATTACAAATCTAAGCAACGATTTTGTCTCGATGAGGTAAGAAAACAGCTCAATCTTTGTCAGCTTTACACTTGCACTCTTATTCTGTTCACTACCGACTTGTTTTGCTTTATTTCACACGGTCGCACGCCTTGGCCCGTGCGTTGAACTCTCCAAGGTGCAGAGACAAAAACAACCCCGGAAAAGTTGCGCCCGTGTCAATCGAAATTTAATTTATGACTCTAGAAGTTATTCTTTTAGCAAAACTAATAGTGGTAGTTTATAGCGGGTGCAATATGAGCTTTGTTAGTGGAGATGTCCGTTAAGTGTCATCTCTCTGGACATCAATTCTTTTCCCTCTCTTGGCACTTACAGGGGGTGTATGACGACTAGAGTACGTTGAACCCAACTCGCCCCGGGTTCATTCTTCTTCTTTTTCTTGATTCTCTTTTGGGTCTAATTATATTTAAATTGAATTAATGAAAAGAAAAAGCTTGTTAAAGGGAAAAATGAAACCATTAATATCTTCATGGCGTCAAGTGCGTTCACCTTGAAAAAGAATAAGTGCTCTTTCTGGCTTAAGCACCGAATACACATATATTAAAGAAGAAAAATAAGAAAGAACATTCATGGTGATTTTCAAAATGGAATAATAATTTTATTAACTGGTTTATTTGCTGGAGTAGGAAGTGGTCTCATCATATTATTTTTACAATTCGTAAAATGTCTTACACCTCACTAGCATTCATTTTAATTTCAAATTGCATTCAAATACGATAATGACGAACGAGAAGAATGGGAGCTTAGAGCCTCAAGCGGAAGACTCTACCACATCATTATCTTATTTAACGGGCGGAAGGTTGGGGGGGGGGGGGGAGAAAATTATTCAACGCCAAAATAAGAAACACTCCAATCATATTTCCAAAAAAGTAGAGCCAGCAGAAGAAGTTAAAAGTTCATAGTATTTCATTTCAATGTCAAATAAATTGGCACGTTCTGATGTGGCCATCCACTTGACTTTATCATATACATCTGGTTGAGTTTGCTCAAATGGCCTAGATTTTTATTCCCCCCCCCCCCCCACCTAATTTTGGCACCAGAAATTTTTTTTTCGTTATTATAGATTCCTTTTATAGTATATTTCATTTTTTCTTCTTTTTTTAGTTTAAAAATATTATAATTTAAAATTTTAACCCCTCTTCCCCCCTTAATTTTGGGTCGATATGCACCAAAATCTAATCACCTCTTAATCTCAATGGACCAATCCACCATCTACGTGTGAAATTTGGTTTTGATATTCACAGTAGTTTTTGAGCTAGCTCGTCCATAAAAATTTGGTAACGTACTAACAGACATTTTGACAAAACAATTATTATCTCAAAAATAATAATAATTTTTTCGATGTTCACTTATTAGGGCTTTTTTGTAGATCGAAATACCATGGTTTGGCTCAATTTTTTTGATCAAAATAGTTTCGAAAAAAAGAAGCAAAAAAAAACACTTTTCACGGACGATTACAATACTTGACCATATCCTTTATGGTAAAGTAAAAATATAACCTAATCATTCCCTACTGCATTAAATTAAGTAATTTTTTAATTTTTTTTATAAAATGTATTTTATCTAGAAGCTAAGACTACCAAGATGTTTTGAAAAATCGCCAAAACCCTCGGAAGAAACAAACTGGGGTTCCGTTAAATGGGCACACTAGCTTAGAAACCAATGAGAATATAAAAACGAAATTTAATATTTAGTTGTTATATGATTTGATTTAAGATTAAATAGATTTTGGCTGAAATCTGGCCGGAATCTGGGTTAAAACCTTGACGGGTGTCTTGATGGAGTCGATTTGGCGTAATCACCTTTTAACCACTTTATAGGAGTTGGGAATTCATCGTGTTTCAGGGCTGTTTCTTTGGACCAGATGGAATAAATATAATTGTCTTGAGTGGGGGATATCGGTATTAAAAATATATGCCATTTATGGAATTATGACAATGATTACTATTCTATTTCAAACCGTTCGCTGACAAAAACATAGTCAAATTATTAAAAGGTCGAAACCTTATAACTAAGTAGTGAAAATAAAGTTTTTATGATTTTATTTATTTTATTATTATTATCGGAATCGCGTCACTTGCGAATGCTGGTAAACTTAAACCTATCCATTTGTTATTATTATTATTTTTTTTAATTTTCATCAAATTCTTTAAGTCTTTGAAAAAAGTTATCTATTAGTTCGAAAATTTACAAATATAGTATTTCCTAATAAAAATTATAATATAATCAAAATTTATTTTTTGAAACACTTGTATGCTTTCTACATATGTCTTTTCCACGGGGAAGCGGAAATAATCTTTTTTTTGCACTTCAGAACTAAAAGTTCTTAAGCTAGAAAACCCAAAATCTTAACAGATATTGATTTTAGAATTACAAACATTTTGACACCAAAATGAACTTTCTACGATTTTTCTTTTATGAGTTATCAAAGTTATTGTAATTAGTTTAAATTTCAAAATAATAATAAAAAAACGGACACCCCTCCCCCCCTCCAAAAAAAAAATTGATTTCATCCCTACATGTTTTGGTCCATCTCCCGTGCGCACATATGAATATTTCATTTATTTAATAAAAAATAAGTAGAAATAAAAATGATATAGAATATCTTCTTGAAAAATTATTTATCAATAATTCAAGGAATATTGATATGAAATAAATAAATATTTCCCATTCCGTTCCTTTGAATGAAAGATCTCAGTTGAGCCCAGGCTGGCAGAGAGAGAAGGCCTTCTTGCCAACCAGTCATCCAAAGGTAAGACATAACATCAAATGGGTACTTTCTAGTTTCCTAAAACATACTTTCTCTTATCCTAACTGCTAAATTATAATTAACAAGGAGGTCTAAACTTCATTTACTATAAAATATGAATATACAGGATGGTCAAAAATTCATTTAATAATAATATGTATTAAGATATCATTTTTTAGAAATTTATAATACGTCGTCTTTAGAGACACTTGAATTCTTGAAAAGAAGAAAACACTTAGCTTACTGGGTGAAGATGTTAGCGTCATGGCTTGAAGTATTGAAGGTTTTATAACTTCGGGAAGATCAAGGCAAAGAAGGAATTTCAGTCTCTCTCTAGAAAGATAAACAAATTAACAAACATTTAAAGTTAGTGAAAGTCATATGGTCTATCAATCTGTTTATTACTTTACCTTCTGTCAAGCCTGGACAATTCTTGATGAGTGAATACTATTATTCTTAAAACGCAAGTTTATCTATGTTATTATCAGAGGGTTATTTAACTAATCAAATTCTCTATTTTGTAAATAATTTATGGGTCTGCTTCTTAGAAACGAGATAATAAATTTAACCCGGAAGAGACCAAGTCTTTGTCATTTTAAGTCTATAAAGGGTTAATGCACCCTTAGGCTTTTGTGGTGGACGTTGCAGGAAGAATCCAAAGAGCTGACTTATATCTAAGACTGACTCGAGGGGTTTAATCAGTTCATAGTTTAGTTACCTTGGCCTGGTGGAAGGTGCTTGTGTTTAATATAATATATCCGAGGGGTGAACCGCGAGCTAATATCGTGTAGACCTACTTCCATCTTTCATTTTCAAGTAGAAGACAATAGATGAAGGACCATTATCTAATGAATTCCAAAATAATACAACATACCATAATTCCAAAGACGTGTACACCTAATTCCAATCGCGGTTCATCCTTCGGATATATCTAATACCTGCGTGGCCGCCCTTCGGCTGGGAGCGTCTCCGTCTCTTTTGTTGACATCAATTAAAGTATGAAATCATTATAAAATTTCACCCAAATTATGAATAAAGACATGCCTTTTCTAAAATATTGTTTCTCCTATTTGTGACAATAACAGTTTGGAAAAAATAATGTTAGGAAACTCGAATGAGTAAACCGTCTTTCGGTGACTCAATATATTTCAAGATATACTCTCATGTATGTATTACAGCATCTCAACATATTTAGAGATTCTTAGTAACGATCATAGCTTATATTCTAAAACAAACTTTCCCAATCATAATAAAAGTTCCCTTAGAAAATTAAATCAAAAGCGGATACAAAAAATAATAAATTATATTCGATCTAATCAGTAATCACTTAAAAATAAATACAATACTTTAACCATGCTGCGCTATGGATAAAGTAAAAATAAAGTAAGCTTCTAAAATAAATGAATTGTGTTTTGAGAATTTTCGCCCCTAAGTCCCTATCTTATTTGCTTTCTTTTAAAGAATTCTCGCCTAAAGTCTGAATCTTTGAACAAATTCTCAGGCCACTTGTAAAATCGTCTCTGTGAAGGCTTCTTCTTCACGCATGATTAGGTTTGCCAGCATCTGAACTTATTTGTTCCGACAAGGAGGTTTTATCTTTGTCTTCTCCCCCACTGAGGGTGAATTTATTTCCAATTTTGCGAAATTCCCAGAGGTTAAATTTTAAATCCACTGCAATAATAGAAACATCTAAAAAAGATGATTCTTTAAAAATAAGACACAATACTACTATCAAATATGTTGAAATATATTATATTATATAGAATAAAAATACATTCAAAAGGGAGTGAAAATGATTGACATTCTACTCTGTTTGGGGAGTCATTTCATACAAGACACCTGCATATTTCTGAAATTTGATAATATAATACATAATAGCGTAAAGCCATACCAAATATCAATATATTTTTTCCCATCTGTGTTGGTGTTGTTGAAAATTTACAAAGTTTTTTTTGGCTATAATGTTAGATTGAAGTCAGAGTAGAAATTTTAATAACCTTTTTGCCAACTCAGCCAACTATATATAAAGCAGTCTTTTATATTTTAAAATTTCAATGCTTACTAATATTTAAATAATGAAAAATTAAATTGAAAGTTTTTGTGTCGAGGGTAGCAGAATTTTTATATATTAAAGGAGACAATAAAGAGTGTCTTCTGTTGAATTATAAATTTTATTTATAACGAAACTATAGTCTTGTTATAAATAAAATTTATAATTCCAGCAGAAGACACACTTTTTATTGTCTCCTTCAATGAAAAGTAAAATATATGTTTTTGTTCACTAATGAATAAAGTTATGTTTATAAATAATCCACTAATAACCAAAGTATGCTTGGCAAATATAAAAATTAAATAAAATTTTTTGAATATCTTCTTTAATTAAATTTATGTGGAATAATTGAAAATAATACTAGTTAGTACAGTGATTTTATTTATAAATAACTACTTATTATTGGCTAGAAAAAAACATTTAAAGTAAAGGAAAAAATATTTTTTGAGTTGGAACTTTATAGTTATTCTTAAAATTTTAAATTTTTTTTGGCAATATTTGTTCTACAAGTTTTATTTTTTAAATTATTATTGTATTTTTTATTTTTTGGTCCCCTGGACTAATGGCTATTTTTAGATATTTTTTATAATCTATTTCACATAAGAAAATATAACTATACTAAATGTTTAAATATTCTAAGGAAATCACAAAGAGTTGTTACCTACTAAATCCAAGATGGAATGGATTATTTTTAATTATATGCCAAAATGGGGTGAAATCAATCTATCTCTGATCTACTAGATAACTAGATGACAACAAATTCTTGGGATTTCCTTAAAAATTTAAAGTCTAGTATAGTAATTTGAAATCTTATATATTTTTATATTTTAAATATCCAAAGGTTTGCTTTCATATAAAAATATTTATTTTTTGGAATAAATTTAAATAAAAAATGTCGATTCTAACTTAATATTGTATTGGCAAGCATCTAACATACATGCTAATAGATCAGGCGCTTCTAGGCTGGGAGATTGAATATATAACATTTTAGATTTCAAATTCATTTGGTGATCCATCCGAATGTCATGCGGGCTATACGCAAAATGATGTTGGATTGTAGCTAAATGGATCACATCTTTTTCTCTCTTGGTCCAGACTTAAGACTCCGCAGACTCCAATATCATCATCCGCAGTAGTCTCGCGATATATATCTTTTTCGAAAAAGCGCGGTCAAAACAATTCTCGTTAATATATCAATTATTCTTTGATATATTAATGAGAAAAAAATTATAAATTTATTTAATATTATATTTTTCGATTATTACTTACCAATGAAAAAAATTTTAATTAAAAAAAGACAATATTATTTAATTTTAATCACTTTTGAGATTAATAATAATACTATACCTCATAATCCCTTAAATAAAAATATTTATTGATGAAGTTAGTTTTGGTTGGAGGAAATATTGAAGGCCAAGTTTTATTCCCTATGAACTAACGACAGGTGGTTAAACAGGTCTGATGGGAGAAGATAAGCCACCAAACTGACGCATTCCAACAGGTAACAAGCAACAGGTACCTCCAACCATGAAAAGACCAATGAATCTCTTAGATAATTATTAAAGAAAATATTTAATTATATAGCGATACTTGTTTATAAATCAAGAATTCAAATTTAACCGTCCGGAAACAAAAAGTAATAGGAAGTTCCTTCTGGTGCCAAAAGGTTTGAATTAAAAAAAATTCAGGTCTTCTAATTTCACAGCTATGGTTGTAAAATGCAAAAAGTAAGAAAAAATGGAGAGTAATCGATTGACTGTCAAATTTTATAAAAGTTGTATTAATAAACAGCGTCTTTATGTCAAGTTTCAATTTTGTAATTCAAACAGAAATAAAAAAATGAACAAAATAAAGTAAAAAAGTAAAATAAAACTCGAGAGGTGAACTGCGATTGGAATTAGGTGTACACCGTCTTTGGAATTATTTTGGAATTCATTAGATAATCAATCTATTGTCTTCTACATGGAAATGAAAGTTGAAGTGGAATTAGGTGTACACGATTTTAGTTTGCGGTTCACCCCTCAATAAAACTTAATTAAAAAATGTCCCTCTTTTATTTTTATGTACCATCGATATTTACCCTAGTGAATGAAAAATTTGAAAATTCTTAAAAATTTTTAAAACTTAGACTCAGAAAGGCAAACCTAGTCTCTCTATATATGGAGAGTTATTTGTAAATTATATATTATTTATTAATATATATGTTAAATTGAAAGTTTTTTGTCGAGAGTAGCAGAATTTACTGTCTCCTTCAATAATATATATGTATTTAACAAGAGAGGCAATTCCATTAAAACTCATGACATTCCCTCATTTATATTTAGTCTCATTATCAAGTCTTTATTACCCAAAAAATATCTTCCGGGTTAAGATTTGGGAGTTGAAACCAGAGGAAATTTTACGCACTTCATGGTTTTACTCCTAAAATTAGGGAAAGGAAATAACGAATTAATTTCTAAAATGGCATTATGTATATAATGTGGCAGGAAATACTACTAGAATACTAATTAGATGAATATTGGAAACTTTGATGATTCAAAATATCTTTCAAAAAAAGTTTTTGTTTTAGCCTATAAATATTAATCTTATAAAATTTAATTGAAGTTGATGTGATTTTTGGCTGAAGTTGACAAAACTCAACTTTACTGACAAAATCCTTTGCTTATAGGAACGTTAAACGTTTATTTCTCTGATGCAAATTGTATCGTTGACTCATTAAATCATTTAGTCTAGTCATTTAGATTCTTGATATTCTTTAAATATTATAATTATTATTATTAAAATAATGGTTACAATTTAGAGTAATCAGATTTTCTCACAACTCCTCAATATAGGTGGCTTGGCTTCTCTTCGGAAAGCTCCCCGCCATATATCTAGCAAAACTTGCGCATTAATTTGTGAATAGAAATTTTTTTACTCTAATATTAAGATGGCTGTTTCATTAATGAACGGTATCAATATTCTGGGGCCAATTACATTAACTCTATAATATGTACATTGTTACATAGCAACATTTCAAAACTAGGCTAATTGACGATATCCGAGGGGTGATCCGCGATTGGAAGTAGGTGTATACCTCTTTGGAAGTACTTGGAAATATTTGGAAGTGCATGGAAATATTTGGAAGTACTTGGAAATATTTGGAAGTACTTGGAAATATTTGGAAGTACTTGGAAATATTTGGAAGTACAAGTGGAAGTAGGTGTACATCATATTAGGTCGTGGTTCACCCCTCGACAATATCTTATTCCTCCCTGTAATGTTACCAACATTTTTCGGCTGTTACAACGATTATGAGATTTTGAGTCATGTCAATTTTTACTAAAAGGTTCAAATTCATTTATTAATTGTATTGACTGAATGATTATTCATTGTGTCACAGATCTGATTATACCAAGTTTATCCAAATAGGATATAATTAGTTGTTGGATGCGTTATCTTCTGGAAACACTTGATCTTTTGGTATTAATTGTATTATTCATCCAAAAATTATTAAAGGTAAATATAAACTGAACCTTGCAACATTTCTTGTACTTACAGAAGAAGACCAAGTATATTTGATTAACGTTTTTTACACTGAAGAAGAAATAAGAGATTAATACATACAATACATCATTCATTAATGGGAGATCCGAGCTGGCATAATTATCAGATATCAGGAAATCAGAAGATTGTCCCCTCTCCCAAGTCATTGTTTATTTATTAACATAACATATTTTTCGTGTTAGTCACTTGAAAATCATTTGATTTCGTTTTTAAACTTTATTATGGTACGTTGCGTATATCTTTAATTTCTTCTACTAAAGCCTTTACTACACCGTTTTTACTTTATCATATGTAGTATTTGAAAGTATTGTAATCGTGCAGAAAAACATTCAAGTTTTTGCTTAGTTTTTTCCTTAGCCTAAAAGTATTTTGATAAAAAAGATTAAATAAAGTCATGACGTTACACATAAAAGTCGCCAAAGTTTTTGAAGCAAATTGTTTTTTTCTTAACACTAGCTAGGGCCTTGCTTTGTAGTGGTGAAGTGAAAATTTCTTCTACCACCAAAAACTGCAACGTCTGCCTCTCGCAATGGATACTTGTCTAAAGGGTCTAGTCCTAATGGTCGATAATGCGCCACTATAGCCAGCAAGATTGGACACCCTAATGTTAAACGAACGGGGATATGAAACTTTGCCTAATCGATCATACACTGTGGTTATCTCACTAACTGGTTACCATTCCTTCAAGCATTTCAATAACTTTTAAAATAAAGTCTTAATAGTACAAAAAATGTTGTCATATATGCATTTAATGAAATACAGAACTCTAAGATGGTAGGTTACTAAAATAAATTTGTTAGAGAAAATTTTTAAAATTAATGCTATAATCATTTCAATCGATTTCAATCAAGTAATTTTATTAGAAACTGAGATATATTCAATTGAAGTTGAAGGAACTAACCCGGAACTATTTTCTTTTCAATCTAATATATATTTAAATTTGATGAGTAATAGAAATAATCTTATATATAAATATTCGAGTTCACATAAGTATAAAGTCATGTGGTCTGATTTCTTTCCTTTTTATTTTTCTCCATTTTCTTTCTTTTATTTTTCTCATTTGTCTTTCAGCCAGATATTCTCTTTATTAATTCTAATAATGTTTTGTCTTTAATTGATTCGATTAGTCTAGGTCTCTAAGCTCTATAACAGGGTGGGGCATAAAGATCTCCCACATTTTGAAGATGTATAAAAAATGAAAAAATTTAATTAGAAAAAAACTAAATATATTTTTGAAAAAAACATAAATATATTTTTTTTAATGTGTTTTAAACATTATATCAGACAAAAAAGGGAGGGGGGGAAGTAAAAAAATGAAAATTCTAGCCCTTTTAGCCAAACTCAACCAAATTTTGTATACATTTTCTGTAGACCTCCAAAAGGCTAGAAATGCAAAAACTAACCACCCAAAATGGGGGTTGTCAAAAATGAAAATTCTAGCTCTTTCGACCAAACTATGTTACAAAATATGGTTGAGTTTGGTCGAAAGGGCTAGAATTTTCATTTTTGACCCCCCCTTTCTTTAGTCTGATATAATGTTTAAAACACATTTAAAAAAAATATCTTATGTTCTTTTCAAAAATATATTAAGTTTTTTTCTAGTTAATTTTTTTGATTTTTTTATACCTCTTCAAAATGTGGGAGATCTTTACGCCCCACCCTGTACTTTGTCTCATAGTAGGGCACAACTTGCTTAACCGTTTCGATTTCATTATTGCTCATTTATATTTTGATCTATGGATACGAATTGCTAACTGTGGTTTTGCATTGGGTTCAGTCTCGTACCCGATTGGTCCCGTTTTTTTTCATTGGTATTGGACCTTTTTTGTTATGTATGTTCACGCATAACCTCTTTGTTAATGGACCGATTTTATTCTTTTAAGATGTCCTGTCATGTATTCTTCGATTGACCTTTTTGATTTCAAACATAAACATTTATTCTTTTACTTGAATTGGTAAAATCTTTAAATTGTTAGTTCTCTGTTCTTTTCCCTATCTTCACCATATTTAAATTCACTACTTTTGTTCATTTTCTTTTTCAATTTTTTCCTTTTTCACACGAGTGTGTATGATTCGATTTATATATAACTCCAAGTCAAATGTGTTTATTTATTTATTTAATCACACTTTCGGCTGGCGACCCGAAATAACCAACCGGCTCCTCCTTTTCTTTCTCATGAGCTTTCAGGCCACAAGCAGCGAAATCGTGTTTACGGTAAAATGGCGGTCGTTGAGGAAGAAACCGCAGAAGAAGATGGAGAAGACGCTCGAAATATGAAAAGTTCATTGAACTTCTCCTCAGAACACGATTGAAGTCGAGGAGGATTTTAATCCCTTTCAATTTAGAATGAGAAAGAATGAAGATCCACTCCAATTAGACCAACAACTGTTGTTCTTTTTTTACTTCTTGATTAATTAAAAGCGATATTTAACCGAATAATATTTTCAAGTAATTTTCATTTTTGATAGAGAGTTTATCTTAAAAAGTGAATGAATCGAAATCACTTTTCACTGTATTACTCAGTTCATTTATTATCATTATCATATAAAGAAAATCACTTTATGAACATCAAGTATATCTTTATACTTGGGCTGATTATTAAATCCAGTTTAAATATATTTTAATAAAATAATTTAAAAAAATATATTCTTTATGTGCTGCCGTTTTCGAGTGTTTGCGATTGATAACTTTTAGGAATTTAATATTATTCATTATTGAGGTTTCAGGTTGCCTTGAGCATGAAAAACATTTTCACATTAATAATTTCATTATTAAATTAAATAAGAGAAATGATTTAATTTTTTAGGACAAATTCTAAGATTTTAGTAGAAATATTATTAAATTGCGATATCAGAAGGGATTCATCCCCCCCCCCCAGGAGTCGAACCTGAGAACTAACATGCATTCCGGGCAGTCAGCTCACACCCTCGAGACAAAAAACCTCTCTCTGAATCGCAAAATAAGATATAAGCACAGAAGTTCTTTACTTCATTATTATATATCAGAAAATAAAAAATTTAGCTTAAAATGAAAAAAGTTTTTCATACAAGTTCTCTTAAACATAAAACTAAAAATTTGAGCATCTTCTTTTTGAAAATAGTTGGAATTTTTTTCAAAAAATCAGCTCGAGTTGAGATTAACAAATCTATTTTATAAGAGAAGGAATTTAATTTTTTAGGACAAATTCTAAGATTTTAGTAGAAATATTATTAAATTGTGATATCAGAGGGATTCATCCCCCAGGAGTCGAACCTGAGAACTAACATGCTATCCGGGCAGTCAGCTCACACCCTAGAGACAAATGCATGTTAGCTCTCAGGTTCGACTCCTGGGGAGATGAATCCCCTCTGATATCACAATTTAATAATATTTCTACTAAAATCTTAGATTTTGTCCTATAAAATTAAATTCTTTCTCTTATAAAATAGATTTGTTAATCTGAACCCGAGCTGATTTTTTGAAAAAAATTCCAACTATTTCCAAAAAGAAAATGCTCAAATCTTTAGTTTTATAATTAAATTAAATATTTATTATATATTAATTTATAATTTAAATGAATACCATATTTTGAGAAATACGACTATAGAGTCCTAT
The DNA here is from genome assembly GCA_024734495.1 of Forficula auricularia. NCBI lineage: Eukaryota > Metazoa > Arthropoda > Insecta > Dermaptera > Forficulidae > Forficula > Forficula auricularia. The sequence goes on along the minus strand of JALMQS010000101.1, from coordinate 462,959 downwards.
TTTCCCAAAACTAAGTTCTTTTTTGAAAAAAAAAGATTTTTCATTATCATAGTTATTTTTTTAAATATTTTTATTATGTAGGTTTTAAATTTTATATAAAATATTTATATTAATAATTTATAATCCTATTATTTTATAATCCTCATTTCCTTTTATTTTTCATTTGTTTGCTTAAAATTTTGAAGGAAAAAGAAAATGTATCATGGTCGAGTTGAAAGATTGGTAGTTTAATATAATAAATTTGATTAATAATTAAATTGAAAGTTTTTTTTGCCGAGGGTAGCAGAATTTGTATATATTGAAGGAGACAATAAAAGAGTGTGTCTTCTGCTGGAATTATAAATTTTATTTATTTATAACGAGACTATAGTTTCGAGGGCTTTGCCCTCTTCATCAGTCTATTACAATTGATTCACAGGAATTAATTTATGAATGGAAGGTTAAAGTTTTTCATGTGGCCAAGTTAAGAATTGCCATTTATACTTGTTTTATTTTTTGGCTGTAGGTGGCGTTAATGAGGTTTTTATTTGCAAATAAAACTTTAACCTTCCATTCATAAATTAATTCCTGTGAATCAATTGTAATAGACTGATGAAGAGAGCAAAGCCCTTGAAACTATAGTCTCGTTATAAGTAAATAAAATTTATAATTCCAACAGAAGTCACACTCTTTTATTGTCTCCTTCAATTGATTAATAATTTTGGCAGGCTTTATAATAGATGAATTTGTGGGTAGGGATCATAACAAATCAATTCAAATAACTTCAAGAATTTTCATGGTCAATCCCTGAGTATTTTAAATTGTTCTTGTGGGTTTCCTTTGTGTGCGAATGGTTGCTGGAATGGCATTGGAAGGTGCGAACTTGTGTCCTAGCTGTGCCCCTCCGCTCCCCGGCCTCGCTCCGAAACTAGGCCGACGTCCTCAGGTGACCTGCGGTTGCTGCGATGCGGATAATGAAAGTATTACACGGGCTCGCGTAACTTGGAATCAACTTGACCCTGAGGAAAGAACGAGGCTCCGAGGTTCGCGAAACCTCCGCCGAGCCTCATTCCAACAGCCACTCTTACTGTCCAACGGTGACCTCCCGCCCCCATCAAAATAACCAAAAAATTTAATACCTACCTTAGCATTCCAAAGAATTACTTCCTTAAGAATTCAATTCTAAACTGCAAAAGATATAAATATTTTGACCAATTCTAATTTTTATTTCTTAATCACCATCATGATAAATCTGATATTAATATGAACATGAATTAATAAATAGACCCACATAATGTCTCGAATATGGCTCTCATCTGTGGAGAGAGGCTTCCAAACATTCTCTTGCCACACTGGATGGAATTCTGAAGCCAGCAATTAAACTAATAGGAGACCCCCCACCACACCAACACCCCTACGCGCTTAAACTTGATACTAATCGAACAAACGCATTCGCTAATTCATTTATCCCTATGACTTCTAGAGAATGGAACTCTCTTCCTCCGACCGTCTTTCCAGCAAATTATAACCTTCAATCTTTCAAGACCAGCATCCACAAATACCTTCGACTCCTACCCAATCCCTAAACTTCTCCTTATCTTCACGATACAAGGGTCCACCACTGACTACAGAGGTTGTACCTTCTTGGTGCAACTTCTTCTTGTACCAATATCATTATATATAAAAAAAACAGCCCGAACTAACTCACTTGAATCCCTGGCTCACCGAAGAACCGTTTCTGCCCTTTCCCTGTACTACAGATACTATCATGATGTCTGTTCAGTCGAGCTGAAATCAATTATCCCCTCTAAAGCCCTCTTTACGAGAAACTCGCGGCTTTCGAACGCTCAGCACCCCTTCGCTGTCAAAGGATCTTTAGAGATACATAGGAGCTGCATCTTTACTGATGCGCCCCTTCTTGCATTCGATTGCATTAAAAAAAATGGATCAAAATCGAACAAGCGCGTTCATTAACGCTTTTATCCCTATGACCTTCAGAGACTGGAACTCGCTCCCAGCCACCGTCTTCCCCGCGACTTATAACCTTCTGCTGTTTAAGACCCGTATCCACAAATACCTTTGACCCCCACCCAACCCATAAAATCCCCTCTTCTTTTCACGATGGAGAGGCCAGCAGCAGGCCTAAGGGATGCACCTTTTTGGTGTAACTCCTTCTCTCATCATTTTGATAAAATAAATAATGTAAGGGGTCAAACCTCCCTGAAACTTTTCTTAATTTTTTTGGCATTGGTTTTGTTTTATCTAGGTTCTTCTTGTGGAGAAATCATCCAAAAACTCTTTTTTAAGCTTAATTCTTTGAACAGTAGTTCTCATTAGAGAGTGTATAGTTCAAATGGAGTTTAAAAAAATTCTAAATTATAATGTCATGGTGGTCCATTTTTCTTTTAGAGGAGTTCTGTAGGGCTACTTAAATCTTTCTCCTATTTGAGTTAAGTTTGGTTAAAATTTTATTGTTTTTTTAAATGGTCTTCCATTGTTCTTCTTCGGAATGATTTATTGTTTTTTGCAAAATTTTGAAAAATAAAATTTATCAATTCTTAAATTTTTCCAACTACAAATTAAAATATATATGAATATTTAGAGTGTTCCTTATTTTGGGTATTTTCGATTTGTTACGCTGACAAAGGCTCATATCGTCCTAGTATTAAATGTACCTACTCGATTTTTTTGCTCATTGTATTTAAAAGTATATGAATCTTGGGGAAAATAATTTTCAACAATCATTTTTTCTGTTGTTTCTGTAGCTGAATTTCGATATACATGCATTTACATTTAGACTAAAAAAAAAAGAAGAATCAATTATATTAGGTAGATCTATAGTACTTGATGGAAATAGCATTATATTTATTGAGGGGCCAGGTTCTATTACAACAAAACGAATTTACCTACATTTAATCGGGTATTTCAAACCATAATTGATTTTTCATAAAAAGAAAATTAGCTCATAGAATTAAGTATGTGCCAGTTAAAAGAATAATGATGGAAATGGGAAAGAGTGATCAGAACATGGAATATGTCTTATAAAGTCAAATACCCTCGCACCAAAAACTGTCAGAGAGTGCAGCGACCAAACTCCATGGTCAAACGAAAAAATAGTATGAAAGGTATGGTATGCCTTTAAGCTCGAATGGGGTTGGCAGACTGTATGCACTCTGGAAGAGAAGGTGAATTCAAACAAGTTCATGGGCATGAACAGGTATGGGGCAGGGGGGCAGCCAACCCCCCCCCCCCCCTAGAAGACGAAATAAAATCTATTATGTTGGCAACTGAAAAATAGAACATGTAAAATATGTTCCAGTAAAAACTGGTTTTTAGTAAGAACACATTCTTACTAGTTAAAACGCGTTTATGGCAACTAGAGTTTGGTTGAGTTTAGTTCCAAGGCCTAGAATCTTCATTTTTGTCCTTCCGCCTCATTTTGGGTGTTTATTTTCAAAAATTATTTAAACCAAAATGTCATAAATTCCATCATCTACAACTTTACTTCTAATATTTGACATTTTCGTTTAAAATTTTTTGAAAATAAACACCCAAAATGCATTGGCGTAGTTAGGGAGTTTATCTAGAGGGCAGCCGTCCAGCTGATTAGCCACTAAGAGATTTCAATTTCGGTAATCCGATTTACTAACTTTTTAGAAGTATTGACAAATTTTAGAAGTAACGAAATAATTTAATGAGAAATACAAAAGTGATGCCTCGTAATATATAGATAATAATGGAGTTTTCTAAGGGGGAGGGGGGTGAGTTTTTTGCATGGAGTATTTATTTAACTTTCCACTTAAATTTCACCATTACTGCCTAACCTTTTGAGGTACACAAATTTATATAAAGACCTATATTAAAGAAGATTTTATTTCCAACAGAAAAGTTAATGTGAGTAAATGTCTAAAATCAATAGTTTACGAGTAATTAAAAGATATTCCAATATTGTATAGAGTGAATGGACCTAATCAATAACAAATGTCTCTGATGGCGAGACATCCTCTCTATATGACGACCAAAGAGAAAGAAATCGATCTTATTTCATCGATTTAATCTATCTGGAGGTTCACAGTATCGTTTTAATATAAGAAAATAGCATTTTGATTAAGAATTTTGTGGTTTAAAATAGATTGTGTGAAAAGATTCAATTTCTTCACTCTGGGAGCGAATCAACTGGCCAAAAGTTTTATTTTATTTTCATTGGATATTTATTCAAATCTATTGAAATTTCATATCTTTGTGTAATTTCTATTTATCTTTTATAATACATAATTATCATTAGGAAATTTGCATTTTAAAGGATAGTTTATTTGAAGTCCAATTTGAATAAACACCAATAACTTCGTTGAAATTTTTTTAAAAATATGAAATTAATAGATATTATAAAACATTTAATTATTAATAATTTTCTTTAATTTTGAACCAAATCGCTTCAGTACTTTTTGAGAAAATGGTCAAAAACCATCTGAACCGTCTCAAAAACGATGTTTTTTGAGAAGCCTTTGAAAAAAAGTTAAAAAAGTCATATGAAACGAAACATTGACTTGTGACATGGAGGTGAATTTTAAAATGTTTCTAAAACGGCCTTTCATAGACGGTTTTCGGGGCTTTTGACGATTTTCTCAATAAGTACTGAATCGATTTCGTTCAAAATTGCAATTACATTATTAACAATTAATTGTTTTATACTATCAATTAATTTCATATATTTCAACAGAGTTATTAGCGTTTTTTCATGTTGGACTTCAAATAAATTACTCTTTAAAATAAAAATTTCCTAATAATAATTATTTTCTATAAAAGAAAAATGAAAATAACACACAGATATGAAATTTCAATAAATTTGAATAAATTTCTAATGAGAAAAAATAAAACTTTTGCTATTTCTAATTGATTCGCGGAGAGAAGAAATTGAATCTTTTCATACGATTTCTTTTAAACTACAAAATTCTTAATTAAAATGCTATTTTCTTATATTAAAAAGATACTGCGAACATCCAGATAGATTAAATCGATAAAATAAGATCGATTTCTTTCTCATTTATAATTCTTTTGGTTTGTTTTATCGAGACGTTTTATTGGTTGGGACGTCTCTTGACAATTAGGGACACATTATTTTTTATTATGACTTCAACAAGTTAGTTCATTTACCTTACACTAATTAAATATCTTTTAACATATTAAAATTTAATACATTTAAATGTAGGATTATACAATATAATAAATAATAAAATAAAATAATTTAAATATACCTAGCAATGAGCCTGGCGCCACTTGAAGCGCCAGAGATGAGTGCAAAGCAGTTAAATAATTAAAAGTGTTAAGACAAGTTTATTTAAAATGGATTTAAAAGCATTAATTTATATGATATATGTAACGATTTTGATTGTTTTATTTGAATATATTAAGGGGAAAATTTTCAAGGGTGCAACATCGTATTCTTGCTCAGGCGGCGAAAGATCGACAACTGTCTTTAAAAGCTCACTTATTAATACATTTCTTTAATAACAAATTACAGATTTTTATGTTGGGCCACTAAATATTTGAAAACTAACCCTTCTTCAGTTGATAAAAATTTCCATTGAACCAGGAGAATCAGTTCACGAGAGACTCTCGACAGAGTCAACTTGTAATGTATATTACAATTTTAAAACTGTTCATATACAATATGAAACTTATTTTTCTATCAAGTGTGTATAAGATGTTATTAAATACAATTTTTTTTTTTCATTAAAGGAGAAACATATGTTTTTGTCAATTGTCTATATTTTGGAAGTAGCAAAATAATTTAATGTGAAATACATAAGTGATGCCTCGTAATAATGGAGTTTCGATTTTTCTAGGTGGGGGGCATGAGTTTTTTAAGGGGGGGGCAATATTTTTTTTATAGGGCCTCCACATCTCCCCTTATAGCCCTCCGATCCTCCCACTCAGGATCCGGTTGAGTGGCTCAGGGTGTGGCCACAGCAGAACGGTCTGAAACCTTAGCATGCTGCGACCAAGAATAAAATAAAAATAATAATAAAAATCAAAAAAGGGAATACCGCACGTCGTCCAAACAATAAAAATAAATAAATAAATACACTGGGAAGAATAAATAAATAAATAATCAATTAAATAAAACAAAAAATAAATAGAATATGTCACTGGGTTTAAAGAAATGTTTAAAAATAAATAATTTAAAAAACATTCAAATAAATAAGTAGACAGGAAGTTGCCGTAGTCAATGAATAAAAAATAAATAAATAAATAGGCAGAAAACCGCCATGGTCAAGAAAAATAAATAAATATTTGACTGGGAATATAGGCTACTGGGTAAAATATTAAATAAATAGATCAACGCTGGAAAAAGCGTTGGGCTGGGCCATCTCCCCAGAAGAAATCAATAAGATGGTCATTATTATTAGCCGTCACGATACATCTGGCAATCGGCGATAGCACTCCGGGTCGCTCTGAATAAAAACTCTCGAACCGTCCCAAACCAGGGCGAGGCACTCTGTAAAAGATATCCAACCCTGGAATCGCCAGACTACCGTGGAGGGCCCCGCATGAAAAATGAAAAAATATTATACATTATTTCATTCTCAGCAGAATTTAGTATACTTTTTTTTCACCCTCTCTTCCTCGGAACTAAAATGAGCTGCCCCCCCCCCGCTAGGTAGAAATCTTGGGGACGCCCTTGAACAAGTTTGTGAGGTAAGTTGACGTATAGAAGCACCTAGAAAGGTGAAGTAACTTAATGTTAAATTATAGACCAACAGGAGGAAAATAAGCCCCAAAATCACATCCAAGTTCAACTTCCGCTTGCTCAAATTTGTGGCAACGGGATAAAACTTGTGCATTTATTTAATGTTACCCTCAAATGATTTGAAGGGTAAAAGAAAAATAAATTTAGAATATTTCACTGTTTTCTCATGTCTGTTATTAATCTTTTTCTTTATTATGAAAAACTGAAGTGTTAATTTGATGATTTAATGATGAAAAATGAATGCTGGATTCCAGGAAGAATCCCGCAGCCGATTCTTATTTAACGCACCCACTTCCGCTTCCGATTAGTGATTTTAAATCCTTGATGCCCTTGAACCTGACCGAGAAGCTGCTTGTTCTGGACCACCCCATTCTCTTTTCTATTATTTCCTCATATGCTCTGTTCATTTTACAGCTGTGAACAATATTTCCCTAGCAAGAGAATAATTTCTCTTCGGCTGGTTCTAGGGTCAATGGCCTCGACGAAATGAGGTCCTCGTGATGACCACGATCCGAAGAAACCGGTGGACAAGATGGCCACACGGGACAAAACTTGTTCTTCTTTCTCTATCACTCTTGATTTATAAACTTTAATTATAGAATTCTTCAATGTGTATATGTCATCTAGCAAATGAACCAGAGATAAGAGAAAAAAAATGGATTGTGGGTGGAATTGGGAACTGCTCTCAAATCTTGATTTCAATGATCTTCCTCCTCACATCTGAATTAAGATGAAGCCCAAAGCTCCAAACTCCAAAACGGACGAAAGAACTTGAAGCTCGAATGAAGTTCAAAGGAAATGAATAAAAATCGAGAGGTTGAGTTGATTAGTACCAGAACGGATTCTTTTCTTGAACACTTGAACTAGGAACCTCTACGCTACTTTCGGCGAAGGATGAACCATCGACAAATGGATCACAGGAAGTCGATTAATCAGACACTCTTCATAAAGAAATGGAAATCAAAGGAATATATCTCTATGCATCATTGAAATTCTTTCTATATTAAATATGAATCTCTTATTCATATGAAAATATCAAATGAAATGAAAATTAACTTTTTAAGGGAGAATGGTCCTTTGTGATCTCCTGAAGATGGGCTTATACCCCGAAATATATATAGCATATATAAACAAGCATCTGATCTTTTGAGTTTTGTGAAACCTACCGAGTATTTTAAATTTTAAAAAGTTTCTCAAAATTTTCTTTACTTTATGAAAATTAACTTATTAATAAATCCTAGATCTGTATAATATGAGGTCTATTTGGTAGCCTAGTAGATATTTACTAACAATTGTGGATAAACTAATTCGACGCCTTTAAAATAATCATTCATATACAGTAATAGTTCCAGTTGGTGTGCTCAAACTAGGCCCTAGAATTCGACTTTAAGGAAGAAAATTGTATATATAGGTATTATAAGTTGAGTCAATCGATATTCAGCGTATTCAAGTCGTCAAATTTTCATAGTCCCTTTGATCGTAGTTGCCTCTGTTGAAAAATTCTATTCAGGACTTTCAATATCAAACAATATTTAATTTTTAGGCGATTTAATTAACGTGGAGTTGCAAATATACCTATAGGTCACTTTAATGAGAGGTGCATCCCACTCCAATTTCATGAAAAGTACCCCCTCTCCCCATTTTATTTTATTTATTTATTAAAAACATTGTATCCTATTATTATTGTACGAGCTTTTCGTGCGTGCCTTCGGCACGCCCTCGAATCTAGGCCCTCCGGGCTGGTGCTCTGGCGGGCGGCGTCTCGGTCCAAAAATTGTATTCCTCTTAAAACACCACACTCCAAATGTTTACCTGTAAACTCCCGAAAATACATAGTCTCTTAAAAGTTTCGCTCTCATTTTCGTCCTAAGAATAACAAAATTTAGATTTTTAAAAAATTATAAAAAAGTGGCAAATTATTAAAAAAAATAAACAAATAATATATAAAATATAAATCAAATAAGATGTGATTAATTTATTTTTCTGTGCGCAAAGATTTGATCAATAATAATTAATTAAGATTAATTTTTGAGTGGTAAGGTGGGGGGGGAATAATTATCAGTATATATTAATGTTTCTTAATTTAAAATCAATTGAGCTCTTTCATTTCAAATTACCAATTATATTTCAAAATTTGCCGCAAATATATCGGACGGTATCAGCGCTCCCTCTCGGGAGCATTCCCTGAGCGTTGTTACAAATTAATCTAGTCTCTTATATATTATATATTTTATTCACTTATAAAAAATTAGAAGAAGAATTTATTAAATTTTGTTGAATTATGAGACTTGTCCAGTTTTAATTTTTAGTATATAATGCTAAATGAAGTAATATTTTAGAGAGAATTATCATCAAAAAATTTTTTTTCGAATCAATCAAAAAAAAATTGGCAATAGAATAAATGTGGATTGATTCAAAAGGAAAACATCGACAAAAGAACAAGACAATTTTTTGAACGAATTAACAAAGAGGTTGCTATTTATACCTATGCTAAAGTCTAATTAAAGATAGCTGAGAAAAGATCGATGCATACATACCTGCAATGAGATATCGCATGGGAAGCTTGTTGCATCACTACTGTAATGATACAATCGGCAGACCCCCCCATTCATTTAATGTGCAACTTCGTTGCCGAGTTTATTATGTTTTTCAGAATGATTAAAGCATTCGACGGTTGGCAGCCTGGAGACTGGCGCTGAGCGTTGCTCATCTCAGGTCCGCTGCCAGTCAGCCTAGAGGCGACAATCTATTCATTCAGTAGAGGGGTCGAGTACTAGCTGCATCTTTGAACAGACCTCTTGATCGCCACGCAATACGCTCGCCTTTCGCCATCTTTGAATTACTTTCTTTCACTCAACTTCATCCTTCTTTATAGCTTATCGAAGTGATTCATTTGTTTAATTCTTTTATATTTTTATATAACTTCAATATCGAACAGACAGGTCTTATCCCTGCCAATCATAATAACTTTTATCAATATTTTCTTAAATAGTATTGTATTTAAATATATCATTTTTTTATTTCATTTATATTTATTATATTAAACGTGCCTGGCAGGTTTAACCCTTGAACCGCTTGTTCTTTTATATTTATAATTTGAATTATTTTTTCTATTAATAAATAGTTTTTTCTAAATTTTGTTCTATTTTTATTTATTCAGAGTGCTAACATTATACACACCTGACCAATTTAGATTATAGGGCTCTCCTAAAGCCGCTAAAAAGCCCTTAAATCGTAACATGGAGAGTCCCCACACCAGAGATTTGAAAAGCCCTAAGGGAGGGTGAAGGGTATAATTGAGTGAGAAGAAAAGTCTTTTTGTTTTTTTCGTTTGATTTTTTTTGTTGTTTTTTTAAGAGCAATCAGCCTTTTTATAATGCCGGGAATCACGGGATTAATAGAAGGTCAAGAACCATTGGCACATTCAACCAGGTTGGAAATACCAGCCGAACCAATAGACCAGGCGCAGATAGCAACGGCCACAGCTGAATTTCCGAGCCTTTCATCAGATAGTGGTCCGGAAGTGCGGCCGCCGGCACCGGTGAGTACTGCACCGTTTGACATGGCACAAATGAGGGCAATGTTGGGAGAGATGAGCAGGGAAATAGGCAAAGACAGTAGGGAACAAATGGGAGAGATGCGCGGGGACACACATCAGTACCGTAGATAGTAACGAGTAGAGAGACGAATAATAAAATGGACGGGATGAATAATAAAATAGACAGGATGAATCAGAGCATTAATGATAAATTTGAGGGCGTGAACAGTAGAATGGAGGAAATAAATGAGAAGATGGAAGCCCGGGCGCTAATATTTGAAACAAGGGTGGACGGACATGATCGGGACTTAACCCGGATGGGTATTGAGGTCGGGGATTTGAGGATGGAGCAGGCAAACCTTCAGGGGGCGGTGTCCAATAGTCATCAAAAAATTGAGTTATTAGAGGGCAGGATAGACAATGGCGAACAGGAATTTAATCAAACAATATTGCAAATAAGAGAAACAGCCAATAGGTCCATGACGGGGTTGGAGGAGGCCATGCACAGGGCACTCAATGATCAAAAAGAACAAACCAACGGGGTAACTAAGAACCTGCAGGATAATGTAAAAAGCCTTCAGGAAGGGCTTAGTCGGGTGCAGCAGGGTGTGGGAGTTGACGCTGGCACAGCCTCCAGCAGTACCACGATGCTTTCTGGTGCACAAGGGTTTTACATGCCCTTGTCAGAAATCCGGTTAGTATGCGCAAACATGGCCAAATGTACCGGCAGCCTCAAAGTACGAAATAAACATCCGAAAGTATTTCTGGATGAATTCCACACTATCCGGAATACTTATAACTGGAATGAACAACAGTCCATAGAGGCATTTTTATATTGCCTAGACGGGCCAATTAGGGACTGGGCCCTTACTGTTCGAGGTCAAGTGGCTACCTTTAGGGAGTTGAGGGAGTTATTCATCGCGAAGGTTTGGAGTCCGACAGTTCAGGCTCGGTTTATGTCTAACTGCCTACATTCAGAATTTCTCAGGGGTGAGCCCCTGGCGGCTCAGCTTAGGGGTCGCTGTGAATGGGCCGCGCAGTTAGATCTTAAGTCAGAAGAGAGCCATATTTTGGCCCTGTTGTTGAGACACCTGCCCTTACACATCCAGACTCAATTAGTCACTTTGCCCATGGAATTATCAACCATAGCCGGGGCCATTGAGAAACTCGAGGACCTAGGGGCCCTTTTTATTCCCACCTACCCACCACCTTTAGAAAACAAAGGACCCCAAGCTAGGGTTAATCAGAATCAAGGAAGGGTCACACCCGAAAGGCCTGGTCAAAGGGGCCCTAATCACCCCTTTAACCAAAATAATTCCGGGAACGATTTCCGGGCAAGGGGGCGTTCAAACCAGGGCAATGGCAGATTTATTAGCAGGGATAACCCACCGCAAGCTCGATATCAAGGGCAACCATTTGCTGCCGCTCTAACCGCTCATCAGGGCATCGATGAAACACGTTTGTTTGATGATGAGGACTGGGGCCCTCAGGGTTCGGAAAACTTCAACCCTTTGGCTCCGGGACCCCACAGCCAGAGGCGCTAGGAGCTGGGGTTCAGAATTCTTTTCATTGTCTACCTGTGGGTACACGGGGAAAAGCTGAAGGAGAAGGGAGAGAAATCAGGAAATTCAATCCGTCTGCCACCAATTGCCTTTGGGTGGAAATCACATTTGAAACTACTCATAAGTTATCTGCGTTAATTGACACCGGAAGTGAAGTCACGCTATTAAGCGAAAGGGTATTTTTAAAACTAGTAGCGGAAGGTGTCAAACACAGCCTTATTAAGATTCAGGCAACTTTTTTGCATGGTGTGGCGGGCAGTAAAAGTAAAAAGATTTCCACCGCGGCCTCCTTGTCCTTCAGCCTTAATAATATCTCTATAAGAACCACTTTTCTCATTGTTCCCCAGTTGAAGCTAGAATGTCTGTTAGGAATTGACTGGTGCCGGAGTAACTTAGTGACGTTATCCTTTCAGAAAACGCTGGTGTCAGTCAATATAAAGGGACAAGAGTTTATCATTCCTGAGGTTCCCTCTATAGTCCAAAAGTCTTGTGCAGTTGCCTTAAGTGAGACACGGACCACTGGTTTGCCTCCGTCGTTGTTTCCTCTGGAGGATGTGCTTGAGCCCGCATCCTCCCCTGAGAGACGCCAACTTACTGGACTCTTAAACGAGTTCCAGGATGTCTTTTCCCCGGAGCCAGGTTGTATGAGGGGGTATGAGCATGTCATAGAGCTAACTGACTCTCTTCCATTCAAAGCTAAAACTTACCCTATTCCCATGGCCCATCGGAAACCAGTAGAGGACCTTTTAGCGAAATATTTAGAGTGGGGGGTGATCGAAAGGTCAAATTCTGAGTATGTCAGTCCTATAAGGACAGTCCTTAAAAAGGACAATACAATCAGAATGTGCCTGGATGCGAGAATGTTAAATACTCGAATGAAGGCAATGCGCGAAATTCCTCCCCCACCTGAAGAATTATTATTGCTCTCTCATCATCCAAAAATTCTTTCATTAATTGACCTCACCCAATCATATTGGCAAATTCCGCTTCATCCTGAGTCCCGTCCTTGTACTGCGTTCCTTTTTAATGGTAAAAGTTACCAGTTTGCCAGACTACCATTTGGCCTAAAAACTAGCGTTGCTTCTTTCAATCGTGCTATGGAGAAGTTATTAGGTCCCCATACAAAGGCCTTTGCTGTTAATTATGTCGATGACATTCTGGTGACCTCCAATTCCGAGGCCGAGCATCTACAACACTTGAGGTTGCTGTTTGAGCGCTTTCGAGACTTTGGTGTTACAATTAATTTTGGCAAGTCGGATTTCTTTAAAACGGAAGTCAAATTTCTAGGGCATATTTTATCTGTAAATGGCGTCCGACCAGACGAGGAAAAATTGTCTGTAATTCGTGATTGGCCCACCCCGGTCAGCCGGCGACAACTAAAGTCGTGGTTGGGTTTAGTTTCCTATTATAGGCGTTATTTTGCACATTGCTCGGCAGTCCTGGACCCGCTGCGAGCAGCTGCAAATCGAGAGCGATGGGAGTGGAGCCCCATCCTCTCGGCCCAGTTTGAGGCCTGTAAACGCGAGTTTATGCGCGAGGTTTTCCTGGCTTTCCCAGATTATGCACAACCATTTATTTTATATGTAGATGCAAGTTTTCGGGGTTTGGGTGCTGCTTTGGCACAGAATAGCTCTGGAGGGGGAGAAAAAGTCATTTCTTTTGCGAGCCGTTGTTTGTTATCTTATGAGCGATCTAATACGGCTACTGAACTCGAATTACTAGGGGTGGTTTGGGCGCTCAAACGCTTCCGAACTATAATATTAGGATATCCTGTGATTGTGAGGACAGACCATCGGGCATTAGAAACCTTGTCACAATCAGTGCTGGTGCATAATGCCAAATTGTCACGGTGGTCCGAATTTATTCAGGGTTTTAATCTATCAATAGAGTATATTCCCGCCCATCAAAATATAGTAGCTGACACTCTCAGCCGCTTGTCTGGCCTCCACAACTCTTACTCTCCCACTAAGGAAATATTGGTTGCCACTGCTGCTCTTGAGCAGCCCTTGTCAAAGGACCTCCAACCCCTGTTTGCCAAAATAATCTCAGAACAACTCAAGGATGACTATACCAAAGAAATTATAAAACGGTGTGGGGCAAATGGTAAAGATAGGCATTTTTTTACCCAAAATTATATATTATTTATTGAGGGCAATCAAACCACCCTTAATGCAAAACTCGTAATTCCAAGAACCCTTTGGTTAGAGGTTGCGATAGAATATCACGCATATTATGGTCATTTTGGGGTATCCAAAACAGTTTGGTTTCTGCTGCGTGATTTTTACTGGCGTGGCATGACACGTATTGTCCGTAGAATCGTAAAATCTTGTTTGCTCTGTCAAAAATCAAAGTTCCCGCCTCGTTATCAGTCGGAGGGTTCCTTTCATGTGCCGGCTACCCGTCCTTACGAAATGGTTAGTTTGGACATCTATGGAAATTTACCCCGTGCTCGCTTAGGTTATCGTTACATCTTTGTTTTTGTGGACATCTTCTCCAAATATGTGTGGTTGATTCCTGCCAAGCAAATTACTGCTCTGGCCTCAATAAGGGTGTTTCAGCTATTCTTGTCTAAGGGAAAGAAGCCCAACATGCTCTTAACCGACCGTGGCACTCAGTTCACCTCTAATAAATTTCAAACTTTTATCAATGAACTGGGAATTAATTTGCAATTTGTAGCCATTCGAAATCAGCAGGCTAATCCCGCTGAGCGTACCATGAGGGAATTAAATAGGTTTTTTCGTGCCTATGTCCACCATAACCACCCTTCTTGGTATGAAAATCTGCCCTCTATTCAAAATTTGTTGAATTTTGCCCCTAACTCTACCGTGAATATATCCCCTGCAAATCTAATGGGTATAGGTGTACCTCAACCAAGGGTATGTGATCTCCTTGCTCAAACCATTGAGCCTGGTCATTCCACCTTTTTATTAGGAAAAGACCCCCCTCTTATCCCTCCTGATCAGGACCAAATAGCTGGCCTGCAGGAATTGGCTCTTGATCGCATTTCAAAAAGAAATGATCAAAATGACAATAAACGAGCAAAAGAATCTTTTGCGGAACCGTTCAATAAGGGTGACTTGGTGTTGGCCCGCACCAATCGGCTGTCCAAGTTGATAGACAAAAAATGTCACAAGTTCTTTTTGCTATACGATGGACCCTTCCGAGTGGCAGAAATCTGTCCCGGAGGAACGTATGGGCTGGAGACAATCCATGGCAAGAAGCATGGTGTGTTCAACACTCGGTTGTTGAAACGGTTTTATACTAGCCCGGAGCAGTAGTTAAAAATATAACTACAAACTATGTGATAATTCCACATAGGGGCTTGTTCCAGTTGAATTCTATCTCTTAATTTTCCCCCCCTTTAACCTTTAGTTCTTTTCATATTTTTTCCTTTTATTTTATTTTTTTGTTGCAAATAGTTGTAAATTTTTTTAAATTTTTTTTGTAAATTTTCTTATTAATCTCTTCAATTTTCTATCAAAATGAGAAAATTTCATTAGTCTGTCTGTCTATTCAGTAATTTGTTTAAGTCCGTCAGGACGTCCAATCATTTTTTTATTGAGAAACAAAGAAATTCTTTCTTTTGCTAAATTCTTTCAATCATTAAATTTCAGTAAAGTCGTTTTGTCTTAATTAAAGTAGCTTTTCTTAAAAATTGTCATTTAATTATCCTAATAATTATTGAATTTGAAATCAGTTAAGTTTTTTTCTTGAAATAGTTAGAACCTAAAAATTTAAAATCTGTCTGTCATTAAATTTTTGTAAATCATTAAAAATTAATAAAATCGGTTTCGACTGAGTTGAGGCATTTTTCTTAAAATTGCCATTCAATTAACTTAATGATTGTCACATTTGCAATCAATTAAGAGTCGTTATATTAATTTATTAAATCTAATCTTGAAATAATTAGAGAATAAAGTCACAATCTGTTAATAAAGTTAAGCTTTATTCATAGATAATTTTTTTGATGATTCAAATGAAAACTGATTATCGAAATTACTATAATCCTATGGAATTGAATTCCGGATAAATTAATTAGTAGTTCAAATTAATTTTTGGTTTCAAATTGCTTATTCTATAAATCGAATAAAATTTCTGACTGATTGTTTTGACGTAATTATTTTTTTATTTAAAAATCTCGTCTGTCAGTCTGTCTGTCATTAAATTAGTAAAATCAGTCAAATTCTGCTAAATCGTTTTGTCAATTAGGTCCGATAAGTGTTCTTAATTATTTTTTTGATTGAAGTTGAAATCATTTAATAGTAATTATTATAGCTAATAGATCATTGGCTTCGATTAATTAGAGAGGCAAATCTATAGATAAAAAGATAATCCTTGACCCTCTCTCTTAATCATTGTGTAAATTCAATTTGAATTGATTATTAGTTCAATTTGATTTAATTTGGCGTTAATTATTTGAAAACACAATCTCTTTTTTAAAATGATTTTGTTTGTTTTTCCGTCTGTCGGTCTGTCTAAAATGAAAATTTCTTGTTAATTTTTTTGAATTTATTATTTTTTTAATAATAATAATTGTTTGCTACCTGGTCTGGCAAATCAGTTATTTGCTATTGACTTTGCTTAAGCAGGAGAATAGCGATTCGGTGTGTAACCCCCCCATCTTCAGCCATGAGATTTGCCAAGAATAATTCTATTTCCTGTCAATCACTCTCATATTTGAGGCGGAGTTTTGGTCGCGATTGGGGCCATTCGTATTTCTTTATTGTCTTGGGTACAGCGTCCATATATCATTCTCTCTCTTTATCTTGATGATTCAAATCCATTGTAATCGGCATTTAATTTGTTAATATTAATGCGAATAAATCATAACACGGCCCACTAGGTTATTTTCTGATGATAAAACTTATTGGTTATTTTTTTATATATATAAATATTATCCAACCTTTGGCCATTGCCTAAGTTCAATGTCGAGTCTTTTTACTGACCCTATTATGTCGCAATTACTCGAACTTAAATGGAATTTTAAATTTTCTTATTCAGAAATTACTATTAGGAAAATTTATTTTTTTACCGTTATTCTTTGCGATCATTCTCTATGATCTATTATTGGTTGAACTCTGTTCCTTAAATTGTAACAGGAAGGTCCTTTATTCGGTATTTTCTATCGATAGAATTTTTTTATGGTTAGTTTATTCACCATTCTCTCTGATATTAGAATTTTTTTATTCTGTTGCCTGCAATAGTGACATGATTTTTTTAATAAAGTTTATTTACATCCTATGGGCAATTCTTTTGTTCTCTAAGTGCCAAAAACCGGTTGCCTGTCAAAAGTGAGTGCAAGGTCTGGGCCCTATCTGAGGAATTTTTTTGGTGCCTACTGGCTTGTTGTGGTCTGTGACTGGTTTGTATATTTGTTGTAATGGTAAAATCTAAAGCCCCTGAGGCTCGTTGCATTGTTTGTTTTTTTGATGTGTGCCGATGGTCGCGAATAATTATTTTATTAATTATTATTTTATCTTTATTTTTTTAGTTTTTTTATATATATTCTTATATGAATATTTAAACCGCGTAAAAAACGCGAGAGAGTGACGTGATGGCGTGCGGGAGTCTGGTCGAGGATTCAGAGGAAAGACGCTATAAGGATCCTTGTCCGCCGGACCTAAGTAGTATAATGTTGCAGTTTGCCTAAACATTAATTTTTTTGTTTAATTAATTTTTTATTTTTTTAGTCAAAGCCAATTTTGGTCTCTTCGTAAAAATGTAGAGAAACCTTGGAGGCTCATGCTGTGTGTCTGATGTGGACGTGGCTGGACTTTGAAGCCAGTTCTGACGGACCTATCTCTGCGGTCGTCTGTCACAGGCTTGTGTTGGATTGTGAGATTTTTGTATTAATTTCCCCCCCCCCTTAATTTGAATTAATTACTGTGTGGCAGGTTTAATGGGCGGCTAAGTCCGCGGGGCATAGACCCATTGTTTTTCTTGAGGAATGAGCCGACGGCTACCCACCGATGCAATTTCCGGACAATTGGGAGCGGGCCATTCACTCTAAGAAGTGAGCCAGGCTGTGTGCCTGATGGAAGTAGTTTATAGAGGAATGAGCCGACGGTGACCCGCCGAGGCAATTCCCGGACAATTGGGCACGGGCCATTCACTCTATGTGTTGAGCCGGGCTGTGTGCCCGATGTATTGTAATTTTCTTAAGAATTGGGTTGGATGGAAGACGTTGGGGTTGGCCACCACGGGGTCTGAAACGGCTGCCCAGCATCCCCTCCGGCTCCCATTTAACCGCGACTTGTTCAGAGGACAGCTAGTAACCGCTTTGAAGGTTTCAGAGGCCTCAAGGTAGGACAAAGCGCTCTGAACAGTCATTAAATTTCCCCTTGTAAGCAAATAATCTCTCACTCCCGCGTTACAGCCGTGGCGGTGCGCTCGCCTTGGTTTGTCCCGATGTTACTGGAAGATCAGGAAAGCTTCGTTCCTATCTGACATCCAGACATGGACATCCAATGCCTATGCATTTATTTGTTTATTTTTTTATTTTTATACTTCCATTGTAATTCTAGCATCAGTACAGTAAATTCATGGTAACAGTATACTGTGCGGGTGCTGGCCGATAATGTTCGGTCCTGGAGGCAGAGGCATTAAACTTGTCACCTTCTTAATTGGTTCCAATTTTAATGTTTCTGGCCGGGGGGATGTAATGATACAATCGGCAGACCCCCCCATTCATTTAATGTGCAACTTCGTTGCCGAGTTTATTATGTTTTTCAGAATGATTAAAGCATTCGACGGTTGGCAGCCTGGAGACTGGCGCTGAGCGTTGCTCATCTCAGGTCCGCTGCCAGTCAGCCTAGAGGCGACAATCTATTCATTCAGTAGAGGGGTCGAGTACTAGCTGCATCTTTGAACAGACCTCTTGATCGCCACGCAATACGCTCGCCTTTCGCCATCTTTGAATTACTTTCTTTCACTCAACTTCATCCTTCTTTATAGCTTATCGAAGTGATTCATTTGTTTAATTTTTTTATATTTTTATATAACTTCAATATCGAACAGACAGGTCTTATCCCTGCCAATCATAATAACTTTTATCAATATTTTCTTAAATAGTATTGTTATTTAAATATATCATTTTTTTATTTCATTTATATTTATTATATTAAACGTGCCTGGCACCTTCTTAAGTGGTTCCAATTTTAATGTTTCTGGCCGGGGGGATGTAATGATATAAGGGGCAGACCCCCCCCATTCATTTAATGGGCAACTTCGTTGCCAAGTTTGTTCTTTTTTTATAGGATGATTAAAGCATTCCACGGTTGGCAGCCTGGAGACTGGCTCTGAGCGTTGCTCATCTCAGGTCCGCTGCCAGTCAGCCTAGAGGCGACAATCTATTCATTCAGTAGAGAAGGAGCTGAAGTCTTGAGCAGACCTACGGACCGCCTACGCAATACTCTCTACTTTCGCCATCTTTCGCTTGCTTTCTTTCACTCAACTTCATCCTTCTTTATAGCTTATCGAAGTGATTCATTTGTTTAATTCTTTTATATTTTTATATAACTTCAATATCGAACAGACAGGTCTTATCCCTGCCAATCATAATAACTTTTATCAATATTTTCTTAAATAGTATTGTATTTAAATATATCATTTTTTTATTTCATTTATATTTATTATATTAAACGTGCCTGGCAGGTTTAACCCTTGAACCGCTTGTTCTTTTATATTTATAATTTGAATTATTTTTTTCTATTAATAAATAGTTTTTTTCCAAATTTTGTTCTATTTTTATTTATTCAGAGTGCTAACATTATACACACCTGACCAATTTAGATTATAGGGCTCTCCTAAAGTCGCATAAAGCCCTTAAATCCCAACANCCTAATCAGGAAAACTTAAGTGAAAATCATTTGAGTGACGCACACTCTTGTTTTTTTTTGAAAACAATCTCCAATCAATTGGGTATTTCTTGAATCGCTTTTATTTTATTTTGAATTATATTTTTTTCTGATATCTAATCAAGTAACGGGATTCTTTTCCTTTTGCTCTATTTTTCGCAAAGAAATGCATTTAGTTCATTCTGATTCGAGCAGCCAGCGAGTCAAAGTGCTTAATATTTGTGTTTTATGAGTGTCCCGTTTTGTGCATTTTTGTTAACTACTGCATTGTGGAGAATTGTTCAAACCTGCGTCAAGGTAAACATTTAAATATAATTTTTTAAATCTTTTGAATAATTTAATGATTCCAAAAATAAAAAAAAAAAAAAAAACACCTCATATCTACAAACGTATCGGAACAGCGAGCGATGCTCGGTAATTCTTTGATTCGGTTAAAAGTGATATATCAATATAATTTTTAATTTTTTATTCAGGTAAAAAGGTCGATTTTCAAAAACATTTTTATTCAAACAACCACCTGTGAATAATTATTTCAATTAACAAGAAAACCCATCAAAAACAACTTAGCCGAAGATGAGACCGTGACAGAAACCCTCTAACCCGTGAATTTCATCCAAATCGTTAAATCCGTTTTCGAGTAACCGATTCTATATCTACCGGGGAGTTTTTTTTTATCTTGAGACAGTCTTATAACTCAAAAACAGTGCATTATATGTAAAAAAGTTTCAAAAGTTTATTTATATCAAGGGGAAACTAAACTACGCTATTGTTTGTCGACCTAGATCTAGAACAATCTTTCAAGGGTATTTTGAGGTCAAGTTCTGTTTTTTAAATATAAACCTATATGTTTCTGTACATATTCTGAATCTACAAAAAAAAACTTAACAACTTTTATTAGAACTATTTTTTTATACGACATCAAATAACAAAAAATTTTAAATCAATTAGAAATAATTAGTAGAGATTGTGGTGTTGGTGCAAGGTTAATGTGAAATAAGTGACCTAGTATCCTTAACTCATAGTTAATCAATATTAAATATAATATTTATTTACTCTTATCTTTAAATCAATTAGATATAAAAAAATTCTAATATTTATTTTTAACAATCATTCAAATTAATTATCAAATAATAATGATCAAATATTTAATTATTAAATAAATAATTTAATAATAATTAATAATTTAATAATAATTTTGCGACACTGTTCTGAGACATTCCAGAATGTTATCGCAAATCTTCTGGATGAATTCCAGTTTAAATTTCGTTATTTTGTAGTTTTTAAAGAATTTGGTGTTGGTACTTGGTGAAACATTTTTTAAAATTATTGGATAAAAGATACTTGGTAGGTTTCACATTAACACTTAATGTGAAACCTACTAAGTATTTTTATCCAATACATTCGTTATTTATGGCCTTGTTAAGTTTCTTCATAGCCTTTACACGCTCCATTTTTATTATGGTAATACAATACTACTAGATTGACACGAGAAATAGACTTTTTTAAACTCAAGACTTTTAAATAGATCTATTAAGTAGAAAATAATCTCTTAAATCGGTTTATAATGAAGTTTTAAAATCATTATAAACACTTATTTTCATTGTTGTGACTTTTCGATTTAATAAATATTTATTTAATAATTAATTATTTGATCATTATTATTTGATAATTAAGTTGAATGATTGTTAAAAATAATTATTAAGTTTTTTTTAGAGATCTAATTGATTTAATTTTTTTTTATTTGATGTCATATAAAAAATAGTTCTTATAAAAGTTGTTCACTTTTTTTGTAGATTCATAATATGTACAGTAACATATATGTTTCTATTTAAAAAACAGAAGTTGACCTCGAAATACCCATCAAAGCTTGTTCTAGGTCGACAAACAATAGAGTGGTTTAGTTTCCCCCCTGATATAAATAAACTTTTATTTGAAACTTTTTTATATAACGTACTGTTTTTGAGTTATAAGACTGTCTAAAGATAAAAAACTCACCCAGTATATATACAAGAATTGCTCGTTTAATATAATAAGAGATATATTCTTTGTTATGGTGAATGTCAATATTCTACAGTATTAACTATCATTTTTTATTAAGAAATATTAATAGTATTAGTATATTATATCTGCGGCCAGAGAAAAATAAACGAAAAGGTTGGACACCCCTGATTTAGATCAAACTCAACCAACTTTTGTATACACAATCTGTGAAGCTATGATTTTATTAAATACTAGTTGCTCCAGGTGTGCCTTCTGCACCTAGAACCTCTGGGCGAGTTGCCCTGGCGGGCAGCGTCTTGATATGGCCAAAAGTTTTTTTAATATTTATTTAACGCATTGGCTAAGTACGATCACTATCTGACCAATCAGAATCGTTCTAATAATTTAACGCTTTGACATTGGCGTTAAATTACTCATTACATATTATACTAATATTACTACCCATATGTATATTACTCACTATACAGGGTGGTGACTTGGCCGACGCAGCATAGCGATTCCAATGTTAATTTTTGAATGTGAATTTATTTGCTCTCCTAATTATTTTAGAGTTAAAGTTTTTATAGGTTTTTTGTAGAGAAAAATACTGGATCCGAACATATTTTTGTTTTCAAATTTTGAAATTTCAGAACCGTAATTTTTGAACTAATCTGTCAACCGTTGTACCAGCTGGAATTGGCCGATTCGGATATTTAACGCTAAATAAGGAACTCACTTGCCGAGCGACTATTTCCAGCATAAAAATAATTAATTATTTCAACTTTTTCTTGTAATTTATACATTGTAATAAGAACTGACTAAAAAGTAGTTTTATAATCATAGATTTGTTCACCAATATGTATCCATTTTGAAACTAGTATAAACAATAAAAGTTAAACAATCGACAACAATAAATGTTTTGAATTTAAATTTTTTAAATAAATATCTACATTTTTAAAATCGTTTTTTTATACTTTTAAATTATGAATTAGACAAAATCTGATGTAATTATCTTTTAGAATTTTAATTCTGCTCAGTTTTTTGTATTCTAATTATGCTCTAAAATAATCACTAAAGACATCCCTATTAAACGTCAAATAGAAACAACAAATGAAAACGCCTTGTTTGTTTTAATAATTCCATGGCCTCAGTGATTTTTGCAAAAATACAATTATTTATAATGTTGATTATTACGGTTCTGAAATTTCAAAATTTGAAAACAAAAATAGGTTCAGATTCAGTATTTTTTTCTCTACAAAAAACCTATAAGAACTTTAACTCTAAAATAATTAGTGGAGCAAATAAATGCACATTCAAAAATTAACATTGTAATCGCTATGCTGCGTCGGACAAGTCACCACCCTGTATATTAATATACTATATTACTCATTATATTATTATTATATTACTCTCTCTACTACGCTCGCTCTCTTTGATTTATTCATTATATTACTCTCTTTCTCTACTTTTATTCATCATACTATCCATTATACTATACGCCTATTATATTGCTATTGTTGTGATTTGCACGTTGTGGACCTCAAGCATAAGCCGGATGCTCCAACGACTTCTCTAAAATCGTTTAAGAGGAAACTGCAAGTGCTGGCCCGGCGTCGTCATCTTGAAGACGGATTGGAATTACTGCTGGACACCTATACGTTGCCGCCTCTTGTTTTGTCTCTATTATTGTAAGACGAGAAATACCTCTTTTATCTGTCTCTGCTTGGATTCGCGCGCATTGCGAAGAATATCTGCTTACAATCTTAATATATGAGCAAGTCTAATTGTATTGAAACATTTCTAATTTTATCCATCCAAGTTTCATTTTTTTAATATATTGATTTTCTTTTTGCTGCTATAAATAAATTGTCAAATATTTAATCTCTGCTTCTATCATTCTTTTGAGTAAAACCTAAAAAATAAAATTTAATTCATCACCTTTAATAGTTAAATCCCCTCACCTACCATTCCCAAAATCCATTCAACCCATTTAGTAAGATGGCTTCAGTTGAATTTTTAGGTTTGCTGGCGTAGTCCAAATGTAAAACACATTTTGTTATTTGATAGTTGGCAATTCAGCTGTCAATCAGAAAAAAAAGTTTTTTGATCGGTTGCGTAGTTTTCGTTTGGCGTTCGTTGAAAAATGGAAAATCAAAAGGAACATTTTCGTCATATTTTGCTTTTTATTTCCGCAAAGGGAAAAAAGCATCGCAAGCTCACAAAAAGTTATGTGCTGTTTATGGCGACGAAGCCTTAAAAGAACGGCAGTGTCAAAATTGGTTTGCCAAATTTTGTTCTGGTGATTTTTCACTCAAAGATGAAAAACGCTCTGGTCGTCCAGTTGAAGTTGATGACGACCTAATCAAAGCAATAATCGATTCGGATCGTCACAGTACAACACGTGAGATTGCAGAGAAGCTTCATGTATCACATACTTGCATTGAAAATAACTTAAAACAACTTGGCTATGTTCAAAAACTCGATACATGGGTTCCTCACGAACTGAAAGAAACGCATTTAACACAACGCATTAACAGCTGCGATTTGCTAAAGAAACGTAATGAAAATGATCCATTTTTAAAACGACTGATAACTGGCGATGAAAAATGGGTTGTTTACAACAATATCAAGCGGAAAAGATCGTGGAGCAGGCCAGGTGAACCAGCTCAAACAACATCAAAAGCTGGTATTCATCAAAAGCAGGTTTTGTTATCAGTTTGGTGGGATTACAAAAGAATTGTCTACTTTGAACTCTTACCACCCAACCGAACGATCAATTCTGTTGTCTACATTGAACAACTAACGAAATTAAACAATGCAGTTGTAGAAAAGCGGGCCGAATTGACAAATCGACAATCCATCATGACAATGCAAGGCCAACACATCTTTGGTCACTCGGCAAAAATGATTGGAGCTTGGTTGGGATGTTTTGCCACATCCACCATATAGTCCTGACCTTGCACCATCTGATTACTTTTTATTTCGATCTTTACAAAACTCCTTGAATAGTAAAAATTTCAATAATGATAATGATGTCAAATTGTACCTGATTCAGTTTTTTGCTAATAAAAACCAGAAGTTTTATGAACGTGGGATTATGATGCTGCCTGAAAGATGGCAAAAGGTCATTGATCAAAATGGGCAATACATTACAGAATAAAGTTATTTAGTCCCATAAAAAAATTGTCTTTGATTTTCTGAAAAAAATCCGCAATTACTTAGTTGCCAATCCAAATTATTATTTTATTATTCATTATTTTATTTATTTTTTTATTATTTTATTTGTTTGATAATATTAATACACAAAAATTAAAATCAGTAAAATAACAATAGCCAATTTAAGACAAAGAGAGTTACACTGAGTTACACCACCGCGAAGCAGATCAAGTATAAAGTAAAAAAGTAAGTATTTCTTACAATTAAAATAAATTTAAATTACAAAATAAAAAAAACCTATTAATAGCACCTTTAACCTATTAAATGGCCAATCAGATCTTTTGAATCATACAAACATATATACATACTTTTGTATTTTATATATATAGATTAAATATAACAGAAGGGTCAGATGTATATTCAAGTCATGTGGATTGCCACATCAGTTTATTTCATATTTAAATTAAAAATTGTCGAATGCTCTTGTCTTCCAAGACAAAAAAAAGACAAGGTGGATGAAATGCAGTTATTTAAAGTTGCCTTTTCTGTTGGTTGGCAGGTATCTAGTTACCAAATCACTTGCACGTTGGATTTCGTTTTTGGAACATTTCGACGTGACTTAATAGAAAGAAAAAGACTTGTAGAAAGGAGAGAACAGAACAGAAGGCAACTGGCAAGGAAAGAAAGAAAAGAGTGATTTTAATAAAAATTCAGTTGTCTGGTGGCAGAGTGTTGTCTTGACGCGTTACTGTCTCGGGGAATCAGAGGCCAGGTGGCGGTGGCGGTGGCGGTGGTGGAGGCGGTGGTGGAGGCGCTGAAGAGACGTCCCTCGAGGATGAGGACCACCGTGCCACGCCACGTCAACGTCTCTCTGTTCAGACAATGCATGCGCAGATATATTCCGATGGATTCCGAGCACGTATCTTTTGGCAACCGCAGACAAAAGCGATGCAAACACAATGGAGCAACGCAACATGCTCGCCTCGCAGCGATTCCCTAAGGACCAGCCGTTTCGCATTACCTACTTTTTGTCACATTTTCGATGCACAGTTAAGAGTGAGCAAAGTGGGATCAACCGAAACAATTCAACACTCAACCAATAGAAATTCCATCAACTTATGTTAGAAAAGGTGTTCGAAATGATCGTTATTCATTTCTGACAATAAAATGCAATCGATATCTATTAAAATAAATATCCGAATAAATTTAAGTGGCAAGGATAAACGTTTTATTATTTACTAGCTGCAAGGACCGCCTTCGGCGGCCCTCTTGCTAGCCAGGAGGAACCTGTCCCCAACCCACACTATGCCTCTAGACACCCACCCGAACCCGCCAGTTGACCAACCCTGCACCACTTCCCCCGCACCACACCCCTGCCTATCACCCCTGGACCCCCACCCCCATTCAACCCCCGGGCCTCATGCCACCCCCGCACTCCATATCCCAATACACCCCCACCCCATTCCGCAGAGTTGTTGATTCATACATTTTTAATTTTAACTGGCTCTCAGCTAAACAAAGATCAAAAATCACCTCCACCCCCGACCCCGACCCCCGCCCTCTTTTTGCATTTCTAGCCTTCTAGTGGCCCACAGATTATGTGTATATAGGTATAGGTATATAAATAAATACCGTATAATTATTTTTTTAATTAAATAACAATTTTTGAGTTAATCAATTAAATTGCCAAATTCTAATATTGAATAATATGATTGAGGGATTTAAAACTCAAGTTTTAATCAATTAAACCAATTATTTTACATGAATTAATGTATACATTGTATTTGAGCTTCGACTTTGGAGATTATTTCTCCACCATCGACTAGTCCTTGATCTTCTTTTTCAGTAAACCTCTTTTTCGATAATTATTCCAATTCCATTATTTTCCCAATCTCTCTAATCAATTAAATAAATTTATTAAACCAATTATTTTACATTAATTAATGTATACATTGTATTTTTGCTTCGATTCCGGAGATTACTTCCCCACCATCGAGTGTCCTTATTCATCTTTAGTCCTTGTTTTTAATATGAGGAAAAATCTAATTAGATAAAAAAACCTCTTTTCCGATAATTATTCCAATTCCATTATTTTCCCAATCTCTCTAATCAATTAAAATGACTGACTTTTAATATATAATAACAATTGTATTGATCTTATTGTGGGTTTTAAAATTAAAAAACTAATTATTTATTAAAAGGAAATTAAATAAAAATGTAAATAAACATTTTTATCGAGACAACCACCTATGAATAATTGTTTCAATTAACAAAAAACCCATCAAAAACAACTTAGCCGAAGATGAGACCGTGACAGATCGAATGTCCAACACAAAACCCTCCTAACCCGTGAATTTCATCCAAATCGTTAGAGCCGTTTTCGAGAACCCGATCGGATATATATACAATTTTTGCTCGTTTAATAAGAGTAGATAGATAATAAGATATAATCAGACCCCTCCACAAGCGTTTATTAAGAGAGAAAGAGAG
Organism: Forficula auricularia; assembly: GCA_024734495.1. Classification (NCBI taxonomy): domain Eukaryota; kingdom Metazoa; phylum Arthropoda; class Insecta; order Dermaptera; family Forficulidae; genus Forficula; species Forficula auricularia. The sequence continues at coordinate 435,647 of JALMQS010000101.1, read as the reverse complement.
AGAGCGCATTTAAATATTTTTAATGTTTCTCACGAAGGTACTTCAAATATTTAACAATTTATTTTCACATAAATATTTTTAATTATATACCTAATTACGTTCCTATGTATATATATATATATATAATGGATTAATAAAAATAATATAAAATAAATCATCGAAATTAATTTATTCGTGTTAATTTTCGAGTACCATTGAAATATACCAATATATATATATATATATGTATAGGGATTAAAAATTTCTAGTTAATTATTCCACTTCAATTTATTTATAATAACTAATAAGAATAAAATAAATAAATAAAAACGTAAAAGAAATCAAAAATTTAATTTATTGTAGGCAAATTTACCTAACAAGAATATTATAGGAGTCGAGACCGTTTCAAATCACGCCAATTTTTGTTTATTTATAATTGTTTAGTAAAAAAAAAAAATTGTTATGAATCACAGTTGTGCCATTTTTAAATTTAGAATTTAAATTTTGACTATTCTCTAATAGAGAGGTCGGCAAACCGGGGAAAATTAACTTAAGGGGGTTCGTGACTGTTTAAGAATTTCATCAAATTTTTATCATCCAATTGTTAGGGGTTTGAGTTGAGTGGTGCGTATCCGAGCTCCCCTCCTAGTTGGAGGGGACCCAACAATGATTTGTGCAGGGCGACGTTTCGTCCCTGGTAAAAAAGCCGGGCTGGGTGCCACCCGCCTAGTTAGCGGGCCAGGAGCTCCGAGTTGGTGGATGGCTCCTCCTTCGATGATCAGTCGAAATCGAATTGCTTCACTTATAACATGACTGAAATATTATCAGTCATGTAAAAGTGTCGCAACGATCTGACTGAGTCATCTGCAGCCATGTCTAAAAGCTCGTAGCCAAAGTAACAGCGAGCCGCTACACAATCATCGATGTATTAAATATTTATTCCCAAAATTTGAAGTTGATCCTCTGTCCCATTACCGAGAAATAAATTATTGAAAATTGTCCTTTTAACATGGAAGTAAATGGACCGATCTTTTAAAAGGACTATAACTTCTATACAAATTATACCATTTTCAACAAATTAATACAGATCTATAATTCAACTCTTATGAATCGAATCATAGATTTTTCAATACATTTGACAATCTAGTTAATTAGTTATTCATAAATATAAAAATAACAGGTTATTTACAGTCAACAGAATATAACAAAAGCGCTAGTATAGAATTTCAACTCTATTTCGTTTTTGTGTTAAATAAATGTTTTTATAATGAGAAAACATGTATCTCAATATTCTTTTTATTAATATTATCAAAACAAAAATTTATATTCGAAATTAACCTAATTATTAACAATTTTTTTAATTAAAAATTTAGTAGGCAGAAGTTGTCACTCTGCAGAAGTACAAAAGATATTTCGAAGATCAACTAGATACATAAGCTGTCCCGAACACCCGTAAGTGGGATAAAAGGGAAAATTTTATGGATTTTGACCTCTTTCGAAATGTGGTGCTACAGAAGAATGATGAATATCAAATGGATGGATAAAATTACAAATGAAGAAGTTCTTGGAAGAATCGGAGAAAGAAGAACCTTGTGGAAGAGTCTGAAGAAGAGAAGAGGTCAGATGATGGGGCACACACTGAGACATGGGGGACTGCTTAGGGATATACTTGGAGGGGGAGGTGGGAAAGAAAGGGGAAGGGAAGACCCAGATTAGAATATTTCAACCAAATAATTGGGGATATGGGATGCCAGACATTTAGAGAGGTCAAACAGCTGGCGGGGGACAGAGTCGAGTGGAGACGGATTGTTGCATCAAACCAGTCTTAGGACTGTATACTCAATGATGATGATGATGACCTCTTTAGATCATCCAGTTCAAAAAAGATGAAAAATATATTTTTTAAATCATTTATTTAAGATTTTCAGACCTTGACATGATAAAGGCTTACATGTATTTTAAATTGATCTATTTTAAAACCCACTAATAGTTTATTCAAAATAATTTTATATATAAAATTAAAAATTAAATTTTTTATTATTTATTGTTTTGTGAATTTTTCATACTAGGTAGAGCGCACACGGAGTCTTAAAATTTGTTTTCACTATTTATTCCATTTTGATTAGTTTACCATACAGTATATGGTCAGGTATTATATTCGTGCATGAAAAAAGTGGTTTTTTATCCTTCTTTTTTCAAAATATCTAAAAAACGGCTTAAATGATTTTGATTAAAAAAATTGAGCAAAACCATGGCATTTCGGTCTACAAAAAAGCTTAAATAAGTGAACATTGAAAAAATTATATTTTTTGAGATAATAACTGTTTTGTCAAAATGTCTGTTAGTTAGTCCGTGCGTTACAAAATTTTTATGGACGAGCTAGCTCAAAAACTAGTGTGAATATCAAAACCAAATTTCACAAGTTTTGGTCCATTGAGATTAAGAGCTGATTAGATTTTGCTGAATATCGACCCAAAATTATGGGAGGGAGGGTTTTAAAAATTAAAAATCTAGGCCATTTGAGCAAACTCAACCGAATTTTTTATACATAATCAGTGGGCCCCCAGGAGTCTAAAAATGCAAAAACTAACCCCTCCCCTACAAGATTATAAATAATTTTATTAAATATTAAATATATTATAAGTTAGGGGCCAGTTTCTATGGTAAAGTCAAGTGAAAGGCCACATCATCGCACGTCAACTTTTTATTTTAAAATAATGAATGAGAAGAAAAAAATATATAAAATGGCAGCTCGCAATTCCCCTGTTATTTATTATAGGTACTTCTATTATTTATAAAATCCAATTTTATATTTTAATTTTGAGCTTAATGTAATGTAATTTTCTAAAATAAAACAATCATTATAGGTATTATTATCTTTTCATAACAAAATTATATCAATTAATATGCAAAATAATAATTCGTCTAGATATTAATCTCTATTTCGTTATTATTTTTGTAAATAATCCAAATTAAATTTCAATATCTGTGCAATTAATGCGATGATTCGTGACTTTCTTTTATTTAATTTTTTTCCCTCTGTCAACTTCTATGACATTTTTGACAATTGGGAGTTGGAAATATTGGATTGTCAGTTTCATCACTAATAATATCTGCCCATCAAATAAAATTAGAACAAAATTAAAAAAGATAATCTACTATCTCTTATTAAACCAGTAAAAATTGTATATATATTGGTATCTTTTTTCTATTTTGAAAACGGCTCTATTGACAAGTTTTGAGGGTGAGAAAACAATCTGGCTAGGTCTTGACCTCGACAAATTTCATCTTAATTGATCTTTTCTCAATTAAAATAATTATTGATAGATGAAAACCTCAATAAAAAAGTTTGTTTACATTTTTTTCAATTATCTTTTATTAATTAATTGTTTTTTTAATTTTAAAATCCACTAATAGGTTATAGCAAATTTAAATATATTATATTAAAATTAGGATTTTTTTCAATTAACAGGTGTCTAAATCATAACATTACACATATGGATTCATAACAAAACAGGTGTGTTTACAAATAAAGTCGTTGAAGTGGCTTTTTATATAACTTGGAAACAAATCTTATTTAATTTGATGTTTTTATTTCAGATCCTATACGATTATTTTTTTATTATTTTTTTTCTATTTATTTTTTTATAATGTTTATCAATATGAACGAATGTGGGCAAATTGGTGTACGAGTAAACAAATATACACATAATATGTAGACCATTAGAAAGCTAGAAATGCAAAAACTGGGTGAGGGGTGGGGATGGGTGTGTGAGGCGCAGGAAGTGGGGTGCAGTTTGGGGGATCCGGGAGTGGGAGGGACGGTTGTGGTGGGGTGGGGCGGAGTAGGGGTGGCGTTTGGGATGCAGTGGTTGGGGGCGAGGTGCGTGGTTTCGGGAGGGGGGTCCAGGGGGCGTGTATTATATATATTTGTATTTTTTTTAATATGGTTACCGTGAATTGCTCGGCGGCTCCCGGTACTATAAGTTATGGCTGATAAATATTGATTTTTATTTATCACTTTATTATTTTAACTTAAAATTTTTAATTTTATTAAGTATTAGGTGCTCGAAGGACCAAGCTTTGCTCGGTAATTTTTTTTTTTTTTACTTTACTATACAGGGTATTATTGTAATCGTGCATGAAAAAAGTAAATTTTTTGCTTCATTTTTTCGAAATATCTCAAAAACGGCTGAAACTATTAGGATCAAAAAAATTGTGCTTAACCATGGCATTTTGTTCTACAAAAAAGCACTTCTAAGTAAACATCGAAAAAATTATATTTTTTGAGATAATAATTGTTTTGTCCTAATGTCTGTTAGTCTATGTATTACCAAATTTGCAGACTCAAAAACTAATGTGTATATCAAAACCAAATTTCACACGTAGTTTTGGTGCATTGAGATTAAGACCAACACTGCACTCTCCACCCACGCAGCTGAACATAGTCATTCTTTTGATTACGATAATGCGAAAATATTGGTCAAGATTGATAACTAATATAAAAGATCCATAGCCGAAATGCTATATATAAAAATAGCAGGTGATAAGGCTATCAATTTTAAAAGAGATTGTATGTTTCTTTCCAATATTTATACATCTATCCTGTGTGATATGAGCCAACAGTTGTTTTCTTGAACTTAATGTATAGAAACATTTTGAGAAAAATTTTTTAATAAGAATTTGTATAATTTTATTGAATGAAAAAATGCATGTGATTTAAAAGTAATTAGATTCTAATTTGGATTTTCTGTTTGTAAATAAATAATGATGGGATATATGATGACCTCACATAAGGGTCAAATATCTAATTATAATGTAATATATAGAAAAGAAACTCATTACTTTCATTCTGAAACTTTTGGGTCCAGGCACGTTATAAATTCGCATGAAGCTAAAAGAAATTTTTATTTTTGACAAGGCTTGGTTCGATCACATATGTGTACCGCATTTTGTGTATAACTGTAAGTCTAAATAACCAACTTGGTCAACTTATAATTTTTATAAAAAAATATATCAATTATAACATCCATTTGTAAAAAAATTTTTAGCCTAATTGACTGAAGATGGCCAAATAAAATTTAGGCCGAAACGTCTCATTAAAGGTGTTTTATTGAACCCAGTGATTCCATCTTTGGCTGATACCTCCTCCCTCATCTAGTATAGTTTCATCACAGCCACGAACTCTTACAATATATAAATTATTAACTCTGTTTTTGATTAACAAAAAAAGGCAGATTTAATATAGGTACTTGAGGGCTCTATAGTATTCCGTCAACGAATGAACTCGCCTAGCTCTTACGCAGCTTTCATTTTTCTCGGGCCATATTGTTGCCTAAATACAGGCGCACCAACGTCATAAATCAAGTTCTAATTCAGACGAAATTTTGAGGATTTTAATTAGTACAGTTATTTATTGACTTCTACTTGGAAATGAAAGCAGAAGAGAAAGTAGGTGTACACGATATTATTTCGCGGTTCACCCCTCGGGGCATTCCTTACCAAAATCAACAACTTTTAACCGCTTTTTAATTTGGCTGAAACTGGCTTTTTATGGTACAAGTATTATTAAATACATATAATTAAGACGCTATTAAAATGTCAGCGTGAATCAAACACTTTTTTAACCGACTTCAATAAAGGAGGAGGTTCTCTATTCGACTGAATTTTTTTTTTTTTTTTTGTGCCTATGTTACCTCATATCTCCGCCAATTGTCAACCGATTTTTGAAATTTTTTTTGCATTGGGTCCAGTCTAGCTTCCGATTGGTCCCATTTTTTTCGATTTTTTTTTCATAGGTATTAGACCTTTTTTATTAGGTTTGTTTAGACCTAACCTCTTTGTTTATGAACCGATTTCGATGGTTCTTTTTTTATCCGAAAGGGGGTGTCTTAGGGATGGTGTCATATTAATTTGGTCAAGTTCTGATGATATAATCACTATTAATAACATCACTAAAAAGAGAAAAATAAAAATTTTTAAGAAAAAATAAAAACCGACTTCAAAAAATTAAATGCAACAAATATAAAAATACACTAAAAGGTATAAAATAATTATTATCTTATTTAGTTGCAACTAAACGACGAAATATTAACACGAAATTACTTTTGAAGTTGGTGCCAAACATATACCTTTTATGAATCGCACTCGACGGATCTTACTTAGTACGTTTGGCGGGTACGCTCGCTTATAGGTATAGTTTGTTTGGCACCGACTTTAAAAAGTAATTTCGTGTTAATATTTCGTCGTTTAGTTGTAACTAAATAAGATAATAATTATTTTATACCTTTTTAGTGTATTTTATTAGTTGCATTTAATTTTTTGAAGTCAGTTTTTATTTTTTTCTTAAAAATTTTTATAACCTCTTTATTTGATCTTTCGTTGAAACTTATCAATTGACCCAAAGTATATAACGTCTTCTTGATATTTTATCATTATTTTATTTTCTTCTAATATGATGTCAGTCTGTGGGCTAGAGGATATAAACATTGATTTTTTGAAATTTATTTCCAAACCCATAATTTTTCCTTTTTCAATTATTTGGTTTATCATTTCTTCTATTTGGGTCCTCGACGATGCTATCAGTACCAAGTCGTCTGCAAACCTCAAGTTATTTAGATATTCACCGTCAATCTTTATACCCATATTACACCAGTTAAGTTCTCTGAACATATTTTCTAATGCGCTGTTGAAAGCGCTGGTGACAATGGGTCTCCTTGTTTTCCATCCTCTCTTTCGATCAAAAATATGGACCATTGTCTTCTATAGTTATTCGTGATTCTGAATTTTTGTAAACATTTTTTATGAGGTTAATATAATCTGTGTCTATGCCTTGGGAGTGCATTGATTTAAATATATAGTCGTGTTCAATTGTGTCGCATGCTTTCTTATAATCAAGAAATGCAATAAATAGATCAAATTGGTATTCTTTAGATTTTTCTATCAATTGGTTAAGGACCTGTAATTGATCGGTCGTCGAGAAGCCCTTCCTGAAGCCTGCCTGTTCTCTGGGCTGATTCTCTGTAAGCACTGATCTCAGCCTCAAAGTAATGATTTTAATGAATATTTTTCCTATATTTGAGGATATTGTAATTGGTCTATAATTGTTTATGTCTTTTCTGTCACCTTTTTGAAGATTAGGACAATATCAGATTTCTTCCATTGTATTGGAATTGTTTTTGATGTTAATATTTCATTAAATAATGTAGTGAGTGGCTTTGTGATTTTTTCTTTCATATATTTAAATGTTTCATTATGAATTCCATCACTTCCAGGTGACTTATTATTTTAAGTTCTTTATTATTTTTGAGACATCAGATTCTAAAATTTCCGGTATTTCTTCATTATTAATCTTTATTAGTTCGGTTTGATTTTTTGTTGTTTGAGATGTACTAGTATATAATTTTTGATAGAACTCTGTAATTATTGTTTTTATATTCAATTTTTAGTAAGGCAATTCTGTCTGAGTAGCCCTCTAAATTCTTTAATATTTTTTGATATTTTCGGATTAATTAGGAAACCTACTCCTCTTTGCCCTACAGTTGTTCCTATGTGACATAGTATGTATCCGGATTGGCGTTTTATAATTTTTTCATCTGCCCGTCTTATTTCTGCTAGACCAATTATATCTAGTTTAGATTCAATCATTGAGTTTTCAAGTTCTAGTAATTTCTCTTCGCCTTTTAACTACGGACATTTAGGGTACCAACATTCATGTATCTGTCCGTTTTCTTTTTATTTCTGTTCTTTTTGTTTATTTTTTTCTCCGAGAATTTATTTTTATTTTCAAATTCTTTAATAATTTCTTTCCTATTATTTCTATTTTTAACCGACTTCAAAAAAGGAGGAGGTTCTCTATTCGATTGAATTTTTTTTTTTTTTTTTTTTTTTTTTTTTTGTGCCTATGTTACCTCATATCTCCGCCAATTGTCAACCGATTTTGAAAATTTTTTTCGCATTGGGTCCAGTCTAGCTTCCGATTGGTCCCATTTTTTTTTCGATTTTTTTTCATAGGTATTAGACCTTTTTTATTAGGTTTGTTTAGACCTAACCTCTTTGTTTATGAACCGATTTCAATGGTTCTTTTTTTATCCGAAAGGGGGTGTCTTAGGGATGGTGCCATATTAATTTGGTCAATTTCTGATGATATTATCACTATTAATAACATCACTAAAAAGAGAAAAATAAAAATAATTTTTAAGAAAAAATAAAAACCGACTTCAAAAAATTAAATGCAACAAATAAAATACACTAAAAGGTATAAAATAATTATTATCTTATTTAGTTACAACTAAACTACGAAATATTAACATGAAATTACTTTTGAAGTCGGTGCCAAACAAACTATACCTATAAGCGAGCTTACCCGCCAAACGTACTAAGTAAGATCCGTCAAGTGCGATTCATAAAAGGTATATGTTTGGCACCGACTTCAAAAAGTAATTTCATGTTAATATTTCGTCGTTTAGTTGTAACTAAATAAGATAATAATTATTTTATACCTTTTAGTGGATTTTTTTGTTGCATTTAATTTTTGAAGTCGGTTTTATTTTTTTCTTAAAAATTATTTGAACATTTCAAAATTATGAAAAAAGTCGTATTTTTTCAAAAATATCTACCAATCTCTGTTAAATATTTTCAACGCCGAATCAAAGATTATATCCCCTTCAAAATATAACCTTCATAAACTATGGATTCAGTTAACTAATATTATAGTCTATTCATTCTAATATCTTTAATGAAAAGCTAATGTTCAATGAAATATTGTTTTATTTAATAAATTTATGTTACCCGTAATATCTTAAATATCAATTATAGAGCAAATTTAATATTATTATATAATAAAATTTATGAATAATATTATATTTAGATAATAATTCATAATAATTAGCTATTAGAATTGTTTAAATTTAGAAAATTACTTCAATACTAATAAGTACCTGGCCACCGAGCGACGCTCGGTAAATTTTAGCTTCAGTTAATAGCTATATATTAATCCCCAAAACCCCCTCGCCCCCCACCACTTCTCCCCACCTCTTGCACCCACCCAACCCACCCCACACCCCGATTCAGCTTCCAAAACCCCGTACATCCCCCGCACCACCTACCACCACTGCACCCCACCTCCTGCACCCCCACATCTAACCCCGCCCACGCACCCAGTTTTTGCATTTCTAGCCTTTAGTGGTCCACAGATTATGTGTATATAGGTATATAAATAAATACGGTATAATTTTTTTTTTAATTAAATAACAATTTTTGAGTTTATCAATTAAATTATCAAATTAATATTTGTGGGATTTAAAACTCGATTTTTAATTAATAAAGTTGCCCAATTTTTAATATATAATAATAATTGTAATAATCTTATTGTGGGATATAAAATTAAAAAACAAATTATTTATTAAAATAAAATTGATTATCGAGACAACCACCTGTGAATAATTGTTTCAATTAACAAAAAACCCATCAAAAACAACTTAGCCGAAGATGAGACCGTGACAGATCGAATGTTCAACACAAAACCCTCCAAGCCAGTGAATTTCATTCAAATCGTTAGAGCCCTTTTCAAGAAACCGACTGGATATATATATACAATTTTTGCTCATTTAATATAATAAGATTACTCATATGACAAGTGAAAACAATGTTTAAACATTACGAAAACCTGAGATATGCATTCAACTCGGACCAAATACCTGAAATTTTTTTCTCTCTCTTTTTTTAATGCAATCGAATGCAAGAAGGGATGCACAAGTAAAGATGCAGCTCCTATGGATCTCGAAAGACCCTTGCATTACCGAAGAGAATGGAAAGTTGAATAAGTGAGAGGGTTTAGACGTAGGTGTCTATGCACCCCGGTTTTGAAGGTTAGAAGTGTTAGTCTCCTTTTCTTTTCACGATGCGAGGGGTTCAGCCCCAGAATAGTTCCATCTATATCACTAAAAAAACGAGAAAAATTACATTCATTACCTGTTATAATTGAAATTTAAGTTCAAAAAAATGATAGTGCAATTTCTGAGGTCTAAATGTATGAAAAAATTTCATCTTATTTTCAAAAAGATATACATACTCATTTTCTGCTTTAAAAAATTGTATTGGCTTATTTGTGTAATTATTTGTGTAATTAACTCCACTAAAAATAAAAAAATTATAAATAAAAATAAGAGCCACATTATTAGAGTACAAATAATTTTTAGAAAAAAAAACCGAGAGGGACTTCAAAAAAATTAAAAATGCAACAAATAAAATAATAATAACTCTAAAAATGAAATAAAATACACTAAAGGTAAAAAATAATTATCTTATTTAGTTACAACTAAACGATGAAATTGTTACTTAAAATCACTTTTTGAAGTCGGTGCCAAACATACATTTTATGTATCGCACTCGACAAATCTTAGTACATTTGGCGTGTAATGAAGACAACATCCGTGTCCGCCTCCTTAGTGTAATGGTCAGAGTAACTGACTGGCAACCCGGAGGTCTCGGGTTCGATTCCCGGCTATACCCAGACATTTTTTCTGTAAGTATAGGGTCTGGTAATAAAAATTAAGTGGGAGATAAATTTTAACCGAATTTACCGCGCGGAGAATTTACCACTGCTCGAAGCCCATAAAACCTTAAGTAAATTGGATATTGAATTGTATCTAAGTTTCTGAGATCGGCTCGTGATCCCGGCTTCTTTTTCACGATGGAGGGCCAGCCCATACAGAGCCTTTAGGGGATCCACCTTCTGGTGTATCTCCTTCTCTCATCAATATCATTAAAAAAAAAAAAAAAAAAAACATCGCGTAAGCTCGCTAATATAGTTTGTTTGGCGGCGACGTCAAAAAGTGATTTCATGTTAATATTTCATCGTATAGCTGTAACTAAATTAGATAATTATT